>NW_010588252.1:112504-136234 GCF_000705375.1 Tinamus guttatus | reverse complement strand
AATAGGAAAAAGGAGGAACAGGAGCCTTTCTTATGAAAATGCATAGATTTCCAGCATGAAAGCTCTCTGTTGAATCACTTTGGGCATATTTTTCATTTTGACTCATGCAGTGATACTTCTTTCCAAATGTGGGAAGGGATTCACTTGTAGGGCTCCTTAGGAAGAAGGTCCATGTTCAGAGGCTGTGGTCTTCATCTCTCTTGTGCCCAGAATTGGCTCCATCCCATGAAAAAGGAAAGTCTCCATTGTCTAGTGATGGAGGAGCTTCCAATCTCATGGTGGGATGGGAAAGCACTCTAGAAAGCACTTCTGCTCATCCAAATCCACATTGTCACATTTGGTAGGTGTCTATCACAGAGGGTTACATGGCATGGTTTGGCTTGGGAACCCTGTGTGAAGAAGATGACAGGGATGTGGTTGATGGAGGACATCAACCAGCAGAGACTTTGTTGGGTCCTGTGCACCAGTGAACCTGGATGGGCTGCAGGAAGCATTGCTCATGCTTCACTCACCTGTCCATGCAGGGTTTTCACTGTGTGCTCGCACCTTGTCTCAGGACTGCAGGACCATGGGAATCCCGGGGGGAAGAGCTGCAAGGGAGAGCCCCAGCTGCTGCATGGAGGAAAAGGGGGGCTGCTCCAGTCAGGCTGGGAGCTGCCACATTGCCAGCTCCGTGGAAGGCGATTAGGGAAGCGACGCCATCGTGGGAAGCAACTGTCGCTTTTCATTTGCAAACTCCTCTCCACAGGGATCACTTCTGCACCATGCGCAACAGCACCAGGGAGCATCTTCCTCTTTTGTTTTGGAGAGGAGCTTAGATCAATATTGTCTGCTCGGGTTCTATCCGGAGAGAGGAAAGAGCTTTGAAATGTTGGGCTGAGATCCTACAGGGAAGGGAAGGAGGGGAAATACGTTCTGCTGAGTTCAGAAGGAAAAGAAAAAATCACCAGATTAAAATGGAAGGAAATAAAAAAGTAATCAGTCACACATTAGTCTGAAGAATGAGACACAGAGAAATTGCTGTTATTCTGATTTTCTGTGCAGCCCACAGCATCAGAGATGTCTCTGTCTCCTTCCTGCCCTGGCAAATTGGCACAGCTTTCATAAGAACAACTCTACAGCCTCTGCTGGGGTTCCCAGAGGCTTCAGGACCTTGAGAACTAAGTGTGCTCATTACAGCTGGGGCCTGCACTGTACCGTGGCAGTGATGAGGAATCTCCTTTGGAGATACTGTGCAACCAGCTAATTCGGTCACCTGTGAGACCCAGTTTGCTTTCTTTAGGGTTATTCTTAGTGGACCCAGACTCTCTTTAATGCTGTGATCATTGCAATGCCCTAGGAAGGAGTACCAGAATCTCTGTGGAAAAGGACAAGGGACTATTTTTGATGGAAATGCTCACTCTACATTTTTCTAACATAATACAGGGCCACAAATTCTTAGGTGACTCAGATTCGATTCCTCCACATCACCTCCTCAGTTTCCCTCATCCTCCTCAATTTCCCCTCATCATCTTCCCTTCTTCAGGCACAGGCTGGCAAGTTCTGGCTGTCCATGTGCAAAGACAGTAAGGGCTTTTTAAAGCTATCTGGTCCCAAGGAAAAGCAATATGAGCGAGGCCTGTTTGAGCAACATCATCTCAATGTGAAGGCAGGAAGCAGGAGGGAAACTGCCCGGGCACTGGCCATCTATGGAACAGAAGGTACGAGGTCTTGATTTGTCTGCAAGCGTTTGATTCATGCTAGCAAAATAAATCTGTGGCTTTCAACAAAGATGTTTCTAACACTCAACTAGGAACAGAGGTGAAATTCTGCCCTTTTCTACTCTATGAGACTGGTCTCTCCAGCTAAACTATCTCCTTTCTCCTTTTCTATGCTGTTATAGCTCAGCAATGAAAAACCCTAACTTGGGGCATTCATGCAGTGTTAATTTTGACCGATAACTGCCTTCCAGCCTGAGGAAAAACAGCTGCTGAATGTGCAAGGTTAGTACCATCCTTCTGCCACTCCGGGGCTACGATGCATTTGTTTCTCTGCTCAAAGCTGGGAGGGTGCTCAAAAGACTGGTAGGTGGTTTGAGTCGGGGAAGGCATTTTTATAGCGGCAATCCAAGCCTGGGTTTATGCTCCTGTTTGCTCTGTGTCTGATTCAGGGCTCCTTGAGGGAGAGGGAAGAGGAGGATGAGGAAGTCACAAAGAGCTGGAATGTGGTCTCAGTGGAGAGAGGATGAATCTGCAAAGGCTGATGCTGGGTATGAACATACCACCCTAGGAAGTCAGGAGATGCTCTCACTGGGGATGCTAGTTTGTCCCTGTAAGGTAATTTTAGACATTCTCATTATTCATGATCCTAGTCCTTCTCTTTTGTAACTAACAGAGTATAAAATAGCTTAGGACATATCTGCTTGGTTGCTTTGGGCACAGAGGGAGGGAGTTCTTGAACTGTGAAAGCTCCATTTCCAAAGTGAAAGCTCCATTGCCCCCAGTTCTCCCAGATTCTTGTGCTGGGTCAGGCTCTCAGGAGCACCTACATCCTCTTTTCCAGCCCTTGGGCCTCACAAGACACCACGAGACATCATCTACACTTTGAAAACACAAAAGTGATGCACAGAGAGGCTGTGGACAGTTTTTTAGGGAGGATCCCATTCCTCAGTACCAAGAAAACAACCAAGAAAGGTTCAAACATTTACCTGAGCATTCTTCTCGGTCTGACAGCTTCTACCAGAAGTGCTCGTGATGACTTGAGACCACCTCCTCCACCTCGTTGTAATTAGTTGTGACAACTGCTTTCCTTCTAAAGAACACGTCGAGAACGTGCAGGCGGCTCTGTGGCCACAGTGGCACAGCTCACTTCAGTCAAGGCCTAGGAAAGCACAAATCTTTAATGCCTCCAGGCTCTGACTGCAGTCATAAAATAGACCTTCTTTCCTTTTTTAATACTCATTTTACTATTGTGGTTTTTAGGAGGAGACAGCTCATTTTGACTCCCATTCTTGACCATCCCAGACTAGATGAAATGAAGCTATTTTGTCACATTGAGGGCTGCACAAGGGAAAAATAAGCTTTTGGTTTGGAATGGAAAAATGCAGAAGTTTTTTTTTCTTCTTCTTCTTTTTTTTTTTCTTTCTCCCTTGTGGAGTCACACCACTGGAGAAAATGCAGAGCATTTTTTTCTTCTTCTTTCTGCTAACCTTATGCACACACACTTTTCCCCAGCTAGGAGAGAGGAGAAACTTGAGAACGTGTGTGATCTTTTAAGGAGTCTGTTAAAGTGCTTGCAGCAAATGGCTGGAGCGTGACATAAATATGTAGACAGATTCATTAGCTGGAGAAGCAGGTGGGTATTTCAGTCTCTGCAGCAAGTGGGATCCTGGCCCCAGAGGTGTGCACATTCACTCTTCGCATGTGCACAAATGGTCCCCTCACATGTGCACTGCTGGGAATTCTGCTGGGGAAGGAGAAGACTTTCCTCCAATACAGAGTTTTCCTTGGTAGATGCCAGGCTGTGTTGGATTTTCACCTCGAACCCTTCATGGCATGGAAAGAGTTGTTCCAACTCTGCAGGGCAGTGCAGCAAAGGAAAAGATAGCTAGAAATTCAGTGTAATGGTGAAATCAGCATAGATTTGCTGTGAGACATAGGGCATAAGAGAACTCATGCTCTTTGAGGGCTTTGTCAGTGAGGACCTCCAGTTTTGAGGCAAATTCTAGCATATCGGTGTCATCCACTTTCTGGACATGTGGGGCTCCAGATGTCAAGCTGGACACCAGACAACACCTCAGATTTTTGGCCTACTTGGGGAAGAACAGATGGGGAGCAATGCTGAACTCCCTCAGTGCATCAGGAATATGGAATTTGGCATTGTAGCCCTCAAAAAGAGACATTCCTCGGATCAAGGCTACAGAGGCCGCATCTTCCCCAGAGGGACCCTCACACCAAGTTCATGTATGTGACTATGCATCTAATCTGTATGTTCTTTTACCTCGAATATACATGCATGAACTAATCACTTAAGAAATAACCCAGGGTTGTAAGTACCTGCTGTGTGTGTAGAGATGAGGCTGACTCTCTGTTTTGAAAGGAAAGGCTTAAAACTTCCCAAGTCTGCGCAAAACGCGGCAAAATCACAAGCAAAATCTCCAAGGACAACAGAAGCTGGTAATTGCACTATTTTGTTTTCTTCTTGCAAACAGCTGAAGCCAGTCTCTAAATATAGGGTATGTATGTATGGGGAGGAGAGGACAATCATCTTTTCTTACTACCCCTGCCCTGATCCTTCCCTAGCAAAATAGCCTTTTCTCCCATTTTTTCCCCCTCCCTTCCCAATGCTGCTTCAATCCCCCTTTTACCAAGTGACTTGTGAGATTTGGCTCATTATTCAGAATCTGAATGGGCAGAGACGGGATCTCTGCAGCTGTCAAAGAAGCTTAAAACACACCCTTTGCATTCCCACCCTGACACTGCCACGGGGCTATATTGTCCGTAGAGAAAGCGAAGCGGCAGGCGTTTCTCCCTCAAGAGTCATTTTTGCCATCCACAGTCAGCTCCGTAATCCTCCCTTTGTGGATGGCAAAATGCTAATCCCACCAAATTGCATGTACCGGCTCTACCACTACTGTGGCCTCAAAATCAAAGCTGGTAGGACATAAATGGCATCAAGTGGCACCATTATAACCTCCGCACTACAGAGACCAGCTGTAAAGCCTGTGTCAGAAGGAATATCTCTCCGCGTATTATCAACTGATTTAAATACTAATGAGCCAATAGCCACATTTGAGCTGAATAATGAGCATAATAATAGAACCCATAAAAAACAGAGGTACCTGCTATATACCTAGAAATGTTTCCAGGCTCTTTTCTACCCAGGTATTAACCCTATTAATAGCTTTTTCAGGAGAAAGAAGGGAAATGAAGTCCAGTACTGCCCACGCAGAGGTGCAGAAAGATATTTGAAGGCACCACACCTGGAAGGAGCTTTGCTGGGTTTATTCTGCATCGTCATCATGCTTGCCCCTTCTGGATCTCACTCCGTCTGTATCCTGATACCAGTAATTTCTGTTCCTCCTGTTTTTTGGTGGCTTGTCCCCCTTGTAAATCGCTGCAGATGTCTTAAAGATCTTCTGAAGGAATATGGTGCAATGGGGAAGGGCTGAATGGCTGGAGGTCACCCCTCCTTTGCTCTCACTGCTTGCCACACTGTGTGGAGGCAAAGGCAAGACTGGGCCCTTGGTTTCCACCAGTCTAGACCCTTTCTAGCTGGCCTACACCTTTCCCATTAGATCATGAGGCAACCCTGAGGGGTTCCACCATGCAGAAGAGCTTAAGTGCCCAAAATCTGGAGGCCTTAATATAGACTCTTGAGCAGTTCATGTTTATGAACTTCTGGATCAGTCTCTGGCACAACATCAGCTCTCAGGGCTAGATAGCATTAATGACCACTCATTTGCTTTCTGCTGCTCTCACTTCATCTTTATCCATTGTTGTTGCATTTTAATTTTCCTTCTTGGACTTATAAAACTAGGCTACAAGCAGAGGATTGGAAATGAGGAAACCACTCCTGGGTAACATCAGAGAAGCAGTATAGCAAAAGAATGGGGAATGAAGAGAAGTAATAAAATGAATTATTCAAAAAATACACCTCTCCCTCAGTTTCTTGACCAATTACTGTCACTATAGTAATACTATAAGTTTTTACAAAGGAAGAAGAGAATTTAAAAAAAAATGAAGGCAACCGAGGGAGAAAGAATTACTTGGAGAGGAATATAAACAGTGGTAAAGAAGTGAGGTATTAGGGAAACATAACATCAGGCACTGGGAAGGGACTTGCTTGCTTGGCCTAGCCAAGATGTCCAAGGGAGACTGGGGCATTCAGGGACACTGAAGAGGACAAAAGTGACCTTGCAGAGGAGATACCAGTTTTGAGTTCAGGAGAACTGGCTGCAATTGCTACTCTGTCACTGAATGAATCTCTGCGTCTCTGATTCATTCCTAAGGGTTGTGCTAAATTCATCACTATTTCCAAGGGGCCTGGGACTCGCTATTTCATATGCAAGGGCCCCAAAACCTCTGCCAATTTTGGGCTGTGTCAGACTAGGCACTGTACAGATCTGAGGTGAGGAGAGAAAAGGAGTGATTTACCAAAAGTTTCCCACCACAGGAGTGACAGGGGGAGCCTGGAAGAGATCCTAGGATGAGCACAGTCTTATTCATAGCTGGCACAGAAATAAAGGAGCCATTCAGTCTTTTAATTCTTCCCAAAAGAGCTAGATCCTGGCTAAACCAAGTCCATGATGTTGTGGAAAGGACATACATTATCCTCGATGAGGGGACACGGGTGATGTTGCAAGGACTCAGGATGTGGTTTGGGGAGCCAGAGTTTTAGAGAACTGAGGAGGGGAGCTGGGTTTGTTTGTTTGTTTTTGTTTGTTTTTGTTTTTTTTTAATGTTGTAGTTGTCAGATTTGCACTAATTCTCCTAGTGATCCAGCATCCACCCTGCCAATGGAGTAAGTAAAGTCTTGTGGATTGGTACCTACAGCAAGGTTAAGAGATTAGTGAGATTAGAGATTGCTTGCAGAGATGCTCCCTGCAAGCAATGTCTGAAGCACTGTGTGAAAGGCCTGGAAAAAGACTGAAGCTTTCTGATCCGTCAGGCTTGCACCATATTTTGGTAACAAAACCTTTAAGCAGAACTCATTTGGCAAGAACTATAATGTCCCTTTGGTGAAGGACATCTATGACCTTCTGGTACAGCATGTTCATGTCTTGGTAATGTAGGGCCGTGACCAGCAGCTTACAGATGTGTGACAGATACTGAGATATGATATAGAAGAGACCAAATGATATCTCCCAGATAGGGAGCTAGATCAGGTGAGATCCAGACAAACTAGTGAAGGGATGAATTCTGCCTCTGCTGCATCCACAAAAGTCTGTAATGATGGTCTATATTTATACCAAGTTGACAGACAGCTGCATCTTCTTAATGGACAATTAGCCAGTGACACTGCATTTCCTACTAGAGGAAATGGCCGGAAACTGAAGCACCAAAAGTTCCACAGGAACTTAAGGAAAAATTTCTTAACAGTGAGGGTGACAGAGCACTGGAACAGGCTGCCCAGAGAGGTTGTGGAGTCTCCTTCTCTGGAGATCTTCAAAACCCGCCTGGACGCAGTCCTGTGCCACGTGCTCTAGGTGACCCTGCGTGTGCAGGGGGGTTGGACTAGATGACCTCTAGAGGCCCCTTCCAACCCTAAGCATTCTATGATTCTATGAAATCTTTGCACAGACAATTTGTAACCTTTCGAATGTTGGTGAGACAGCTTCAGAGGGGCTGTTTTCATCATAGCAATAGGTTTGTGAGTCTGGGATCATCTCTTTCGTCTTGGCAAAAGGAAGACTGGCCAGTTTCCACTAAGCTCTCTGCTCTGCCCTCGGATTAGCATTGTGACTGGCGTTCTCTGTCACTGCCCACGTCCTGGCAGGTAATGCTGAGACCTGCATTTTGGTGGTGGTAGGAGCAGGTTTCCTGCACTCCCAGCCTAGGAGGGGAGTCAGGGAGGACTTGTAAGACTTGCTTACACTGAATTAAAATCCAGAGTGACGTTACATTGCTCCGGATCTATACAGATGGCATGAGAGTTGAGTCTGGCCAACAGCACACCACCCCTGAGGTCTGAGAAGTTTCACATTAGGATACAGCTTGTCACCTGAACCATGGGGTGTTTTCTAGAGGAAAAGCAAGCATCACTCTCCCAATCACCATGTTCACATAGCCCATCTGGCACAAATGCCATAAGAAATACACATACCTCTGTCCTCCTATGAGAAGGGTGCTGCTGGTGGGGACTCAGAGAAGGATGTTCTCCCTCAGGCAAGGGATGGATCAGCATGCTCTTCTAATCTAGGTGGGAGTCACCATCTTGGCTACTTTAGGGAGGTGCTTTGGGAGTTTTTCTGCCGCTCAGAAATCTTTCTGTCCTTTCTGGCTGGCACTGAGATGCCCTGGGGACAGTAGTGTGAGAGAAGGGAAGAAAAAAGTTCATGTTCTGAATAGCAGATCAGGGTCTGTCTGGAACCAGCTCCATTTCTGCTACACTGGGAATAAACAGCAAAATGTCGTCCATGGATTTTGAAAGAATTTTCACACTCTTGACATTGGAGCAACTCAGTTCTCTGCTTCCCACCAAGACACACTGGGACACCCTCCCTCCACCATGGGAGAACCATTGCTGCTGTTGTCATTTTGTTTTTAACAGCATGGATATTATCTGCTGGAGATAGATGCCATGCACTGGTTAAAGCTTTCCAAGACCACACAGCCTAGACTGGATATGCCAAAAATTTGAGTTTAAACTGTTCGAGCTTTGGCAATATTTACAGCCCCTGAAAACAGAGCCTTGGGAAAAAAATGTCTAACATGAAAGTTTAATTTTGCTTGGGGGTTGCCCCTGTTAACAGCTGAATTAACTCACACCTGGTCTGTGGGACAGCAGAAATGACTCACGAATGACATGTGCTAATGTTGAATTTGGAGGGCATGGAGTGGGGTGCAGGCGGAGAAATCAGAGTATCCGCAGAGCTGAGATAATGAGGCAGGATTTAACAAATATGCAGATACCTCTCTCTTAAAGCAGCACTGAATTAGCTAATGATTTGGCAAAACAAGAAATCATGCTGTGTGCATCTCGTTTGCCCTAGTGGTTGCTTAAGTGCCCGGTGTCTAGGTGGAGGAGAAGGTGCACTGTAATTTTTGTGGAAAACTTCCTGCAGCGCCAAAGAGGTGCACTGTTATCAGTGATTTCAGCAGCAGAGAGTGTCTTGGGCCCCACAGATTGAGCTTATCACAGAATAACATGCTGTTAAACTATAATTCACCATGGAAAGTTTCTCTTTAAGCTGGTTTAAGTAAAGAACTGATAAGTTGATAGAAGGAGCCCAGCTCGCTTTTGGTGACCTTTAAAAAGAATATGACAGGGTTTCACTGTCAAACTTGTTTTGGCTGAGCGTGAGCCACAGCCATGTATTTGCTAGAAGATTTAAAAGCTGATTGCTGATATCCTGGGGAGAGCTGGCAGGTAAACAAAGCTTTCGCATGCTTCCCCACTCCTCCGCTTGGCACCCCTTGACCTCAGGTTGGGCAAGAAAGACCCAGGACTAGAGTCATCTTGTGCTTTCTTTGCCTCTCAGGCATTGCAATCTGTGGCATCTTGCTTGCAGGCTGTTGTGATGCCAGTGCGGGTCCAAGGTGGAGAATCAGCAGGGTTGCTGGAGACACCAGCAGTGTGTGCAGCATTTGTGCTGCATGCAGTCACATCCCAGATTTGGGACCTTCCACAAGCTCAGCTGGTGCAGGGATCATATATTTGTGTGTATAAAGCTCTTCCCCTCTATGCTGAGTGTCAGCAAGTGAATTGCATCAGAATTGCATCCATGGGGAACCTGAAGATCACCAACTGGAACAGGTTACCATGAGAGGCTGTGGAATCTCTTTCTCTGGAGATATTCAAAACCTGCTTGGACACAATCCTGTGCCACATGCTCTAGGTGTACCTGCTTGTGCAGGGGAGTTGGACTAGATGATGTCTAAAGGTCCCTTCCAACCTTAACAATTCTACAATTCTACGACAGAGGGAAAAAACGGACCAATCTGTGCTGAAGAACTACGTAAGTACCCCAAGAGAATCAAAGATTTTCCAGAGTTTTCAGTCTTCTTGGCTCATCTGTTCCATACTAGCAAGTACATTTCAGTGCTCTGGGTGTCCCTGCTGGAGCAGGGAGTTGGACTAGATGATCTTCAGAGGTCCCTTCCAGCCTCAAGCACTCTGTGAGTCTGTGTGAGTCTGTGCAGGAGGCATCAGAGCCATGCCTAGTAGAGATCTTGGGTGTTCCTTGAGCCTTCCAGAAAATTAGAGGATTTTCCAGCAGGAAAGTGTTCATCAGGAGCAAAGGGTAGAAGAGGAACGCCTTTGCATGACCAAGCCTCTATCTCAGTAATCCCAGACCCTCAAGGACTGATGCAAAGCAGCATCTCCAGGGTGCATTAGCTCTCCAATACTGAGCCTACGGGACTGCTTGCTCACAACTCTTGCATGTTTGACTACAGGTGAGAGATTTTTTAATACACACACCAGGATCCAAGTCACTGTCTTCTGCAACAGAATTTCAATAAATATTTCTGCTTGTGAATAGAGATATTGGAAAACAAACAAACAAACAATCAAAAAACAACACCTAGAGAGCCCCATTATTCTAAATCTAGGCTGAGAAAACCTAACTAGAAAACACACAGTGGGGGGTCCAACCTTTGCTAGCAGTGAGGTAGATGAGATACGTTAATAAGATCTTTTCCCATCTCTAATTTCTATGAATCTAACTGCTCATGCAGAAAGCAGGCACTGAGAGATTTGGAAAGCTATTTCTGTGGGTAATTGACATTATTTTCTCTGCTAGGCAGTACGCCCAACTTCCAGGGTTAATATAAACATTTTTTTAAATGATAGCTTGCACATTCTGTAGGCATGAAGCAGTGTATTTACAGCCCAAATGCATAACAAATAAATGCATCTGCATTTGGTAGAATATTTTATCTCCTTGGGAAAAAAAATTATTCAGGTGGACCGAGTTTGTTCATTCTGGCTGGACTCAGCAAAACGTTTTGGCTAAAAGCACAAAACAAAGTGTGGTGTTTTTTTTTGTCCTTAGATGTGAAGTGGTCTTTGATTGCAATTCTGGAACAAAACACTTCCTTTCTGGAGGTTTGAAGTGATGTTTCAAAATTGACCTCCCTTAAACCTTTAGTTTTTATAAAAATTTAAAGAAGGAGAGAAAGGATTTATTCTGGGTCTGGTTCGACCCATAATTAAATGCCTTTTTCTTCTTTGCATATTTTGATTGGGTGAGAAACACACACAAAAAAATGACTTAAAACAGATCTTTCTGCTTTTCTCCTATGTATGCCAACTAAAGCTTCAGTCAACCATGGCAATGTAATGTTTTTTGTCTTCTCTGCCTTGGACTTTTTGATGATTGGAAGCAATATCTAAATGACTTGGGTATAATTTCCACCCTAGGGTTTGGACCTCCATCTCAGCAACCCAAGGGGAAGAATAGTCTCTAAAAAGCACAAAAGAGGTCCTATTCGAGTCCTTTGAAGAAAGGACTCAAAAAAACCCAACTCTGCAACAGACATGCTATAACCCCCTTCTCGCTTCGAATTCCCTTCTTGCGGAAAAGCAGTATCATGTTCCCAGTATCATGCAACTCTGTGTTGTTGGCAGATTAATAAGTGATTTCCATCTGGTCAACTGCAAAACAAGGAGCTGGGAGCATGGGCAATGAGAAGGCAAAGCATGTAGCAGTTCATCGTAACCAAGCTCTTTTGCAAGACTGGAAACCAACACGTATGGTGGTATGACTTTTTGGAAGAGGAGCCTGGTACAGCTCAGTGGTTGCATTGGAAATGGGAGAGCAGGACCTGTATCTGCGACAACTACGATGAAACTGAGTGAATGAGACAGTGACATTCCCCTTGTGACCTTAGCCAGCTGTGAGCACTACTGTGGAATTGGCAATCCCGGTGAATCTGCTGTGGATGAGTTAGTTGGAAATGGAGTTTGTCTGTTATCAGAAAGACATTTAATGAGCTCGTATAAAGCCAGCTTCATGCCATTGGCCATGGCTGAGATGTCACAAAGTTCCTGTGGTTGTGCCATGCGGCCTAAAAAAAGAAAAAAAAGGAAAAAAAAAGAAAAAAAAGAAAAAGTTTGCAAAGGTTTGCAAAGGTGTTTCTTAGAAGGATCTTCCAGCCAACATAGGAGAAATGAGGGCCTGGGTTGAAAGCATCCTTTTCTCAGCTCTAAGAAATATTTAGAGCTGTTCAGGAAAAGTCTCTCTGCTTAATGATCATGAACCTGAGGTGGGAGCTGTGCAGTCTATCTCCCATCAGGGTTGGATGGAGGCTTGTCACAGCTCAAGCACTGTACGAGAACATCAGTTGCTTTTGTGATAGGCCTGCCTGCTTTGGTGCAAGATGGGCCATGGTGGCTCAAACCACCTTCCATGCCAGCTTTGCACTAAAAATTTTAATTTTGCATAGACGAGGGTTGGAGTTCTCATAAGTTTTCATCTCAACAACTGTGCTGAGAGACTATCACAAGCAGGAAAGAAATTACAATAATCAACTGTGGACAGTAACATCCAAACATTTGCAGAAATCTGCATAGAGATCAACCCCATCTCTTAGGATATATCCTTGTTTTACAATGAATACTCTTTTTAGGCTGTTAAACTCAAACCAAAAGGACAGAAAATCTTCACGTTTGGACTGTAAAAGCCTACAGTCATTTTGCTCTGATAATGGAGCAGAAAACACCACACAACCTATTTTTAAGGTAGGAAACTGTTAATTTTTTTTCCCCCTAAGACTAGCTTCTGGGCACCAGGGAAAGGACTCTGTTGCTAATGCAGTACTAAGATGCTTCCCGTTCCTATTTATGCTTCAAACAAACATATGGCAGTAAAAGGCAGGGAGAGAGAGATGGAAAACATGACTGGAAAACGATCTTCTGTGGCCTTCCTGATGGGTATAGCTTAGCAGGGTAAAAGGCTGGGGTCAGTTTTCTGGTATATCTACAGGAGACACAAAAAGCATAGATGCAAATCCCTGCTCCCAGAGTGGGAAGAGAAATGATGTGTAGTCGTGAACATCCTCCCTTGTTTGCAAAGCCTGAGTAGAGGACTATAAACTAACAAAGTCTGTTAGCAAGGAGAAAGGGAAAAAATCACCTTCCTGAGGTGAAACTCACCTTCTTCCCTCCCAGGAAAATGTGTTATTGAATATACTATATACAGAAAATCCCAGTGTGCTTCCAGAGGGACCTACATGAGTTGATGGCCCCATGCTGGGACCGGATATGTATGAAGTCATTGCTTCTCTCTGGAAATGTTGCAGGTGAAGTCTGGATTTTATTATCTCCCTGCCCTCTAGCCTCAGAAACAAAGTCATGAGATAGTCTTTGGAGACAAGTTAATTTAGACTGGAAACATCCAGTGAGACCCTGGTCAGTAGAATCCAGAAGGTAACTCCTGTCAGGTTCACTGTTCACCTAAATAACCATCTGACCTGGATGTGACAGCAGAGTCCAATTGCTCATTAAGGTTTTGTAACAACAAACCTCTATAGGAAAGAAAGGAAGTCAGTCCTTATGTTAGCAGTGCTAGCCAGGAAGCCAGCTGCATGGGGGATACCTCCATCTTTGGAAATTGCTTGATACCAGAAACTCGTTTCAAATAGCGTCATCTGGGGAGTGCTGACTGTTGTGGGACATATAACTCTTTCATAACAGGGCTGGATTCCAAGAAGCTGAAGAATATTATTATTACTGTTATTATTAGTTATTATTATTACTGTCAGATTGTCTTGGAGATTTCATCTGAAAGGAAAGAAAATCCTGCTGGGATTCCCATTGGCCAAGTTTTGGTGCAAACCATGCAGAGACCATGTGTCCTTCTGGAGACCTTTAAAGGATGTAGGAAAGAAGAGCTGCTTCTTTCTACCAATGGGATGGTGACCAAGGAAAGAGGTAAAGTGACCAGTTGTGAAGTCTGGGAAGAACTGAGGTTTGAGCCAAGACCCTTAAAATCACTTGAAGGAGCTTTTGGTATCCCATCAGATCGTTGCTCTTGCTGCAGTTCCCTTCCAGTAAAATAGAGATAATACAGCAAAGAAACAATATCACTAAACTCGTTATCAATCCTTCCTTGCTTATTCCTCCCACCAAACACTTCCTATCAGCATTCAACCAGCTAATCTTCTTCTTTTGTCACTGAAACAAAAACACTTGCTCTTTTCATGTCATCTCCAAATACTGCGACAATAGAAGAATGCAGCCATTAATTACAGAAATTACTGTTAGGAGGGAAAATTACAGTCATTAAAATTGAGGTGAAACTCATTTGTACTTTCCTCAAGTTCTCCTTTCTACGTGTTTATAAAGTCACCAACTTAATGGCACCAGTAAGGACCTCGCAATACAGCAAACTGAAAAGTTTGAGAGATCTGGATGGCATGCTGTCACTTCCAAGAGCTCTTCTGTTTTATGCATGTAAATAATTTTTTTCTTCCTCAGAGCCATGCAGGATCTGGAGCTCCACAAGAAAAGTGTCTTGGTCTTCCCTGTGGCCCTAGCTGCGCAGCTGCGACTCTTCGTGGCATGATTAAATATTTGCCTTCAATGGCCTTCATCCAAGCGATGTGATCTATGGTGCTGTCCTCATATGGTCGATGTTCACATGGAGGGAAGTTGAGCAGTAAGCAACAAGAAGTCACTTGATGATGATCTCATCACTCTGGATCTTTTGAGGCTTTCTGTTCGCTTCCATCCACCCCTTCCTCCTCCCTTGCGCTCTGGTACACCTAATCTGGTGTATCTTCTGTCTCTGTGACGACCTGCTTGACCCCATCTGATACTGGACTCTGACATGTGTTTCATCAAAAGACCCGGTCACTGGGTGGGACCAGGTTCTTGACTCAAGCCCCAGAGAGGTAGAATAAATGTTACACAGACTGCGGGCCATTGAGAAAGGGTCTGCTGAGCCTCTCTACTAGATGAATTTGGGGAAAACACTGGATGAATCTGGGACTTTTTTTTTCTTTTTTAATTACAAAATCTTTAATCTAGACACATTAAGAAGCCACAGACCTGCAATTTTAGTGGCTTTATGATCTCCTGAACTCCCTTGGTGCTGTGCAACTGAGGGTTAGAAAATGTAGCACTTACACCTCCTTTGCTGTATGTCCAGAACTTGAGTTGAGGCTGTCCTAGAGATCATTATCTAGAGAAGAACATGCAGTTCTCGTGCCAGATTTGCTCTCTTCTATTCATCAATACCTCTTGTAAGTGCTCTCCTTCACTCCCTCAACTTAATATCCCTATGGGTCCTAAGGGGCTGAACAATATTGCAGTTTCTTTCAAAGAAATATTTGGGAAGGGACCATGGAGAAGCATGATCAGAGACAACATGGAGAAATACATAAGCCCACTGGGATGGATACGAAATCTCCTACTGACTTAATTCTGCTTTGCAGCAGATGCAGTGTGTACAAACTCTCATGCTGAAAGTAGTCACGGATAATGGGGAGCAGAATAAGATTTCCAGTCACTGGAGCAGTTTAGGAACATAGGAAAGCAGACCTCTATGTCCGTTGAGAGTAACATATCCTTCAAAAGGTGGTTAAACAGGATGGGCAAGGGAGAATTCAATAGGAGACAAAATATGCCTCACTGGATCTGTTGACCTTTAGTGTGCTCTTCCTTCACCTTTCTCATGTGATGTCTGAATGAGATGTCTCCAAGCAAGGAGATATCTTTTCCCTGTCATTCAGAGCATTTTGCTCTATGCGCTGTAGTGATGCTAAAGGGGAAGACACTAATTCAGATCAGAAGGAACAGCATCCAGTTAGATACTGGGAAACATGAGCTCATGTGCTAAACTTGGTTACCATCATCTGACTCTCTTCGTATCTGTGGTGATTAGTGGGCGTTTAGGGGGATCTGATTCACTGGTCTTATGCTCAGTGACAGATACCTGGAACAGATGCACATCCAGGCTTTGTGTATATTTCTAAACTGTGTTTGCCATTACTTATGCAGTTCAGCCATATGCAATGCTTTAGAAAAAGAGGAGAATGACTATAGTTTACCCTATCAAATTAAAGGTTAAATATCCGATTATTGTATTTGGTAACAAAGTTATGGACAAACACAATAAATGACTTTGTTAATATCTTCCTAGAAGCTCAGTTCCATTCCTCGACATTGACTTGGCCTTTCCTCTAGGGCTGATCAGAAATTAGATTCAAGGTGCGTTTTAGCAAACATTTCTTGCAAGCGCCTTCATTACACTTTGTTATAACCCTTAATTTCTCTTCTTATTTCATCAGAGGGATCACTGACTGCAAACAGAGAAACTACAGTGTGTCTTAGGATTTTCCTCAGGCTTTTAAGGTTTTAAGGCTTTTAAGGTTTTAAGGTCAATCACAAAAATCCCTTTAATCTCAATGAATTTCGATGAAGACTTTTTTTTCCCCTCCACACTTGTAAGAAGACTTTCAATGAGAAAAGATGCATCTTGAATTCTAGGGCTTCTTCTTGTTTATTTTTGGAAAAGGTTGATGAAGTCATATATGGACATGGGTGAATGACAGACAAAATATCATATATTCTGGTGCCTTGCAGTAGTTTGACAGTTTGGGGTCTTTCTCTTTAGAAAGCCTAGCAACCTGACACCTTCCATAGCTTCACAATAACTCTTCTCTTCTGTTATAGAAGAAAGATTTGTTGCTCCAACGTTCAGAGTCCTCTTATGGGGTTTCTGTGGTGACCACAGCCATGGGTCAATTGTACAGGCGATGGATTTGACATGTGAGACTACAGTCAATCCAGTTTGCTTTTGTCGTAGTTTTTCTCCCTTATTACGTAATCCTTTGCTCTTCCTGACTTTCTTTCAAGCTAACTATGACTAGATTATTTCCCAAAAAGAACTTTTGTTGCCATCATTGGAATGATCATGTGGCTGCGTAGTTCATGGGCTTGCTTTAAGCAGACGGCTAATTACTCACGATCAGCTACAAAAGTTAACTATAAATATGTAAATGGGAAAAGAATAAAATACTCGTTAAACATTAGGCATTTACTATGGAAATTAAGTGTCATTAGATCGTAAAAGCCTTTCCCAGCATTTGTTCTCGTGCATTTCTCCTTAAGCTTTCATTAGTGTAGCAGTCCTAATGAACATAGAAATGGGCCACCCAGTTTAAATAAATTCAGAGTCATCCTGAATCTATGCCCAGAATTCAAACCCAAGCATTTTTAATTTGTTTTGAGCTTTGGAGAAATTCCATCACTTTCATTTTCTTCTGCAATTTGCCTTTCCCCTTGGCTTCTTCATTCAATCCAAGAAGGGGAGAAAAAACCACAACATAACATCACCAGGAAGGTTAGTCACATGAAATTTTTGACTGAATTGGAGCCAGATATTACAGAAGCACGAAACCTGCTTGGCAAAGTATTCAGAAAAATGCTAATCTGGGGTTTTGGAATAGACAGAGGGTTGGAGCAGAATGCCTAGGGGAAGGGAGGGAACTCCATCCTTGGGAGCTGGAAACCTGACTAGACAAATATTCCTCAAAAATAAGAGAGCTATGGATTATCCAGACTCATTTTCTGTAAGGCCTTTCATCATCTTCATGTCTTCCTATTCCAGCTTCTATCCTCTTCACTCAGCATCTTCCTCTATAGTGGCCCTCTCCGTCTCTAAGAAACCATGACTGCAAATCACAGCTATCATTTGGGGAGTGCTTCTCTAACATCCATCCATAAAAAGACCATTGACAAAAGCAAAGCTATGGGAAAAAAATAGAAAATGTCTTCAGAACTTTCTAGATCATCCACTTGTTCCTGGAAAGCAAACAAATGCCAATTATTTTCAAACCTTCTCCAAGGAACCAATTCAGCCAATGACCATGTCATTTTATTCCCTGTAATAATTAGCAAACTTCCCAGTAAGAGAAATGCCCTAATGTGCTTCCACATTGGAATAGACCAGATTTGCCAAGTGCTGGGTTACTGCCCAGCACCGCTCTGGCTGGAGGAAGGAAAGTCTCTCCATCTGCCTGACAGCCATGACACAGGATTTGAAGATACTTTACGGTAATCTAAGACACTTTATGAGCCAAAATCAGTTGGTCAAGGATTGTGGATACAAATACTGTGCCACAGAATGTACATTTAGCCATTTTCAGCATAAGGATTCTTTCTTGAGTTACTTTATATTTTTAACTATTTGTACCGCAGCAGCATCACGCTCTTCTAAACAACAACTGCTCCATTTTACAATGTACTGTACATTAGACGAGGGTTTCCTTCTCTCCAAAGAGCTGAAAGCCCAAGTAAAATTATGGTGAAGTGACTTGAACCTTCTATTACCCCCTCCACCATCTAGATGAGAGAGGACTGTAAGATGTTGCTGCAATCAAGGTCTTCTCACTCAGTCATTTTAGGTATCAATTGCCTGTCTATGAAAGTAGTAAAAAAAAAAAAAAAAGAGTTACACAAACCAGTTAGTTGGCTGGTGGGTGCTTGGCTGTAAATTTACTTGATTGCCCAAGATGGGTTGGGAAAAAGTTATCTTCTCTGTCTGTTCACTGGGCTGGAAATCAGCATCTCCTTTCAGCTGTATTTTAACCTTTGTGACAGAGGGTAAAACATCAAGGTGTTTTTTTGTCCACTGCACAAAATCCTACAATATCTTACACTGACATTTTGGACACTGTGTCTTTTCCTACCCAATGGTGTGCTGGTGTCTGCATCTGCTATGAGAAGGCAGCATCCCTCCAATTCTGGTGAGTTGTGGAGAAACTTCCATTTCCAATGCATTTCCCTGCACCATTTCATCTAAAACTGCACTGGACCCAGTCTTGAAACATAAACAGTCTGTGATTGTGTGCAGATGGCTTTGGATCTGCTTTATTTATGTTCCTTAGAAAAATGTTATTCAATATGCTGTTGAAGATTTAAGTGTTTATTCTGAGTCATTACCAGAAAATATTTAACTAGCAGTCAGTAGAAGAACTTAATAAGGGTTGGCTTGGAAAAGAGTCTCTTCCCATACCTGTGGACAAAAATCATGGATTTTACAAGGGCCGCAAATCTCGCCTCTTAATACTATTTAATCTCTGATCCATACCTTCTGTCAAAGCAGATTTAAAGGATACCAAGCTCCTGCTATGACATATGGATGTGTTGATTTACTAATTCTTAAAAAACTGATACAGAGCAATGAGTTGGTGAAAGCTTCTACAAGCACCATAGGTGTGACCTGGAAAGGAGCAAGGTGGCTTTTGTCTAGCACATGCAAAGACACATCCTTTATTTTGTGTTGTGTTGCTGCCTGCAAACAAAATAATACTCATTAGTGGCTCAGATATGTGGTAGGTAGCCACAGCTGGCTATCTGTGGCTTAAAAACAGTGCATCATACTCTACAAATCATTAAAGTTGAGGTAACATGAAATTATTTGGGGCCTTTGAGTCATTCCATGGACCAATGTCCCTTGATGAAAGTGCATACCTTAGTTCTCAGTAAAGTATGTCCAGAGTCTGCTTCCAGACATGGAATCCTGTTATTCCTTGAGTCCAAAAGCCCAAAGAGCAGACAGCTTTCTCTTTGCAAAGCTCATCAGCTGGAGTTCTGGCTGTCACCCATATTTGCATATCCTTTTCTTATCCCCGAGATCTTTCCAGGACCTGCTTGAGTTCGCTGACTCCAGAATCAGTAAGAGGAGGTTAAATCTTTTCCTTTCACCCTGGGAGACAGCTACAAATGCAGTCACTGCTTGCGGGCAGAGGAAAAGCTGTGCTGGCCTCTGTCAGGCCTAAAAGGCAAGTGACCTGGATAAGGTGATTCACAGGCCTGAATATCTGAAGTGTCTGTGCAGAGTGGCAAAGCTCTATTAACTTGTCAAGCTGGGGCACATGGAAAGGACCTGGTCCTATTCAGGTGTCAACTCACTGATGTCAAAAGAAACCCATGGCAGCAAGGACTGGTTCTTGAGCATGATGCACAGAGCATCCATATTGCCGCCTTACCAACTCTATCTGTGGATACCTCAAACCCTCTGGAAACAGCCTGGGAAAACCACAGGTGGCTTGGGAATGGAAGAAAACACCAGGACAGAGGTAGTCCCTGGCCAGTACGCATTGTGGCACCCAATGGCTTTGGCAATGCTGAGAAGCAAGTGCGGCAGATCAAGAGATGTCTCCACAAAGAAAACAGTAAATACTCTCATGAGGGTTTAAAGAAATGTCACTTTTAGGAAAACTCAGTCCCACTCCTATTCATTTTTATAGCTGCACTGACTTTCTCTTTTTCTGAAATATGAGCTACAGCTCTAAGCACATTATTTTCTGCAGCCATGAAGATTCCCATCCTGGCAGCAGACGCTACAATCAGCACCCTTCAGCACGAAGTGAGGTTGGAAACGGCTGCTCAGACACCCCAGGGGCAGGAAGGGGGCCCGTCGTGCCAGTCCCTCTTCCTGGGGACACTCCTGCCCCTCACTTTGCAGCTGCTTGGAGGGATCGTGTGTGGGAGGTGCGATGCTGCCGTAAGCTGATTTCTTGCCTTCCTGTGCATGTTGGCCAGATGAAGCACCAACCTGTCACGGAAAGCAGCTGAAATAGTTGTTTGTACCCAGTTTTTCCCGGAGGCTTTTTCACATACGAGTATGGGGCTCAGAATTAACCAGTGCATAAATAAATAAACTCCAAACACCAAGTCCTCCTTTTTTTTTTTTTTTGTTTAAAACTGTGAAGCCTCCTGGCAGGTGCTTAGGAAGTGAGTTCATTGCCCTGGGGATAGTCATTTTTTTTAGACATGACATGGTGCTTTATTAAAGCATAGAGGCCACTTGGTGGTGTTTTTTTCCTGTCTGGCTCTGTTTTGCTTTCTTCTCCTCCACACCAGCTAGGGAATGGGAAAGATGAGGGTGAAAGCAGAGTCTTCTACATCACCTTGATCTATTTAGCTGGTCAGATCTAGAGGATTTCTGTGTGTTGTGACATGTCCCTAAGACTGTAGCATGTCCCCCAGACTGGAGGTCTCCCCATTGAGTGGAATTTCTTGCCCTCACTGCCCTGATCTCTTGCTTCCTCAGTGCAGAGAGGAACATTAAATGAGATCAAGAAATGCAACTTTAAAACCCTCAGGACCATCAGAGATCATGGAGATGGTGTATTTATAAGACATATTATTTACAAAATAAATTTATTGCTCCTTCTTGATAAGGATTGGTTATATGAGGTGTACGATGGTACTTCTCTCACTCTGCATTTGTGTTTTCTTTTTCTGGCAATAATGAAATGATGAATTCAAGTTGCAGTTTCTTGCACGTGGCTTATCCTTTAGGTGCATGGAGATAGATGGACTATGGAATAACATCATGTTATGAATTTTTGGTGGAGATGATACTGCCTAGCAAAAGGACAGGCTTCTTAACACTGCATAATAACTTCCTTAGCCCACACAGATCCAGGTGTTTTTAAGCTTATCAGCAAACAGAGTCACCCACTGATCCGAGCCCTCCTTGGCAAGCACCTTGGAGGACTCCTCTCCATCCTCCTTTCATTAACAGCTAAGCAGGATTCCCTGTTATGGAGGATAATGTGTCTGCAACCTGTATGACTGGGACTGTTTTCAACCCGTTCTGCTCCCTGGCTCTCTGGGGGGTGCATCCGGGAGAAGCAGGTAAGTCTTCTGCAGGGTAAAAGTGGTTTGCACCTCACTCAGCTGTACATCTGTGAGACCATGGTATAGCTCCAATGCTCATGATCTTTACTTTCTTGCATCCTGCACTCGCAGAGTAATGGGGAGGGGGGTCCCTTGCCAATTGGCTTCCCACACAGAAAATTTCCTATGCATATTTACACTGGTCGCCACCAGCTGAGACTCAGCAATTGGTGTGCTCTCCTCTTCTAGTGCAACCTGTATTGCAGCTGATTAACTATAACTTGATATCAATGACCTTTTGACTACCCACCCGTGTCTGTTTCCCCCCTTATTACTTCCTTCCCTCTCTATGGGTCAAGAAAGCTCTAGGGGTCCTTCATCGTGTTGCATCAACATGAAAGGAAGCAGAGCTGGTGTCTCTGAGAAGTGGGGATGCAGAAAACGCAATGATTTACAAGAAGTGGAGTGAAGTGATAAGTGAAGCAATAGCTCCTTTTCCATGACGCTGCCCTGTGTTTTGTAACCTGCCTCATGGTCACTGGATGATTAGGACCTTTCCTGAACGCATGATTTCCCTTACCCTGAATGTTTACGATGGCTGGTTTCAATTATTTCTTTCCTTCACACTCTGTATTTCAACCTGACTCGGATGAACAATTCATCTACTCTATCAAATGACTTAGCAAGATAGATTTCACATTCAGGGCAAATATATTTTTCCTCCCCTCATAATTTCACAACACTGCTTTTTTTATAATTCCACTTCCCTTGTCTTATTCCCAGGGAAGCTTTACCAAGAGCAGAGCTTTCCACCCTTGCAAGGTGGGTGAAAAATTCTGTCAGAGAGGGATAGTGGCACTTACCCCTATTTTTTCCTGACCCTCATGCCACAGCACTCCCCACAGTACCTGACTTGATAAACAGAACTGGCTGGGCTGGGTTAGAAAAGCATTGAGAGACACTTCTGTAAGGCTGCAGCAACACACGAGCACAGGAACTGTGGCTGAGGGTAGGACTGTTAACTCCTGAGGAGCTTCACGTCCACCTGCAGGTTCAGAGTGCAGAACTGCATGTAATTGTGCTTCGCATGTGCCTCTGCAGCCATACATGACCATGCAGTGACAATAATGCTATGATGCATAATTTTTTTTCCATGTATACATACTTTGCAAATTGCCAATAGAAATTCTCAACCAAAATTATGGGAGTTGGCACGTTTTATGCATGCACCTCTTTGCTCAGTCCTCATTTTCCTCTTCTCTTAGAGATGGGGCCCACAGAGGGCTCTCAGCTGAGCTATGACTTGGAGGGTGATTTCTTGGAAGTGTCATTGTGTGGGTGACAAGGTGGGCAGGGACACAGCTGTGTGTTGATAAACCCGAAACCCAGATGAGCTGAGATCTGCGTCAGCAAAAGGCACAATGAATATCCAGGCGAGGCCAAATGAGCATTCAGCAAAATTCATCTGCAGTTCATTGAGGCAACATGCTGAGAGAGTTCACAGGGAGTTTATCATGAGAACTGTTGAGGGTTAATGGCCAACAGAGCGGACTGAGCTGTGGGATTACTAAATAATGAACTTTTCTCTTCAATAAATTTGACCCTGACTTATAAAAAATCAATAACATGTTACACCTCAGTCATTTTTTTTTCTTTTGGTGTTGGGTGGATTGTGGTCTCTTGAGTAATTTTTAAACTACTATTTCATGTAAATATATATATATATATATTTAGAGAGATATTTTACCTGAAACATTTATATGAAAGCTCTGATGTGCCACATTTATTGCAGCTTCATCATCTAGATAGATTTTTATGTGGGTGCCTGGCTATTGCTTTGTTTAATCATTCCTTTCTCTTCCCAACCAGTCCCTCACCTCCCTCCCTCTCTATGCTTTTTTATGACACTATCACCAGCTTTGATCTACAAGAGTGTTTTCATGTGATATAGGATGTTGAAAAGGTCAGGTCAGCTGGGACAGAGCCAAAAATATTAGCACTTTCTAACCACTGAAGAGAAAAATTGAAATAATAGTTAGCGCTTATAAATTGGCAGATTTTTAACTTCAAGGGAAGGAGGGTTTTTTGGTTTTATTTTCTTTCTAATGTAAGGTAAGAGGAGGTTTCTTCAGTACCTGTCTGTAGAATAGGTTTGAGCTGTGCTTTGAGCTATAGTTCCTGCAATGTGTTTGGTCTGGAAGTGGGCAATGGACCCATTGTATCCTCCATTCCTCCTGCTCTGCTTCCTCAGTCTGCCCTAATCCTGCTCCCCTCCATCTCCGTATGGATGTATATCTCTCAGATGACCACATATAGTGCTCTGAGGCAGGACTAACTATCTGGCCTTAGAGAACTCGAGAGAACGCCATGCACAGCTCTGCACAGGCAGGCTCAGCAAGCCCTGGTGAGATGCACTGACACTAGGAAAAGACACCATGATTTTCTTGAGCC
>NW_010588252.1:99471-112452 GCF_000705375.1 Tinamus guttatus | reverse complement strand
CATGGGATTTCACTGCAGAAACCTTAGGCTAGAGCTGGTCAGGCTGAGACAGGCTGGCATCTGCTTTCATCTCCTCACTTCCTTGGCAAAAAAAGCACAAGGAACATTCATGAATATTGCTGCCCTGCTTGGAGAGCCAAATATGGGGAACATGAATCATCAGTGGCCATCACAAATATCATCATTGCTTACTCTGCCCAAGGATGCTACATCAAGACCTCTGTCTCACTCCATTTTAAAACATACCCAGTGTCTAAGTGTCCTCAGGCTTTCACTTGATAGAGTTGGCTGCAATGGTTGCATCTCTGATGCTCTCCCTTGAGACTCTCAGTAGAAGAGAGAAAGTGAAAAAGGGCAAAAATCTCAGTGCAGCTAAGTAAATGCTTACATTGTTCCAAGGGTAAATTTAAATTCCAGGCATATATTGCCAGGAACCCAGTTTCCTGTTTCCTTGGGCAATTTTTTTAACCTGTCTGTTTTTTGAGAAGCCAACAGAGAAGACTGAGAAGGAAATCCCAAGTAGAAGGTCCCATTCCTGTTTTGAATGCTGTGGCCTTCAGTGAGTCTCTCTGTAATCTTTTTTTTCCTCTCGCATAATTTGATAGGAAAAATCCAGATGCCTTGTGGTGCATGGAGGAGCTTTTCCATGGTGGAGCAAAGGGCTGTGAGGCTTCTGATATGTTACGAGATAGTGTAGGCATACAGCTGTATTGTGCTTCTGTGAACACATTCTAGTGCTCTAGATGAGTGAAACCAGGATGGTTTTACTGTGTCCATGTCCTGTTAAATAACTGTGTCCAAGTAAATAACCAATCATACATGGTATTTCTCTCAAGAAGTTTCCCCCAAAGGTTATGAGTGAAATGCAAAGGGGATAAGGAGGATCACATAAAGAGGGTAGAGACCTTTTCTGCCCTTGGGTACTATTACCATCTGCAGGGATATATGGGCCCACCTCTCTGTAATTCAGGTCATTTCATAGGTCTGCACAGGTTGGTGAGTGGACGAAAGCCTCATGTCATGGGCTAGAAAACTCCCGTAAAGGTCACCCAGCTCCAGACAGTGGGGCTGCTCGTTTAAATGAAGGAGAGCGTGTGATGGCTATTAGCTTGGCATGCGTCCTACTGTTGATCCTTCTTCCAGAGGACTCCCCTGCTCCATCTGCTGATGGGAAAGTTTCAGCGAGAAGGTTTCCAATCCAGTGCTTGTCTAATTATGGAACGTCCTCCAGATCACATTGAAAAACAAATCAATGGACACTAAAAATCAGCATTTCTGGCTTTCTGTTAACCCTTTATTTCATACAGTATCTGTTAGTGATGACTTGCAGCCTTCCTTAAAATCCTCTGGAAGTTTAGATATACTTTTATGACAGCTATCTGTGCTTAAATGTCTCATTTTTTCCTGATTGCAGTTATTAACTTTTGGAGGAGGAAGATTTATTACCATTATGAAATGCCTTAGTATCATTCTCTTCTTTCTAGTGTCATATTGTCTTCACTTATTTGGAAAGCTTGACAAAATGCAAATAGTTGTTGCTCATTAACATGCCATCATGCAGCGACGTTTAGTGGGGGATGTTTTGGAGTTCTTCCTGACCTCTGCATGGAGAATTCCCTCCTGAGTTCAGAAGGTGCCTACACTACAGAGGGCCAATTAGTCAGCTATGGCACTTCCAATATGCTCTAGATTGCCACTGGACATAAGCACTGAATGTTGCTTTTGGTATTTATGACTTGAGCTTTGTTTATCAAGTTTAATCACCACTGGAGCTGTTTTTTTTTTCTTTTTTTTTCTTTTTTTTTTTCCTTTGGCTCTTGTGTCATGAAACAAACAAATTCCGCACAGGCAAATTAGAACAGACTTTCAAGAGAAATTTTTAAATTGCCCATACCATGAGATATCCATACAGTCTTTTCTGGGAAAATCTCACCCGTCTCACCTTCTCAAAGGTACACCCTGATACCAGAGTATCTCACAATCTCTTAGATTAATTTTAAAATTAAATAACTCTCATTTTGATGACTGTCCTTATCATGGTATTACCTGTCTCATAAGTGAACGCAATGTCGCTGGTACTTTCTCCACCATTCCTCAGGGATAGTCAGGTTTCCCAGCAGAAAGCTACATCATCTGGTTGTTGTTGGTCTTGTGTCTTCTCCTCTCTTTATACATACATTTGTTTTTCCACTTGTTGTTGTGTTTTTCTAGAAGAAGTAGAATCCAGCTTTATCCTTATCTTCAGGCCCTTCTAAGTAATTCTTCTCCCCTCTTTCCTCAGGAAAAAAAAATTTAAAAAGAGAAAAGAAAGATCAATTATTCCCTTTGCAACTTCCTAAAAGACTGGCAAAGAGAGCAGGCAAATGATTATAGGAAAAGTATTGGTAAAGAAGTGAAAACTTAACTGACTTTTCCTTCCTCTTTCTTTCCTCAGTCTTTAACAACATGTTTCAGAATGAGTCTTCTCCTTTTTTTTTCTTTCTTTTTTTTTTTTAACAGTGGTTGTTGTGATGGACCTGAGTCCTTGAATCCCTGAAATATGCTGAACACACGCACTGTGCTTGAGACTCAGAAATCTCAAGGCTGCCTTATTACTCAGTGTGACTACTCCTACTCCATCCCTCTATCTCCTAGCCTCCTTAAAACATACTTTTACAGAGTCGCCACCAAAATTTTCTTCCCACAGAACAACAGCTGGCTGTAATGATGAGCCAGAGCAGCTACGTAATGATGAGCTCTGAGTAGCTACCTGCCCTTCGTGACGCTGCTTTATAGGATACTGAGCTGCTTAGCTCAGTTCCTATGGCTTTTTGCGTCTCCCATATCAGGGAGACTTGGTGAACCATCATCACTTGAACCATCCCATTAAAGCATTGCTGCACTTTGGAAAACAGCAGTGATGGCCCTGTAGAAACATCTTCTGTCACTAATGCCCACAGCACTTTTCTGGATTTGCCATCTGAGAATCAGTTCTCATCCAGCCTCCAATGCTTCACTCCAACTCAGCATGGCCATTGCATGTGTGTGTGTGGCAGTGTCAACCTGAGAAAACCAGCAGCCATACAGCAATAACTGTTAATTGACCGAGAGCTGTTGTTACAGTGCCAACAAGAGCAAGCGAACAAGCAGCTGGCTTTGCCATCTGCACCTATTTTAATGCAGCTAAAAGAAACTCCTCCCCAGATTTCCCAGCTGTGAGGACAGGTAGTGTATCCAACAGTAACTTGGGGTAGCATGATGGCTAGGTCTATGCTTCCTAGTCACTCAGACATGTCAGGCCATCAATAAATGATGTGATAAACTTCCCAGCCCTGCCTGGCTTTGTGGTAGGGAATGGCGATGGGCTCTGATGGACACAGCCCTCTGCTCAGCTGTGCAGCTTTGAGTTATTTCTAGTCCTGTTTGCAGTCCATCGTAAACATGAGACCAGGTGTTCTGATATCGCTCAGTGCTTAAGGCACTTGCAAGAGCTTTGCTGCATCTTGTGTCTCTTTTTCTACCTGGCTGAGCATGACAAGGAGAGCTTTGTATCATCTCGCCTAAGAGTTCTGGAAAGTCTTTTATATATAAGACAGAGAATCCAAGCTCCCTTTTTCCTTACCTTCTCTTTCCTTATGTTTTCCAGAGCAAGTCTCAGAAGTCTATGTGACATCAAAGACTTTCATGCAGTCATGCAAGTTATTTTGATTGCAGCTGGTAGTTCCCACCACCACCAGTGCAAATCAGACCCTCAGTGACGGGTGCCCAGGTCTTCAGAGATCAGGCCTGAGAAAAAGCTTGGCTCTTCTTTTGGCCAAAAAATCTGGAAGCATTTGGTTATGCTGTACCTATTCACAGTGTTACTGACTATTTCTGCACAGGGGTTATCTGCTACCAAAAAGCCGTGGGTAATGACTGAGAGGCAAGTGCATGGCAACAGTCAGCTGGAGCATAGATATATAATATAGCACCCTGTGAAGGTTTAAACAAAGTTTGTTTCCTAAGGAATTTCCAAAAATAAAAAAAATGCGGGCGGGGGGACCATCTACACGTATTTATACATTTCTATCTCACTGTGTGTCCCTGAAAGTCCAGAAATCAAAGCCATCTGTAGGTTCAGCATGCTCTGTGGTAGACAACAGACACACTTTGTGAGGGATTCCAAGTCAGATGAAAAGTAAGCATTAATCTCTCCGAAGTGCTACATTTCTAATAGCAATCTCCATCAGCAATGAATCTAGTAGTCTCAAACATTAGGAGATGACTGTCTGCAGATATCAACCAGGAAAAGAGAAAGGAGAAATAATCATATGTTTGACTATGGATTGTGTCACCATGTGCACTGAACTTGGTGCTCTTTTAGCACCTGGCCCTAGATTTGTCTCCTTCCACAAGGGCAATTAGGGAAAGCCTTAAGGCTATCAGGCACAGTCGTTCACTGATCTATCATCTCGATTTACAGCTGTCCAACTCCTGTAACGGACTCAACTCTGCTTCCCTTGCACATCTACCAGTCTTCCCTTTTTATGCAGAGAGTTTGAAAAATAGTTATATATGTTGGCTAAGGCAGAGTCACTCTAGGGCCAAAATTTCTTACCTCAACACTTCTCCATCTGACCTAGAAGAGACATGAGATTTCGAGTCCAGCTCCTGGAAGGCAGAAGGAGTCTAGGACTTCTTGATGCCTTGTACAGGAAAAAAGGCAGCAGACAGCCAAGGGCTGATGCCTGTAGGGACTGGGCAGTTTGCATGGCTTTGGTGGTAGTTGAGGGATATCAGAATTGACAGGAAATGTCATTTTAGATGTAGCCTGATGTGTGAGCAGAGCAAAGCAGAAACAAGATGCTCAGCCTGGCAGGCATGTCCTGAAAGCAGGAGGGTCAAATCTCCTAGAGGTAATGGTGTGACAGTGACCTTGCTGGGAAGGATTTTCCCAGTAATGCTCTTCCCTTGACATCTCAAGAGCTTGTCAGTCATTTCTGCTCTCTGCCAGGTATAGATAGATAGAGAAGAAAAACATGTAGTACATGCCCTGTCCTGAAGACTTAGCCATTCCTTTGTTTGATTTTCTATTTACAGCAAAGGTCATTCTATTTGAAAGTACTGGGTGGCACTTTGGGGTTTCCTTTCTGCGGGAAAAATGTAACTCAGGTTAGACTGCATAAATATGTATCAGTATTTACTATATATTCATACACTGAACACATACCAAAGTAGGAAAGCATCCTTCAAGCAATGAAAGGAAAGCTGATAATAATATGTGCTTTTTTATATAACTCAGGCACAACTATCTGTCAACAGAGTAAGGTAATTATCCCAATAAGATTTCATGAAACGAGAAAATATTATGGATTTTATAAACCTTATTAACATGCGTAGTGAATGCAAAACAACAAAAGGAGTCTTAAAACAAAATGTTATGTTAAAATCAATATTGATTGCTGGGGATAAGTGTTATATGAGGCAGTAAAACTCCATAAAATTCCTCCCCAAAACAAGGCTATAGACAAAGTAAAGGAGTGAGAGTAGCTCTAAAACAGTCTAATCGCTTTGCAAATTGGGGAAGGAGCATCGCGATGTTGATTTGTTCCAACAGCCACATGCTCTCCCCAAAATGTTCCTCTTCCCTCTCCTGCCCCCTGCAAAAAGCCCAAATAGCAGCCCATTACTGAATACACCATAATGGCGCCTTCAGGGAGAGGATTAGATTAAGTATCAATTTGGAAATTAGCAGCCCGGTTCAACGAGCAACATACCAGCCCTGCGGGTGCAAAGAGCCGTTTGGGATTTGAACATGTGCTGCCTCACCAAACGCTCCTCTCATTACCCTTTTCCCTTCTCCTCTGTTCATGCTCCCACGGCCCCTTCATGCAGGTGGGATCTCTCCACTGCACAGAGGCTGAGACAGGTCTGAAGGGGAGCTACTGTGGTCCTCCAACCCTCTGCCTCCCTGCATCCTTTCCAAAATTATACACCCATGAGCCAAAATTATACAATCCAGAGAGAGGGGCCCCAACACTCAAGACTGGGGGCCTCAGCAGCATAATTATGTACTGGTCATAGTACATTGAGTACATAAGCCTATGCTGGGCACTGTCTGCACTGAGCATCCTTGTGCGATCAGGGTCCAGGTCTTTGCCAGGAAGGAACTGATGTGATTGATCCAGGGCTCCCTGATGAACCCTGT
The DNA here is from genome assembly GCF_000705375.1 of Tinamus guttatus. Next base: position 106,286 of record NW_010588252.1, on the reverse strand, counting down.
CCCAGGGTGGTCTGGAAGCAAACCCTGGCCTTGTTTTTGAGATCTGAGGCGGTAGCCACCCTTGCACGCATGTGTACAGCATACTCAACCAGTATTTTAGCCACAAAGCCTGTCTGAGTACTGACACCTGCCACTTCTGTGCATCATGTACAAAGTCCTCACCCCTCTGGAACGAAGGGAAGCTATGATGTCTGTGGCTAGCAGGATCTCCCCTTGGGTTCTTGTTAGGCAGAGAATGGCAAAGGGGAGCAGTATGACAAGCCTTATCTGGTATGTGAGGTCACGAAAAGAAGAGAGATTTTGCACTGCAGCTGGAGAAGTGATTCCTTACGAAGCTCACTGTCCAAAAGAGATGCAAAGTGGCCACCCAAAACCATGTCACCTCCTCCACCTTGAGACCAGGTGTGTAAATCCTCTGTAGGGGAAAATATCATTAATAAAGTGGTGAGACAGAGAGAGTCAAGCCAACCCTTTTACTCTCCAAAGGGCACCTCAGTTACTGCACCTTTTCCCTTATTTCTCTGCTTGTCATAGCACCCCATTTAGAAAAGGACAAAAAATGACTCAACTTCTCAGTGACTCTTGATGTTTCAGATGTTTCAGACTGATGTTGTGTCATCAGTCTGGCAGCACTCTGGTGCCAGACGGGTCTGCTGAAAAAGAAACATAGACAAACCCATTCGTTCTTTTGGAGTAACTTAAGCTTGAAAAAAATCCCATCTATTTCAATAGGAGTTCACCTGGGATGCCATCAGAGGAAGGAATGGAAACAAGCAGTGGGACCTGGCCTCCTGAACCAGAAAAATTATGGCAAAAAAGTGCACGTGTGTAAAATACTCCTCTAGTCTGAACAAAACCCATGATCCCTGCAAACATACAGAGGTGCATGTATATAAACATACACAGGCACGAATCTCAGTCATGGACCAGCTACATTATGAGTGACCTGTAATTCATTGCACATAGAATGGGTTCTGGCCAAAAAGTCCTGTCCTGAAACTGTAGGTGGGATAGAAAAGAGAAAATCTGGAGTGATTTTAACAAAAATAGAGTTCCAGTTGATCTTTTGTTTTAATACTTAGCTTTTCATCCTGACTCAGTTACAAGAGCAAATAGGAAACAACAGAAATTCTTCCAGAATGGATTTTTTTTAATTGCTCTTCTATCCTCTTCTACACGATATTCCTCATGGGAATAGATGAATTTTCAGGTGCGTTTTTTCACCTAGGCCCTTAATACCATCATTGTTGTTAGGATGAAGAGCATGTCACCAGAACATCTTCCTCATCCTCAGTCTCCTGAGCCAACCCTTTGCTAAACTTGGCAATAGCCACCAACTCCCCTTCCTCTTACCACCTTGTAAAGCCAAATAATGTTCTTCAGCCACCACAAACTTCAGCACTGGGAAGCTTTGTTCAGTCTGGGGCTATCATAGGTCATTGGCTAGTAGAGCTATAGGGGTTTAAACATTGTTTACAACTTTCCGATCTGCATTAATATGCTCTGGAAGTGTGGGTTAGATGAGTGGACGCTGAGGTGAATTGACAACTGGCTGGATGGCAGAGCTCAGAGGGTGGTGATCAGCGGTGCCGAGTCTAGTTGGAGGCCTGTAGCTAGCAGTGTCCCCCAGGGGTCAGTCCTCAGTCCAGTACTGTTCAATTTATTCATCAGTGACCTGGATGAAGGCACAGAGTGCTCCCTCAGCAAGTTTGCTGATGATACCAAACTGGGAGGAGTAGCTGATACCCCAGAGGCCTGCGCTGCCATCCAGAGGGACCTGGACAGACTGGGCAACTGGGCGGTGAAAAACCTCATGCAATTCAACAAGGCCAAGTGCAAGGTCCTGCACCTGGGGAGGAATAACCCCAGACACCAGTACAGGCTGGGGACTGACCTTCTGGAGAGCAGCTCTGCAGAGAAAGACCTGAGTGTCATGGTGGACGACAAGCTGACCATGAGGCAGCAGTGTGCCCTCGGCTACAAGGATGATCAGGGGCCTGGAACATCTGCCCTATGAGGAGAGGCTGAGGGAGCTGGGCCTGTTCAGCCTGGAGAAGAGAAGGCTGAGAGGGGATCTAATCAGTGTCTATAAGTACCTCAAGGGAGGCAGTGAGGAGGATGGTGCTGGCCTCTTTTCAGTGGCAGCCACCAACAGAACTAGAGGAAATGGCCACAAACTGAAGCACCAAAAGTTCCACAGGAACTTAAGGAAAAGTTTTTTAACAGTGAGGGTGACAGAGCACTGGAACGGGCTGCCCAGAGAGGTTGTGGAGTCTCCTTCTCTGGAGATCTTCAAAACCCTCTTGGATGCAGTCCTGTGCCATGTGCTCTAGGTGACCCTGCGTGTGCAGAGGGGTTGGACTAGATGATCTCCAGAGGTCCTTTCCAACCTTACCGATTCTATGATTCTATGATTAATATGCAGAATTAATGCAGCATACATAGAATTCAATCAAAGGCTCTTGCTGTATTTCCAGTTTTGCGTTTTGCTTATTGAAATTATGGCTTGTGTCTAACCATCGGTGGCACCATGAAATGTAACTAGGATTCATTTATTTTTTTTTTTCCTTAAGATTACGACATCTGAGAAAAAAATCTCTTTCCTGAATCATTTGGAAGATTTTATCTCTTTCTGGACTGGTAACCTTCATGGATATATTGTAGAAAACTTTTAATGCCATTGACTTGAGATGCGTGAGTTATCATCCAAACAGCTCATCCTCATTGACACCACATGTGCTCAGAACTGTTTACTGCTGAGAAAAGATAAAAGTGGGAGGAAGCCAGTGGGCAAGGTCTGAGTGATGCATGGGGCATCGCGTGGGAAATGAGCTGAGCGATGCCACGAGAGATTCTTACTCTGCTTGAGCTGCTACAGCCCTTTGGTGCCTCAAATTTGATGTTCCTGGTTGTAACTACTGGGAAAAAAAAAAAGAAAAAAAAAACCCTCTTACTCTGTTCTCTGGATTTTTTTCCCTACTCTGGACAGTTGCCCATCATCAACTTGCAGCTGGGATGTGATCGTTGCAGAAATAGCTTGTCTACACTCAGAGCAGTTCCCAGCTCATAACGTTGATGTGAGGACACAGCCAGAGGAAGGACTGCAGTAAAGAGCAAGGATGAAAGAAAAAGGTGGAAAATGCCATCTTGTCCTGATCCATCTTTCTTGAAAACTTTCAGCAAGGTAGACCAACACAGGAAACTTTACCAGGCAGGGTAAAGTTACGCCCTACTATGTTTTGGATAGCCAAATGACAACTGAACCCTGATTCTGACCTTCGTGCCTCACAGAGATAAATTAATAAAAATAAATAATGCTAGAGACAACATTGATGATCCGTTCTGCATGGCTAAGTGGGAAGTTTTCACTAGGATCAGTATTCCTCTCTGTGACTGGCAGCTAATGTGCTGCAATCGATGCCTTGCAAAATGAACACGGCAGTGCTGCTGGGAAGAGACGGGTGAGTATTTCTCTAACCGAGTGCTTTGGGTCAAATGGTGATCTCACGCAGCGTGTCACAAGCCTGGCCTGAAATGTCAAGCCCTGTGTTGGGAGAGAGGGGTGAGCAGGCCAGGTCATGCCTGCTCTTTAAAAGGATTGTTTGTGACTTGCTCCATGCAGCGCTTTAGACTGGAAAGACCTAAACAATTCTTCTGTTCATTTGCTGGCAGAGTGGCATTTTCGGGAAGACAAGGGTCTGGCATTATCTTTCCTTGCATCTGATGCTTTTCTTTTTTTCTTCTTCTCTTCAATTTATTTCTTTAGAAATGCACCCGGCTTGCCTAGTTGAAGGAAGGGGCAGTATTCAATGATGCTTCAATTCAGACCAGTTTCAGGATCAAAGAGGCAACAGGACCCTTAGGTCAGCTCTGTTTCTCCCCTACTGTGCCTCCAGCTGACACTAGGACTACAGACATCATGGGCTTTGCATTCAGTGCTCCTTGGGCATAGGGGACCTCCCAAGAAGGATATCCCCGTGCGTGGGAGCAGTGAGGGCACAGGGGTCATTTAGCCGTGCCTCTCAGCCCTGCAGCATCCGGATTGCCACAGAAGGAGCTTCACCTCATGAGGAAAGCCTTGCACAGAGCAGATATTCTGGAGGGATCCAGATCTGCAAGCTGTTCCTGTGCCCAGCACAGCTGTGACAGTAAGTACCAATTCTTATCACTGCTCCACCGGGCAGCCAGACCTTGCCTCCCTACAGAAGGGTGAGAGTAGTAGTTGCAGCACTTAAGATAACCTCCAGCAGATGCCAGGGATTATTCTATCCCTAGGGAAATAAGGAGGCAGCTTTTGCAGAATAGGTGCTTCACACTGATTGCCTCTCTTGACCTTACATAGAGCAGTACTCCCAGAAATGTCTCCATTAGCAATATTCATCCTCAGCTTCCTTTATAGTCAATGGCACTTCCATAGCATGATTCATCCCACTGAAATTAGTCCAAAAGAATCATCCGCAATAAGCGTGGCTTTGTCTTCACTGCCAGGTGAGCCAAAAGTGGTCAAGCCAGGCATTTGCACCCTGCATTCCTGACATTAGGGGATATGAACTCCCACCAAGGCTGAGGAGGAGTTAGGGTTGCTGATAACCTTTTAAACACGAGGAACGGGTACAGGTAGCATCAAATGCACTGAGTCACAACATCTGTGTCTGATCTGAAGAGGAGGGGATCTATCCCTTAATTTCAGGGCATGGAGACATCTGGAGAAAAGTCCTGTCACACCTCACCTGGGAATTGTGATTTGCAAAGGGAATCCCAACACCTTTGACCTTGATTCTTTGAACACTGGAGGAAAGGATATTAAGCTTAGGTCTCTTTCACAGTTTTTTTTAGCTCTTCTAATGTTTCATTAGGACACCATGCTGCTGAAGGACCTGTCATTTTAAATTTCTCTTTTCATCTTCATCAAGTCAGCAGTTCTACTATGCAATGCTGACTCAGTTTCTTAATTTTCCCCTTTTCTTCTCAGTGTGTGATAGCTAATCAGTTTCACAAACCACTGCATAAAGAGTGGAGAGAAGACCCTCTCCCCTCCTTCATTTGGGCCTTCCACCAGAACACAGACCAGACCTTTTTTTTTCCCCCCTGGGGCTGTAGCTCATGTTCGGCTCCCAGTTCAACACTCCATTTATGTGGGACATAGGGAACCACTGGTCACTGTCTCTAGTCACTCATTCCATCCAAGCATGGATGAGAATGGCTTCATCCAACAGTTGCTAAAGCTTCTTGAAAAATAGCTGAAGAATCCCAGGTGAGTCCTCAGTGGACAGCTCAAGGCTAAGAATGAAGATTAAAACAATCAAACTACCTAAGGGCACAGCTCTTGTCTCTAACTCAGAACAACTCATGAGCAAATCATATTAATTCAGCAGCCCATAGGTATCATCATACAGTTTTGTTCAGTCTGGAAGTGCTAAAACTTTGTGGTTTTTTTTTCAGTTGGTGAAGCTGAAATGCAGATTTCTAAAGGCACTCAGGTGCCTGAAGATGTAGAAATGCTGGATGGGGCTTGCAGAAGTGCCTGTTTCCGAGTATCTCTACAGGTATCTCCTACCTGCCCTTGGCAGCTCCAGAAACACCAGAGAGACATTTAAAAGGCTGAAGTCCTCCAACCAGGGACCAAGCTCTGTTCTTTTGGCCACCTGGCACAAATCAGTTCACGTGCACACTGTGGGAGCTATCCCCTGAAGTGGTTCTTCCCCTTTAGGCCCCTGCGACTAGTACGTAACTATTATTATTGAATGTGTATGTGTGTTTTTAGACAAAGGACTCAAAATAAAACAGGATCTGTGTCGCAGCTGGTGTTATTGCAGTACACTGAAGGCATGTGTTGCCTGCCTTTAGGTGTGGTGTAAAAATATACGAATCTTTAGAGAATCCACATCTTGTTAGAATGGTGCTGAGGTTTAGGGAACTTAGGCTAAGGCATATTGCTTGCAGAGCATTCTCCCTAGAGTGAAATAGCCTTCAAACTGTGCTCAGGTTTCGTTTCAGAGTTTGTTCTCTTCTGATTTGAGTTGAGGATGGACTGATGTATGTAGAGTGTGGGTGATCAAGGGACCGAGCAGTGGACAATTCATGCACTGGGCAATGCAGATGCAACATAAAACTCGGATTCTCAAAGCCAAACAAAAAAACATGACTTGAGAATTTGCAAATCATGAAGCATCTTTTTGTCTTTGAATAGGATTTTTTTTCCCTGTCCTTGGGACTGCATGACATTTGTGCAAGAGGGCATCAGGAAATGAACCTATCCAGGAAAGCTTGCAGTCTTACTACAAGTAAGTTGGTTGTTCCTTTGCTAACCAAAAACAAAGCACAGTTACCAGTGAAACCTGTTCTGAAAGGCATTGGATCTGAGACTGTGCATGGTTTTCAAAGTTATGCTGAGCTCTATGCCCTGGAGAATGCTTCTTACTCTGAAGATTAACCAAGGGTAACCTGCCCCTCATGCTTCAGTAAAGAGGTAGACACAAGAGGACATTTATGGCCAACTTCTGTGGATGATAATGCACAGCTTAAAAGATGCCTAGTGTGGAAAGGGAACACTTTTCCCTGAAGGTGTACATAGCAGAGCGATCATTGCTAGAGGTCACTAGGCCAATATTTGATTGGACACGGTTTATCCTTGTGCCTAATTTGGACACCTTCCTGCAAGCAGAGTACAGAGGCTGAGAAATCAGCAGGATTGGTCACCCTTCCTTTCATTGCTTAAATTATTTACTTTACTGTATTCTCTTCCCCTGGCAGCTGATTTGTCAGCACAAGTGAAGCAGCTAGAAAAAGAGTTGTGGCTGGGGCCGGGAAATTTC
>NW_010588252.1:62406-91476 GCF_000705375.1 Tinamus guttatus | reverse complement strand
AAGGCAGGTCACACTCTCCATCCTTAGTTTCTGCTAATGGCATCTATTTCTTATGTAGAGAGGGCGGGGGACTGCAAGGATACAACTTTCAAGGGGGAAAAATGGAGAAATCCCAGAGCCAGACTCAGAGCAGTGTCTGGTCAGTACAAGCACTGGTGATGATGATGGGGAGGTGGGTTGAATTTCCTTCCTTACATGAGGGTCAAGGCAACTACGCAGGTTGTCAATCCCTTCTCCTTGCATCTATATGGATGCAAGTCAAGGGAGCTCTGCAAAGTTTGCCTGGCTCTGCGTCTGTGATGGCAAGGATGAGACTGACGCCAGGCAGACTGACCCATCCCAGAATAATGGCAAAAAACTTCTAGCATTTTATAACACACATGCCAATTGTTAGAATATACCAACAAATGTCACCAGTCTGCTATAACCCTCCTTGGACAGCTGCTAGGGGAGCAACTGGCTGTCACTGGGCTGCTTGAATCTGTAGCTGCTGCAGGTTTAGATGACCCTTTGGTTGGAGGCGGTGTGCTAGTTCTCACGTGAGTTAATCCATTCAGTTTTCCCCTCTGCCTCCCTTCCCAAGTTGTCCTGAAAAAGGCTAGTGCTCAGAAGGGGACTGAAAACAAAATTAACTGCCCTACTGGGCCATATACAACCCTCAGGCCATAAATGGGCTGCCTTAGTGTTTTTAAAAGATATATGTGTCAAATGCAGCTTGACGCTCCTGGTCATGTGTTATAGATAGGCCATGTGTTCACCCCTGGATGCTGTCCTTCTTCCTTATTGCTGAGCCCCCTTTTCTGAGAGCTCTAATTTATGAACAGGATGATAAAGAAACGAAAAGGAATCCTGTCAAGGTTCTCTGTGTGTATTGTAAATTGTCTATAAATCAAAGATATTGCCCACATCCAGCATTTAATGCTATCTGTAAAAATATAATGTGAGGCGAAAAGAAGAAGTTGCTCACAAGGAAGAATGAATAATCCCCGTGAAATATGGAGCCTGTAAAACCAGCTTTTCTCCTTTTGGCTGGAGTGGTGGTATTTCTTACTATTTAATTTACATAAATCAATGATGAAAAAAGTGTAATAAAGGAAATCAGATTCTGTAGCTGCAGGGAACCAGGGGAATCTGAGAAGAGAGTCTGGGGATTATAGACATGGTCCAAACAGAACAGCATCAAAGAGAATGATTTTCTAAATCTTTCTTGTTTTTCTTGCTCAAACAAGGTAGCCTAGGTTTGTACCTCCCAGTGGTAAGTTCCTGGCAGGAAAAAAAAATAATAAAATTTCCACCTTTAACTTCATGTTTATTGGTTTAGTTTGATTTTCTTCAATGATTGGTTAGTTTGATTTTCTTCAATTTTGACTTTAAAATGGTGATTCAACAAGTTGTGGTTGGTTTAAAAACAAATAATACTTAGAAAAACATGGAAAAATCTCCATGAAACTCAGATATCTAATGAAAAATCTGTCTGAAAAGCATCCAAAATGGAATGGTATAATTTTACTGTGGCTTCAAGATAAGCAAGCAGCAAACAGACCAGAGACCTGTCCTAAAGGACAGACTTTCCAACCCAAGACATATCCTACCACCTCCAAAATCAAGTTTTCTTGATCCATTGATAGACTTCTTTTGGGAAATTTGGCTTTCCTTGTAAGCAATCTTGATGTCGAGCAAACTGAGACAGGAAAATGCAGGAGGGCCTTGGAGCAGACACAGCTGTGTGGATCCTGCTGTTGGATTGACTTGCTCCTGGCTTGTGGCTCTATGCATAATGCTGGGAAAAACAAAACAAAACAAAAAACAAACAAAAAACCCAGAGTTTAGCAAAGTCTCTATAACCAGGTTGACTGAACTGTAGGGGCAAGGAAGGGGTCCATGTGTTACAGGTCTACAGCTTGGGGTGAATGATAACTTGGATGCCGATTCTACTGCCCAGTGAAAACCCTCATCAGTAGAAAATTCTGGGTCTCAGAATATCCTTAAATAAAATGAAGATGAAACAAAATGGCTAAGTGCTCTGAACATCTGAAGCAAACACGTTGTATCCTCTTCTGAGTCTTGTTCTATATGTTGCCACAAATTGCCGTGGCAAAGGCACTTAATGTCCCAGACATATCTGGGTAGTAAATTATATTTGATAGCACTGGTATGAATAGAGATGGCAGCACAGGAACTGTGCCCATATGGACAACTTGGGTGTATTTTATCTATCTATCTATCCATCTATGTATGTATGTATGTATCTATCTATCTATCTGTGTATCGTGACAGTATCTTAGCTGAATGTACTTTTACACATGACAAGAAACCAGAAAAAGATAAGAATTGGCTTCTACTGAACACCATGGAATAGGCTTCCTTTTTTTGTCCTTTCTCCCTCCTTTCCTTCTTTTGTTTTCTCTTCCTTTGCCCTGAAGAAGCTGTTGATTATAATTTCAGTGCAGTTTGAGATGCAAGCTTAGTGGAGCGGGCTTTTCTATTTTTGTACTCTGTCCATTGTCATGTGAAATAACATGGATTATATTTTGTTGTTGTTGATGCATTGAATATATTTGATATTTAAATCCAGCAGTGTTTATAGTAGGCTGAGATTCTGTGCTGAGAATGGAAAGGCTTGGGTTTTCTATTTTATTATTATTATTTATTTTGTCAAAAGCTTGAGATTCTGTCTTGTGGTTCCTGGGTTATGTTTTACCTTTTTAACCAGGCAAAGACAAAGAATAAATTAGAATGAAGGACTGATTCTGTCCTTACTCATACCAAGCACCTGCTTGTCTTTATGTGATCCTACTGAAAATAAGCTTACTATAAACTTCAGGATTCTTCTAAAGTGTTTTATTTATGTTAAAGGTCTGAAGGTAGAGAGTTATTTCTTTGCAGTCATGTTTCTCATTGCTCCTTAATGGTATGATATTTCCAGCCTTAGGTTTTTGCTCATCCCACGATGCTCTTCTAATATCATCTTAATTTGCACTGTGTGCCATTCTCTACTTTGTTAGACAGGTTACAATGGATAATTATGGGCACTGCCAAGGTCAAGAACTGCCTACAATGCATTCAGTGAATTTCTATCGTGAGAACCCAGTATATAAGAAACCACTTCATCTACAAAGTCCTGCAATCGGATAAATCTGACTAATGTCAGTTTGCCCCATGGTTCTATATGGAACGTAAAAAAGCAAGTAGCTCTTGGGTGTGATTCATCTTGTCCTAGCGTAGGTTCTGTATGTGCATAGATTAATCATTCCTCCAAATGCCACTGAATATAGGAGTAGTCAGGCGGGACTGGCTCATTTCTAGATGATAGAGGTGACAAAGTAGATACAATAGATCCTAACCTTAATGTGCAGAAGGCTCTAATTTAAGGAGATGTGGTCCAAATTAATAGGGAGGGATGGTTTCATGGAAAGTGACTTGCAGAGCAGAGCAAAAGGAATGCATGTTCTGGGTTGAACTAGGTTTCTGGACTTCCCCTGAATCATCTCACAACATTTCTTTATGTATCGAGATATCTAAAGCATAGTCAGCATCAAGGGTATTCTGCAGTCTTAAGGAGACAATCCCATCTTCTGCTGGCTAATTGTCCAATTCGGGTATTTAAGCCAGAAGACAGAGGCTAAATTGACACAGGACACATTGAAGTCCCAACCAGATCTATATTCTCCTTTGATAAAAGGTTTCTTGTTCCATAATATTCCTATTCCATTAATGTATATTAACATGTGAGAGATCCCACAACTACTATCTCTCACGCCTCCCTATCTAAAGCCTCAGAAATTCCATCTGTTTCAAATATGATTTTTTGATTCAGAAACTCCTAAAAGCAAGTGAGAAACTGCTAAAAGCAAGTGTTCTACAGTTTTAGAAGCAATGGACACAAAATATAGTTAGAATAGTTAGTTTCCTGGGTGAGTCATGTAAGAGGGGAAGGAGAAAGAAGGAAGGATGGAGTGCAAAAGAGACAAATCTTCAATTAGTCCGGAAGTTAATAAATGGAAGTAAAAGCACTAGGAAAACAGAATATAAGACTTGTTGTTCCAAACAACAAAGAAACTGGGGAATAAGATGAGGCTGAGTAATATAGGAGAGTGCAAAACCTGGGTCTGCAGCAATTTGATAGCATCCAGTGCTGGCAAGATAGAGTCAGGGAGAAAACAGAAAATTAAGAGTTCCTTGACTCTTCATGCAAAGCAGGGGAGAGAAGCCAAGGAGAGCTCAAGCATTGGAGGAGTCCTTGAAGACTACAGATGAAATAACTCCAAGAAATCTCCCCATTCAATGCTACACTGAAGAGGTTTGAGTGTATCTAGACTAGCCTTGACAGTTTTATCTAACCTATTCAGAAAACCTTACTGGAAGGGAGATGCTATAACCATCCCCAAGAGCCAGATGCAACATTTCAGTACTGCGTGGTTAGAAATTTTTCCCTGCTATGCATAATTTTTTAATTCAAATGAAGCTGGTTTCCTCCCTGTCCTTCTCTCAGTGGACATGACAACAGTTGATCTCTGTCCTCTTTATAACAACTTTTTGCATGTTGGAAAAGAGTTGCTATGCCAACCTTTTGTTCTGTTACCAAGTAGATGCTAGAGTGATAGTTTGCACTTCCAATTCACTGCAAGGCACCAGATTTCGCAGGGAGCCATCGCCCTTACACAGAAATACACAGGCAAATGCAAAGATCTCAAACTGGACATTTTCGGCCCAAAGCTTATCCCTCTTTCCTGAGTTGGTCTGAGCGAAGCTAGCCAACGTCAAACATAGCCCAGTGAACATCTGTTTTCTATAGTGAGCTCTTTACTCTTTCATTCATCAGCACAGCCATAGATGAGACTAAGTTTTTGGAGTTCTCTCCACATGGGAAGTTCCATCAGGAAAGAAAGATTGGCTTTGAGGAGCCAGAAATGCTCTGACCTCGATATCACTTAGCTGCCTCCCGCAATGTTTATGGGAGCCTTATACATTCCAGAGAGGACATCAGTCAGGGGAAAGGGTTGATGGCAACAGGGACTGCTCCATAGTCCATGCACTCCTTGTTGAGCAAATCCCTATTTGCTGCTGTGTATCTGATGACTGATGCAACAAATTTACCTTTTGAAGAGAGCAAAACAGAAGCACGGAGCAATCTCAAATGTGGGGATGGACCTGTTTGTCCCATATAACATCCCTGAGAGCAGTTTGTCTATAGGAAAAACATGACATTTGCAAGCTTGCCCAGGTTGGTAAGGCCACCAGTTGCATTGTGCAAGCTTAAAGCTGTCTACAGGGAGTGAACACTCGGTTGCCCAAAGAATTAAGTTGATGTTGACAATGGGAAAGCATGGTTGGTGGGGTAGGTTGTGCCAGTGCTGTACAGCACAGAAGGGAAATGACCTGTGCTAGGACTCACATTCACATAGATTCTCTGCAGTCCTTGGGTTTCGCCATCCCTTAAGCATACGTTAACCCAGTGCATGCACATGACAGAAATTTAAGAAAGCTGCATCTCAGTGCAGCTGTGGCGGGGACAAAGATACACCCTCAGGGACACAATGCTGCTTTCAAACCATTTTATTGCCTTTCCCTTACTACCAACAGCACTACCAGCAAAAAAGCAATCAGGGTTCATGTCTGGGTACAGATGAGCCGAGGATGTTACATGATGTTTGGTCATTAGCTTTCAATGAGACCGTGTGTCAAGGGAAAGGGTTCTGCAGTTTGAAGAGGGAATGATTTACAGACCTGAAAAATAATGAAGCTTGTAAGGAACAAAGCTTGGAAATAAAGCTGCATGCTCCACCTGAATTGCTACCTACCCATGTGTGTACTCAGAGCTCATATTTAGTGCTTCTGGTGGCACATTGACAGACGGCTTAGTGAAAACAAATGTTAATGTTAATTAAGCTGGAAAACTTCCCAGATTTCGAGAGTGAAAGTGTTTGCTTGGATAATAATTCAGATAGCCTGTGCCCTGCATAGCATTTTTGTTGGAAAATCAGATCTCTCAGAAATAGAGAAGTAAAAGAACTGGAAGCACTCAAAGAGATCTTAGATCTTGTCCTAGGATAGAGGGGTGCTGCTTCTTATAGCATCTTTTCCCGTGCTTCAAGAACCCTAAGTTTCAGCGGTATGTGCAATGAGATGCCCCTTGTTCTTTTTTTTTTTTTTTTTTTTTTTTGGAAAAATATCCTATGCACTAATAGAGCTCACAGCAAGGCAAAGCTTCCTGACATACCTCCTAAATCCTCTTTTAGTTAATTTCACTCCAGTGCTTCCAGATGATGATAATTAACCTCTCTTTCTGCAGCAGATAACAAATAGCAAGAGCTTGGAGGTATGAGTAAGGAAGGATTCGGCAGGGTTTCATCTGCATACAGCCAGATATTCCTGATTAATCTGAATAATTGTAGCTCTATTGGCTTCCATTGGTCTACACTGACTTGCACCAGATAATGATCTGGCCCATTGATTTTAAATTCGCTGCTACACCTTTTTAATTCAAATCATGGTCACCAGTGCCAGCCTGAGACTTCTGAATATCAGTGAATGGCTGAGGGCTAAATAGATACACCAGCTATTATCACAGGAATGGAAACATTTCTTTATTTATTTATTGCTGAAAAGGCTGGGGGGAAAATATTAATTAGAAAATGAGGGGATGTATACAGCCAGCCTAGAAACCCCTGGTAGCACTTCTGTCTTTAGAGCAGGCCATGTGATGGCTCAACATATTACTATTTTCTGCTTCAGTGAGATGACTTTCATATTGTGGAGACAATGTGCACTGAGTCCCAGCTGGCAGCTCGGCTATCCATTGGTATTGCAATTAAGTCTCCTCAGCATTCACTTGGGGTGATGCTCCCCAGAGGGCTCCTTCACATTTTCCAGAGGAACTGAAGATCAAAAATGCAGTCGGAGCCTGGTACAAGGCAAAGTGCCAAGAGCGTATCAAGGAGCCAGGAGGGAAGCACTTGCCCTGGTCGCAGCGTTATGCAAGGCAGGATGCTCTGCAAATTCTCCCCAGAATGCAGAGAGATGCACAACATCTTTCCTTTTATTGCCACTTGCTTAGAGGTATCCTCAAAACGCCGTCATCTGTCCAGGAAGCATTTTCCACTTCAGCGTTTCCTTTTTATGACCTTCATATATTCATTCTTGTTTGCATCATAGCAGCTCTCCAAAGCCACAGCTAGATCGTGGTAGATGTTATACTCATGCATGGACTAAGAATATATGTCCTGAAACGTATTATCTCATCGCACTTTCAGCAAAGTCATTTAATCTAGTGAAAATACTTACAGGGACCATACTAAATCATAGGGTTGATGAAGGACATCAGATTGGGCAATCTGTTATGCTACGTGTGATTTTGAATTTTGCAGTGGTCCCTTGTGAACAACTGAAAAACATAAAAGAAAGGATGAAGAAATGGTAGTGGAAGGAAGCTCAGAGAGTGAAAGCGATTTGACACTCGGCTGGTCATTGCCAGGGCTGGTACCATGTCCAGAAGTGGCTATTAAGATGTATATTGCCCTGTTGGGGTATCAAGGCTGATAGCCCAGGGCTGATATCGGGGTATCAGGACAGCTGAAAATCATATTGGGAAACAGCTAGACCCTGGAGTCTTGTGCTGTGTATCTGGCAACTCCAAGGCCAGAATTTATCAAAGATCACTTCATACAAATTCTTATTTGTTGTTGAATTTTATCAGTTAGCAGTCTGCTGAGAGCTTAGTTAAATGCCACTTCCCCTTTGAGGAAGAGAGTTAGTCTTGATTTGAAAGCATTCGACAGAAGAGACATGCAGTGCGTTCTTGGGCAGTTTGTTCAAATGGTCTGTCGCTTTCTGTTAAAAATTGTTTCTATTTGAATATGCCAGGATTCCATTTCCAGTCATAAATATACATTTCTCCACAAGACTAAAGAATGCTTTGCTAACCACAATTTTCTCCCTATGAAAGTACTTACACACCTTAATCAAATCAGTCACCTCTCAATCTTCTTCTTCTTCTTTTTTTTTTTTATAAATGAAGCAGATTGGATAGTAGAAAGTCTTAGTGCAAGGTACTCTCTCAACCTCTGAAGTAATTTTTCTTATGGTTATTTTTTTCATGCACTCTTCAGCACCTCCATGACCCCTTTTTAAAGAGGTGACGGCAGAGAATCAGCTAGTCTACATATCCTAGTGTCTCACACAGAAATGGAAAACATTTCTGCTCTCCTAATTACATCTCCCTTGCTGATTCCCTTACGACTTCTGTTCAATCTCTGTGCTACTAGGCCACAGTGGGAGTTTCTGGTGAGCTGCTTGCTTTCTGAGACCCCTTAACCTTATTCTCAAACATTGCCTGCATTCCTTAAATCTCCATGGGTAACTTTGCAATTGGGCATTTTAAAATTCTCCCTATCACTGTCAGGGCTGATATTGTGTTTACTTTGAGCAAAAGCTCATGTTAAATAGTGCAGGGCTTATCATGCGTTTGCGCAGAGCTCTCCTGGAAATTCTTGCCTTTCCTGATGGCTCCCAGTTGACAGCTGGTTGCTACGATCTGCTGAATAACCAGCCTTTCATCTAGCTAGAACTAGGTTACACAGCTGCTGCTGGTCTTGCACGCTGCCTGTGTGTTAATCAGGGGGATGTCTTGAGAAGCCAAGACTCTCCCATCTGTGTCATCCCCCTAGTCAGCCTAATCCGTGGAGTCTGACAGTGAATCAGGTTTGGTAAGACTTCTTTTGGCAGTCCTGAGCACATGCTGTGAAGACGAAAGAAGAGTAGTTGTGACTCAGGGCAAGGGTCCTCCAGCATGTGCTTGAGGAAAATGTATTCAAAATGGATGAACCTAGTTTTTGGCAATTAGTTTTTAAGGATTTGTGACCTGGAGGTTTTCTTTGGGCCACCACATTTAATGGCTTCTAATGGACCTATTGTCTCCTGGTTTATTTGTTCTTTCTTTTTTTTTTCCAATCCATTTATATTTTCATCCTGCACATCCTCCTGAAGACAATGAGCTCCAAAAGATAATGATGTGGTGAATTACTAGGATTAATTATACCCTTAGCTAGTAAATCTTAGTGATTTATTACATTTTTACTTAAAATTAAATTCTTCTTCAGCATTTCCTAATTTTGAATATATTGGCTGATTCATCTCCTTAGCTTTTTTGAGGCATTCTTGTATCTTCTGGTAATTCCAAGACATATAATCATCTTCACTACCTCATATATCTCCTCAGTCAACACTTTAAGCTCTCTTGGGTGAATTACAATGACACGACAACTTAAAAAAATGCTTTTCTAGTTGATGCTTTATATCTTCCTTGATTATTACTATTCATCTTCATGAAATACAAATAAATCTCTAATTTTCTTTTCAAAAATGGGAAAAGAAGGTGAGAATAGCTTGAGCAAAGGAGAACATCTAAACATTTTCTGAAAAATTGTTACTATTTTATTCTCCTCAACTAGCAATGAGGTAAATATCATTGCTGCAATTCCTCTTGTTTTATAATATGCCTTACAATCCTCTAAGCCTGGGACTTTCCCTAATGCCTTTAGCTTTCTTCACCAACTATCATAGTTTCTAATTTTTGCTAATTACCATCTTTCTAGTTCTGGTTTTTCTTCAGTCGACTATTTATTTCTAATTGTTGCCTTCATTTCACCACTGGGCCGACATGGAATTTTTGGTCTGTGCTGTCCTTTTTCTTGATTGGCAAATAGTGGTCCTATATGGAAGTGTGACTTAAATTGAAGCTCCATTGTGCTGGCAATTGTATATGGAGAGAATGACAAATCAATCCTTGAAACAGAGAGCTAGCACTAATGATAAAGCAAGACAGAACAGTGGATAAACGCAGATGTATCTGCACAAGAAAACACTGAGGGAAACATCCCCACTTGTACCTATCTGCAAAACCTCTTGCTCTGCCAGGCTGGACAACCTTCATGCCAATGAGTTTATCTGTCCATGGTGAGACAGTGAGTTCTTCTGCCTAAAAAGACACCATTTTCCTACAGTCTACTTTGCTTAAAAAGTGCTCACAGTTGAAGGAATGGGCTTAATTTCATGCCCGAAGATGAATTGTTAGAGCTTGAAGTGGAATTAACACATTCCAAGAGGGACTGTTGTCCTCTGCAACAAAAAGACCTTCCAAGGACAGAACAAATCAACAGTAAAAGTGACATGGGACAATTTTGACATCACAGACTTACTGCCAAGCAAGTTGGGTTGACCCGGCCACTGCTGGAAGAGAAGAGAAAAAACAAAATGTACCAAAGCAGAATAGTTTTATGGTTCTGACAGTGGCATGCTGGCCAGTGTAAGTCAGCCATAACTGCCTCAGAAAACTATAAGGAAAGCTGGATCTAATTAAAAGCTAATCGCTAAAAGTGCATGGTGGTTTTTGAATACCAAGCAGAAGGATGGGGATACTGACACACTCAGAGAACAGGTAAGAGACAAAACGTATCTTTACAAAATACTTTTTGCTATGAAGATACTACAACTGCATGATAAATACATCTGGTGAAGTAATTTGCATGAGTATGGCTGTACAGGCTCTAGTTCAGAGTCTTTCATCATGTCTTTTGGAAAGCTTGTGCTTCAAAACACAAAGAAAACTTAAAACACAAGCAAAAATAAAAGTTTTGCAGCCTCCACTAGCTTCTTGGTCCAAGCTGAGAAGACTGGTGTCACTTATAGCACCCTGCAAAGTGCTTCTTTTTGATATAACCTCACTCTTCCAGCTGAGTTTCTTGATCTCAGAAATCATGTATTTAGAACATGATTGTCAGGAAGAAAGATTCAGACACAATCCTCATTTTTCTGTCTTTCTCTTCCAAAAAGAGGTTTCAACTTTGTGTGGGTGGAAGAAGAAGAAATTGCTCTTTCCTTTTATTTGCTTTACTGTTTTGGAAAGAGTTGCCAAGGAGGAGGGCTCAGTGAAAAGTTCTTGGCAGCATCACTCTGGTCATTCAGTTGCAGTGCCAGAATTTAATTCTCATTTTGTGGGTTCAAATAAACCTCAGATCTCACCATTAATCTGATCATAACACTCGAGGTTTCGTTTGCATTTTGAAGGAACTACAGAAAACTGAGAGATGTTCCTGACTGCAGCATGGGACTGTCCCAGAACTGCTTCCCAATTCTGCACTCAGTTGTGCAGCACTTACAGGGCTTCCCAGCCATGATATAATGCTTCAGTTATTGGACATAATTTTAGGGATTTCTATAGGATAGAAAATGAGATTGATCAATTGAATGATTGATCGGTGAGTGACTGACAGGCTATGCTACCTACCTGGTTGTTTGGTAGAGGTGAAGACCTTGAGTTCTGCGTCACCAGCCTAAGCAGCAGCGGTAGAGAAATTAGGCTTCATTTGTGAATATTTTGCTTCTGTCTCAGGATACATACCGTAAAGAGGCGTTGTGCAAATAAACATGAACATTGTGTATCCAGAGTGACTGTCAAACAGCCAGATTAGAACAAGGAAAATGGGCACACAGTGTTCAGTCATAAAACTACTGGAAAAGATGCTCAACAATGAAGTGGAATTAAATGAAATTCTAGCCACTCAGAATACATTATCCCTGCAGCATGTCCATGAAATCACTCTCTGAATTGCAGAGTAATTTGCTCTTAGCCTATGGAGCCTTTCTTTTTTTCCCCTCTTTTATATCCCCTCCCTCATTTTTTTTTTCCTGATAGCAATCATTTGGGAACTGGTTTCTCATTCATTTTGCTCCCAAAGGAAATATTCTACAAGGGAACAATAGTGATGTGTCATCATGACGTTACAGGTCACTCATTCGGTGGCAGTAATGTGCCCACTTCCCAATTGCTTTACCTGTGTGCACTAAGCCACTTCTGGAAAGGCTTTCATGTTCTTAACTCTTTGCTGGATTACTGGCTCGTGTTTTTTTTCCAGAAAGCATAAATTTACCTTTCTAGAGGAACTGACTATATAGACCGGCCTGTCATGGATCCATGTGATTATGCCATGATCACCAACATCACCATGATCACCAACAATATCCTGTTGAGGACAGACAGAAGCTAATATGTGCAGACTCTTTCACTAGTGCAGCAACTAATTCTCACACAACCCAAAGCAGAGATGCACAAACTCATTGCTCTCAAGAGGTCTGCAGCAGTAAACTCCTGCCATGACGAGCTTCATCAACAGATGGAAAGATGTATCATTGCTTGTATTTACTGAGAGCCTTAGTAGGGGCTGAAAAGCATTGCATCCTTGTCCTGTCCTGCAGGAACAAACTGTGGAATCGAGGTCTGTGTGCACAATCGTTGCAGGAGCAATAGCAATGTGTTTTGGGGCCTCGTTTCCTAAAGACGAGCTCAGGCAACCATACTTCCTGTGCATTTATGTGTCTGTGGCCATATCCTTTTTCTCTGACAATAATATTTGACTCTCCTGGGAAATTTCAACCGAGAGAGGTGTCCCCAATGTATTAAACCCAGAGTGCATTAAGCTTCCCTAGACTTCATAAAAACAAATGACTGAGCAGCAGAAAGACTTTATTATTTCCGAAGGTTGCAGAATGAACTTCAAAATGTTATTAGACAGCAGAGAATCTACTCAGGCTTCATAAGTGTCTCTGTTCCCAGAACTGCCTATTAACATAATTAAAAGACCTGAGACACCAGCTCACCCCTGGTTCACATTTACAGTTGCCATTTCTAGCAGTGGAGAAGAGGCTTGAAGAGTCTATCGGATTTGAATAGCAGAGATAGTGCCTTCATTTGCTGTGTTGTGGGTGATGACAAAGAGGTGCCTGAGCTTTACTTTTTTCTTATTATTATTTTAAAAGGGACAATCTGTTCATTTCACAGATCACAGAATTACAGAATTGTTGAGGTTGGAAGGCACCTCTGGATATCATCCAGTCCAACCTCTCTGCACAAGCAGGGTCATCTAGAGCATGTTGCACTGGATCGTGTCCAAGTGGGTTTTGAATATCTCCAAAGAAGGAGACTCCACAACCTCTCTGGGCAACCTGTTCCAGTGCTCTGTCACCCCCACAGTCAAGAAGTTTTTCCTCAAATTCAGGTGAAATTTCCTGTGTTTCACTTTGTGGCCATTGCCTCTTGTCCTGTCGCTGGCTATCACTGAGAAGAGTCTGACGCAATCATCTTGATGCCCTTCTGTAAGGTATTTATACACATTGATAAGATCTCTCCCAACCTTCTTTTCTTTAGGCTAAGCAGGCCCAGTTCTTTCTGCCTCTCCTCACATGAGAGAGGCTCCAGTTCCCGAATCATCTTCATAGCCTTACGCTGGACTCTTTCCAGTAGTTCTATGTCCGTCTTGTACTGGGGAGCCCAGATGCTCAACAACTATTCAGAAATAATACAGACATGAACAGAAATAAATCTTCTTTGTTTACTAAGTAATATGTTCATCCAGGAAAAAAAAAAAGAAAGAAAAATCCAGCAATATATATATATTTTCTATCTTTCCTTGGGAAATAGGTTTTCAATCACCTTGAAGGAAATTCAGGATATTCAACAATGGAAATGGCAACAAAATCAACCTTTAATCAAAAAACAAGACAAACTAAATTGCAAAGCTCCATATTTGGGTGGAAGAGAGGAGTAAGAGTTGAAAGTGATTTTCAAATGTACTTGAATTCCTCAGTTGCTTTTGCTAATTGAGTCATCAGTCCTACAAAGACACTTAAATTCATTTAACTCTAAGCATCATGAATACCTCCATCAACTTCAGCCCAATTCCTCACACTCCTTAATGCTGAAATGTGCGTATCAGGATCAGGAAAGAGGAAATGAGGTAGGAAAAAAATGTATGGATGCTATTTGTCTTCCATATCACAAGGTTTTCATCTTCCTTCATGTCCTTGGTGTCTTATTTCAATGTCATTTATGCTGCTGTATCTTTCTACACATCTAGGTTGTCAATCCCAACTAAATTTGCTGGCGTCTGCTTAAAAAAATACGCAGACATCAAAAATTGATCTAGTAAAAGTCAATAAAAATGTGTGCACCAGCAAAACATCACAAGATAATCCAGAAATACATTTTTTTTTTCCTTATTCTTGCATTAATACCATGTCTGGGTGGTCAGATGATCATTCAAATTAATGGCATGAAACCTACATTCGTCTGGTCCAATTCAGTGGGGAAATAAGGAGCTTGTGGAGGGATTCATGCTGGGAAAGAGACAGATATGGAGGGATAGAAGTCAATATATACCTAAAAGTGCTACAGAAACCACGGATGGGATTGCTCATGGTCTTTTCCACTACAAGAATTAGGAGCCACTGAAGGAAAATAATGACAGACTAGTTCAGAAAAAGGAAAATGAACCTAAAGAGAGGTTTTTCTTTATACAACAGGTAGAGGAGCTGCAGAACTCCATGATGCAAGGTGCTGTGATGCTAAATATCTACATTCGTTAAAGAGGAGCACGGACTACCAACAGCCATCCCTTGAAGGTCCATAGAAACCAGGCCCAGCCTCAGAGTCCTTTAGCCTTGGATGCCTGGAGGTTAGAAGGTGCAGACATCCTCCTTGTCCTTACACTCTTCCCTTGACATCTGCTTTAAAGCCACTGTTTCAGGAAGGTTTCTGGGCATATGGTATGACCCAGTAGAGTTTTTCTCGCACTGCCATGCACATGTTCTCACATCAATTCTCTAAAAATTTGTAGTGGAGACTAAACCAGTCAAAAAGACTCTTTCTCTAGACAGTGCAAAAAGACCAGCACTGCAAGGGAGCAATTTGTTGCAGCCTAAAATAGATACCAGGCCCTGTTCAGTCAAAATGTGATTCTAACCCTGCGAGTGCATAATCCTTCAGCTCCTCTGATGGACAGGAAAGTCTTTGTTCCTGGAAGTGGGTAAATTTGTGCCTGAATTTGAAATTATCCATTAGGGCATGTCTGTATGCTATATAAATTAGGGCCAAGGAGCAATATTTGGTCCCAAGTCCAAATAATTCAGTACATCATCTTCATTTCACTTCTTTAGCAGGGTGTACTTCTACAGCACTGCTTTATGTAAAGCACTGGGTGATGTCCACAAAACAGTGGGGCACCTCTGGTGCTCGTGCAACTCTACAACTCTGCACATGCTAATGCAGGGTGTCCAAAATCATGTGCAGGCCATGCTGCAGGCCACTGGAGCTTAGATTTATAGTATCATTATAATATTATAGCCTGAGCATCCTAAATGTGCATGAAGGCAGAGGTGAAGGTGCAAAGATTATTAGGATAGCACTGGAGGACAGGATAGGGCAGTGAAAGGCGGTGTTGCTACCTTCTTGTCTGGGCACTTCAATGGCGTGACTGTGATGTTAATATTATATTGCAGTGCGAAAAATTCAGTTAAGAGCAGGGTTTGCTTGAGCTCAGCATTGACGGGCACAGAGAAGTCAGTGTCTGCCTTCAGGAGCTGTCATGCAGCCAGTCAGGGCTAGAGAAGCACTGACTTCCCATCTGTGGATAGAAGAATTTGCATCAAGATATAGGGCAATGAGGGACCAGGCTAATGGAAAGCTCATTTGAATCAGCAGTTATCTTTTTTTTTTTTTTTTTTTTCTTTTTTTGCATTTGCACTTACCTCTCTGTGCACTTTCTATTTCTATTTCATGGACTCAGCTTAAAAGTATTATTTTAAGTATGCCCCTCAGTTTTAGCTCAGGCTGTGTTTTAAAACAAGATGAAATTTCTCAAAGTCAACACAAAATCTTTAGTTTGTGTCTATACTTGTGTCCTTCAAAGCAGGGGTAAGAAGAAGGAAGGAGCTTGCAAGATTGTATTACATAGCAAACAAGAGTCAGATCAGTACATTTTGCTACTTTCAGTTCCTTTCTGGATGAACTAACAAGTACTACTGCCACCAAAATTGTCCCATTGTTTGGTGGTGGTTCCATTTCCATGGAGTTCTCAGTATGAAAAATAAAATAAAAAAAAAAGTTAAGACTACTTGTTCAAAATTCACTTGAGCTTCAGGATTCATTTGGCAGCAAAACTCTAGAACTAGTAGAAACACTGATGATGAAATGTTTCATGAAGAGGAAAGATCTTTTCAAGCAAAACATACTGTTGAGGGGAAAATGTTTCTGGTTATTTTTTTTCCAGAAACAAGCAAACAACCCATCCAACCAGAAATGTTTATTTTTTATTTTTTTCAAGCTTACATTTTTTCTTCCATTTGATATCATGAATTCATGAATATTCATTTAAAGAAAAAAAAAAGAGTGAGTGAGAAATGACAGAGACATGGTTATGCAGGAGATTAGGAAGTAGAAAAAGTTATTGTAAAAGTGAAATAAAAAAAACACATCCTTGTAAACTTCATATAATCATTGACAAGAGTGAGAAAAAACATTAAGAGTGGGAGAAAACATTCTTGTGTTTTGTGTGTGTTGTGCATGGAGAAGTTAATGTCTACTTCATTCGTAACTTCTTTCATACCTAAATAAACTGTGGGTAGAAAGTCTAATGTTGCAAAATGTCCAACCTATTCTGTCTCTAGGAAAGCAAATAAGTGATCTGAGAACCGCTGGCCCCAGGACCACATGCCCTGTCTTCTCCCTGACCACATTACTGCAGCATTGACCACGCTGAGCCTTCCCTACATGTGTACATGCATGGGCTGCAAAGGGAGCCTCCAGATCTGCTGCAGTCAGCTTGATTCCTCCTGCCTGCACTCCGCAAACTCCCTTCCTCTCGCAGTGATTTAAAGAAGAAATAATAGTGGTAGGTCATTATGACGTTTTAGTGTGTGTTTTATAGGGCATCATGACTCACTGATTCAGGGAAGAACTTAGCAGCTTGCTACGAAATTGCCTGTTTCAATCAATCCTGTCAGTGGCTTCTCCAGGAATTTTATGAAGTGCAACTTACATATAAATATATATATAAATGTATGTATGTGTATATAAAGAGAGTACTATATTTATTTGGTTTCTGGATGAACTAGTTAAAAGCAAAAAAAAAAAAAAACACTATAGCGAAAAGCATGCAAGCCTCAAGAAGCTGAAAGCAGCACAAGACTCTGTCAGGTCAGAAGGAGAGAATAACCATCATGAATAATAGTGGCAGGAATGTCTCTAAGCTCAGTTGTTCAGAGAGCTAGCAAGATCATGGTCTTCTTTTGCTATTTATTTATTTATTTATTTATTGATGAGTTGGATGCAGTCACTATCCTCTATGTTCCAAAACTCCTAGCCCTTGATTCCTAAACTTTGCGAGTCCTGAGGTCATGGGTAAATGGGCCATAACTCAACATTCTGCTGCTGATGCACAGAAGCTAATTGTGTCTGCAGTGTTTTCAAACTGGCAGCTGCACAGGGAGCCTAAGGGCACTGAGGATGCAGAGATCTTGACTGCTGCTGGTGTGGGGAATGTAATATCCCAGGTCAGTCACAGGTACACAGTGCATGTGCCCCCGTAGGAAAAAAATCCATGATTCCTCCTGTATCTTTACCTGAAGCGAAAATACAGACCCTGGAGATGGTATTAACAGAAATAACTCCAGGATGGACCTAGATCAGGTTCTGAGCTACAAATAAATGTACTTGGAAGAAACTGAGGCATTGGAGAAGGAGACAGAACATGGCAAGGGAAATGATTTATTTTGGTGGCGGTTTTTGTAAAGATTTTATTTTTGGTGAGAGCAAGGATCCTGAGCATTTCAAAGGAGTGTGCAGGAAGCATAGAAGGAGCATCTGCTTCTTTCTGAAGTTATGTGGGGCTTTGTGTGTGTGTGTGTGTGATTGCACAAGGATGCCTGGCACATCCACTTCTCAATTTGAAGAGATTAAAGACACTGACCACAAGGTGGGCAGCAGATATGGGGACTGTGTGGGACTGACTTGCTGTTGGTTACCCCAGGAGAGGAAGATGAGCTCTCAGGCCAGGACATTACAATCTTCAAAGTGGAATAAGTTGGTAAAAACATGGAAGCCCAAAAGAAGGCAAAATCAGTTATTATCTATTGGGAATTCACTGGCTTGGATGAGCATGTGATAAGAGAGATATCCAGATGAGTGTGTTCATGGACTTGATAGTTATCTAAGACTAATTTCTTGCCACAGTCTTTGATGAGGATAGGCCAGAGGCAAACTATAGGGAGGGACTCAAGATGCAAAGCTGCTTGTGGGCAGGCTCTGGGATACAACATAAATGGCAAAAGGCATCTTGGTGCGGCTGCCTGAAGGTGACATCATGTTCAGTTGAATATATCACTGCAAACATAATCAGTGTGCTCCACTTTCTTCTCCCTTCCCCATGGAGGAGAGTTGCACTCATGAAGTAGATGTTCACACCTTTAGCCTGGGATCTTCTCAGACTGTCTCCAAAAGGATCCCTTTTCCCTGTAGTTCATCCACAACTAAATTTAGGGAGTAATGAATCTGTGGTGTCACTCTGTTCCCATCTGAAATCACTGACAAAATGCTCACTGAGTCCTAAAGAGATTAGAATCAGAACTCTAGGAGGAAGACGAAGGCTCCATATACCAGCAATATATTCCTAGCTTTCAGACTTCTGAGCTGGTCGCAATATCTAGCTGGATAAGATTGCACTCATGTAGATTGTGAATTCTCTGCAGATAGAAATAGGAATTCAGACCGATTGCCTGAACTTTAGGTATAACATGAATTTACAGTGTACACTGAGCCAGCCGTTTGCTTGCAAGGACAGATCACACAGCTTAAAAACTCTGTCTTCTAGGTGCTTTGGGATGACCAAAAAGGTACCAACTCCATTGTCTGTCTAGCTAGGCTTGTGGGCATGGGAAGGAGAGGTTCACATGAAAGACAGAGTTTTCCCCAGTGTCTACAGAAAGCAAATTTCATATTAATAGAGAAAAAAAACATTCTTATTGAAGGTTTTTTCTGGCACTCCACTCTGATTCCTCAATGGATACAATACCGCAAGGGAGAGAAAAATGAATCAGAGTCCCACTTTCTCCTTACCAAAGAAGAAAACAGCAAAGAGAGAGAGTGTTTCAGAAACTTAGAAGGCTTATGGGAACCTGATGTGCCATCTGGAACAGGAAAGCTGATGTTCCTTCTGGATCGGTGGGGTCCAGATGGGTGTCGAAAGACCCCGGGGGTGTTAAAGGACTCATCCCTTGCATGTGAACTCTATTGAACTAAGTGCATTTATCCTGTTACAGGAAAAAATTTTGTAAATGTAGCCTCTCTGCAATCTCACTGTGTGATCACGCATCTTTCTGAAGCACTTTTTTTCTCACTAGGAGAATTGTTTCATATCTCTCCCTCTGGCCAGACTTCTTTTTTAAAAAAAATTCCTTCTTCTTTTTTTTTCTTCTTCTGTCATAAAACTTGTAGAAACTTAAGGTTATTGATCCAAAGAACTTGAAATTTGTCAGTGCATTCCAAATTTGGGAAGGGGTTCTAAGATATACAGACAGAATATTTATGTAAAAAGGCCCATCAGATAGCAGTCTGAATTATACACACATTTAGGATTCTGGTTTGAAGGGCATCCTCCTACCTCTGCTGTCTCAACCAGAGATCCTGGCAAGAAGCTTTTATCCTGTTGACAATAAGTGTTGTGTCAGAGCCAAAACTGGACCTCATGCCTCATTGAGTCTCAGTTCACAGCGCTTGTTCCTCCTGGGGAAGGAGGAGAAACACTTTTCCAGTAGAGCACAACTGGGATACCAGCAGCAGTGTCTTTACTTTCTACGTGTCCCTAGTCTAACACAGATGAGTTCTGCTCATTTTTGGTGTATGGGCAGGGAGGAAAGCAGACACCTGCAGCCTTCATTACCCTGCAGGTGAAGAAATGTGGGATATTAGCTAAAACCAGGGCTCATAAAGACAAGTGGACCTGTTTGATAATCTGGGCACTTATTCACATCCCTCAGTCTTCATCTATTGAAGGATTTATGTAGAAACTGTGGGTGCTGCTTTGCATCTTTTCGGGTCAGAAGGACCTTTTCTTTGTGTCTTTGAGGCCATAGGAACCTTTTAAATTATCTGGGACTAGATTCAGGTTTCTGCAGGGCATGGGGGAGCATTTAGACTACACAGATGGCATAAGAGCCTCCTCCTGTCAGTCCCTGTATCCAGCCCTGAACTCAGTTCTTTACTGGAGAAAATTAGTAAATGAAAAGCTGGACTCAAACACTGCTCATCACAAGGCATAATCTACCCAGAGTTTGTCTTGGTAAGCGAGGCTTGCATTGGAGCTCTGGTCCCTGCCTCATTGGCGCCCAGCTTGGGCACCTTCATGTGCTCTGGCTCATGCTGGATGATGCAAAGACTCCCTGGGGCTGGCCATGAAGGTCCTGCTATAGGTGGGGAGGTCAAGAGCAGGTTGGCCTCACTGAAGCAAAAATCATTAGTGATTTATTTTTTTTTGGTTGAGATTCATTTACTGAGACATTTTTTTCTCTTATGTCACATGTAGCACCCACTGCATCTCCCCTTATATTTTCTATTTTAAAGTGTCAGAAGAAGCAGGGATTTCATCACTTCCCTCCCACAGAGGCCAACTACTCAGCATAGGTGGAATGGCAACTTAATTTCTTTTTTACTGATCAGGTTGATACCTGGTGCATCAAAAGGATGACATTTTTCTAAGAGCAGGCTGCAAAACTCAAATGAAATGATAAGCACAACAAGTGGACAATCATAACTACTTCTCTGATGGTATTTGAAAATGAGAAATTACAACAGCCTATTTCAGGGCAACAAGGGGTTGGGGATTATTTAAAAATAAAATTAAAAAAAAAAAAGAAAGAAAGTTCCCCTTTCCAGGAAGAGCACTTAACAATATGCAAGCAAAGTGGATAAAAGCAGCTCGGTAACAACCCCAATTGCACAGAGATTGCCTCCTGCATTCCCGCACATCTTTGGCTTTTTGACATTTAACTTTAATTTATAGCAATTTAGCCTGCTCTTAGAGGCTGCACTGTACATTTGGGAAAGCAAAGTGATCTGTTAAATGTTTGCCTGAAATTCAAATCAGGCACAAAATAGCTTTGTCTTTTCCTTAAAAAAAAAAAGAAAAAAAAAAGAGAGAAAGAAAGAATCCCCCTTCACACACACACGCACGCCCCACACACACATCTGAATATACTTATTTTGGCATGGGAAAACACATTATTCTCCTATTATAAATTAATTAATACATGAGAGGGCAGCTGCAAATTAGTTTGGCCCATCGGTCAAGAGTTACAAAATTAGATTCCCTTAGTTAGATTCGTAAATATTCATTCAGGCAGGCAGTAAAGGTCCTGATGAAGGAAGAAAACACTTAGGCATATAGTGCAATTCATTTCCTATCCCCACGGCACATGCCACATCCCAATGTTCATTCGGAGTTAATTCCTCACCGCAGCCTACATTGCAAATCAGGGCAAAAGGGGTCAAATTCTGCATTCACCAAAATTTTGAGATCCATGGGTGTTTCCAGGAGCTTCCCTGGGAAGCGTGGCTATGTCCATGCTGAGATCAGTCTTCTGGCAGCAGCCAACCATTTGGTTGGTGTGATTAGTCGCAAAATCACAGTTTTCTGCAGGTGACTGATTTTCGAAACTGCTGGAAACTGGTGAGATTTTTCTGTGCTGTCCATGTGGATTAATTCATTGTCAGGAAACAGCACTTCCTTGTGTCCATTTTCAAAGAAACCAAACTAGCAGTGGACATCCAAGAAAGAATTAATTCTGCCATTTTTGCTTCTTCCTGCTCCTGAATTCCCTGTGAGCAACCTGTCATTTTTTCAGGGTTGTCCATTATTCAAAATTATTCACCAATGATCTTGTGGGTATTCTTGATCTTTCTGTTATCAGCCAGGAGTATATGAGCACAACAGTGTCTGAAAGCAGCAACACCTTTGAGGTTAAGGAGCTGCTCTGGCCTCCAGGAGAATTACTTTGGCCAATGTATCTCCAGCTGACCCTAGTCACATCACCTAATGCCTTCGAGTTATCAATTCCATGTGTGAGCTGAGCCTGCCCTTCCGTGGCAAGGGTTGCTTTGATGATATCGATGAATTTATTCATGGCTTTGAGGTGCTTTTATGATGGTGCCTGTTGTAGGGCACAAGGTGGGAATAGAAACTTACAGGTTTGTACAGAGCGGTGAGTTCGAAGAGCTGACCTTATAAAGGCTTTGTTTCTGGTTGGATAAATAACTTTAAATGAGGTTTCTGGGGGTAGTTTCAAAATTTGAATGCAAGTTCCTAGAAAACGTGCATTAACTAAACATGAGCTATTGCTCTCAGTATAGGAGCAGCTGACTGAAATCCAATAGCCATTTACATACAGAGCCTCTTTTAGCCTTAAAAATCAATTTGAAACTCCATCCTCATGATTATTCTCAGATACTGGTTGGGGTCAGCCAATTCCTGCGGCTGATGCCTCAACAAGATCATTCCCGAGACCACTTGCAGCAAACACACGCTCCAAAAAATGGGTCACTGGCACATCTGAAGAGGCTAGCTAAAATTCCCAGCAAACAGTGAGGGAAAAGCTCTTCCCAGCACTCGCTCACTGCTGCTTTAGCAGCAGGGCAGAAATGTGTCCTCAGAAAGTGAAACCACTCTGTGACTTTTTTTTTTTTTTTTTTTGGAGGCAATACAAAGAACATGAAGAAAACCTTCTTGCCATCCCTGACTTTTACATCACTGGTTTTCTGGCGGACGCCTCCTACAAAATTTCTATAAAAAGAAAATAATCATAAAAAAAGAAAAAACCCAAAATGCTGTCGTTTGACAGAGGGAATTGTTCGGCGTGTGTGATGGCTCCGGCATTGACATTTCAGGGAGGTAAAAGCCCACGGTGGATCTGACATCCGCGCTCGCTGCCTGACAGCCAGCCAGGCTGGGGTAGTCAGCCGTGCGCGGGGGTACGTGCAATTCCCACCTTCCCGGGGGGAAAACGTTGCTTAAGGTAACGTGAGCCTCGGCCAGGACTTTCCTTAACACATGGCTTCTTGTCACACGCATTTGCTCATCACCGCATTGCCCAGTGCATCGCCTTAAAGGAGATGCAATGTATTTTAAGGACACCAGAGCCTTTCATCTTCTGCATATTACCGCCTTGCACCTCTTCCCTGGTAATTCCTTGCAAGAGGAATCGCTTTTTCTGCTACATGGCAGCACTGAGCCCATAAAATGGGATCCAGGGTATGGCATATCGTCCAGAGCACTGTCCGTTCTCGCTTTAAAACCCAGGGCAAGAGGGTGTTTACCACTCGTGTGAAGCTGTTCCTGTCTTTACTTATCTGTGTGGTTACAACAACAACAACAACAAAATCACCTCTCTTTTCTAGTGTGATGTTCTCTGACTTTGCTGCCCAAGCATATAGGAAAGTACATGAAGGGAAAAATAATGTACAGGTCCCCTAATGCCAGATGTAAATGAAACCTTGCCGACTCACGCATTTATTCCACATTCATCATCACTGTCGGAGCACGTGTGTGAACTATGCACAACGCTGAAGCTGTCATCATTACTTTGACAGACCCAACTTGTCTCCAGCTGTCCTTGATTTTTTTTTTCACTTCTGCCCAATCATTTTCACAGCCTGGGACATCCTGAGAAGAAAAAGAAATAATATCAGAAAAAGAAGGACTTCCTTTATTTTCTAATTGGATTTCCTTTTTTTTATTTGCAGAAAAAATACTTTTTTTTGTGGGGGCGGGGAGGAGGGATATTCTATTCTGACAACAGTTGAAAGCATAAGCACATTTCTCTTCTGCTGGGTTTCTTCTCCTGCTTACTCCTTAAATGCTACTGATGTAAATGATCAGAAAAGCAGTGGAGAGCGAGGGCTGCTGAGGAGAGACACGGCAGTGCCTTTGTTCCATCAGTCAAACGCTCTCCAAACTCCCACCCTTCCTTGCAAGAAATGCTGTGCTCCCGTCATGTTAGGGAAAGGGCACTGGCTGGCAGCATGGGGAGGTCCAGCTGCTGAGGACAGTCAGCGGGCATCCTTGATCTACCCAGTGAGATGCAGAAAGCATGACCCTCGCACCTAATTGCTCATGACCTAACGCTATGCTCTGCAAGCTCCTTTTCTGCCTTGGACAGCTGTGAAGATGATGCTTTACCCAGTCAAGTCTTACAGCAAGGTGACAGAAATATTTTTAACTCTGCAGGGCCCAAGGAGCTGACCACACACATACTCATAGAAGGTAAGAAATAGTAAAATCCATTTAATTTTAAAGGCTCCCCTAGATTATTAGATTGTCCCAGTGTGGATATGAGTTACTGGTGCCTGAGGAAAACTACATGACACCTCATCTAACAAATTAAATGTTTCCATGCAATTAAAATGAAGCACTCAGCCTTAGTGTAATAAACTTGAGGCTATTAGTATTCCTAGCGCTGTTGCCTTCATTGTGTTTTACAGTGCCATAAATACAGGCTCAGCATGATGGCTCAGCAGGCTCTGGGCATGGAGAAAAATATCTTGTAATATTTGTTATTAAAACATTAAAAAGTCCTTTACTTGAACACACACATTTTTAAAATGTCCCTGACTTGGAGTCTCTGCTTTTAATCTTTCTGTGTGCCCAATGGTTCTCCATCACAGCCTCTTGCCAGCGTGACAGGGAGAGTTGCTACAAACAGCTGTGTCTTCTCCGATGCTCTGGGGAAGATAAAGGGGACTGAAGAGATCTGACACTTGGATGAATCAAAGACCAGACCTGTGGCCTCGATGCACTGGAAGCTTCTGGGAATTTTTCTTGGGACTTGAAGGGACCCTGAGTATGGATGTTACCACCTGGGGAAGCAACAGTGCAGACACTTGTGTCTAGAGTCAGGGCACATAAGTATAGTCTGATGTCTTCAGAGCAAAAATTCTGTAAGAGGAGCATCTGTCTTCCCTAACACTAGCTGTGTGATTCAGCTTGTAGATGGTGACTGCTTATGAGGTTGGTGACTGCTTATGAGGTGTCTGGTTCCCATTATAACTCAGAAGAGACCTAGTCAACACAGTCTGTGATGACTAGAGAGGAATTACTAGGCTGTAACTTCAGTTGCATTTGAGTTGCAGTGGGCTATCTGAGACACCTCTATAGGTCTGCCAGGCAGGACAAAGGACTTACAGGAGAACCAGATCTTCCCAGTAGCCAGATGGCATGCCCTCATTACCTGGAAGACCTTGTTGAGCTCATAAAGCAAGACATCACAGAATAAGATAGCAAAAGGTGTGGGTGTCTCTATGGGTTCTGGGTGGGCAAGCTCTCTCTGGAGAAGTCATCAGTGAAGTTGGTGGAGTTGAAGGTGTGATTCACCTCACTGAGCAGAGGCATTCCTTTCAGTGGGGTGAATCACTCAACTCAACTCAATCCTGCCCTCAGCCAACAACACTGGCTAACTCTGCCCAGGCTGGCAAGCTCAGATGGAGATGACTTTCCTGCAAACCACCAAGTATAAGTAGACAAAGGCACTTAGGCACATTTTGGAGAAATCACCTAAAAGTTCACAACAAGCTTCCCCATAGTGTTGTGGTCTGGAGAGCGGAGCAGTAGGATTCCTCCTCCAAAGCAATGCAAGCTTAGTTCATGGGATTTACTTGGGTTAAATGAGGAATATGTGAATCCTCACTGAGAAAGGTAAAGCTTAAAATGTGATTAGGAATTGAGAGCTGTGCGGAAGGAAAGGAAGGCCTGGCTTGATGGCTGGAGAAGAAACAGAAGTGTTTCAGATATTCTGGCAGGATCTATCCAAAAGAACTAAATTTCCATTTCCCCCCTGTTACCTGAAGCCTACAAAATCTTCCTGTGAAGACCTATTTCTTCTCTGAAACTCAGCTGTGTTATCTTTGTGGTATTTCCATCCATGTTCTTCAGCTTAAACCCTCTTAAAGCATCACCCTGCCACTTTGGGCTTCCATAGATGGTTAACACATTTCACACCCCAGTTTCTCTTCATTGCAGCCTGGCTAAGCAATGCACATTTTAATTCATTCTGAGAGCAGGGTTGCAAGGGTTTTAACAAAATCCAAACAGAAACTCTTTATCCACTAATAGCTTCAGCTAAAAATAGACTACAAATTTCTTTGTTGAGATTTACTGTGTATAAACTCAAGCATATGGTTGTGGGTGTGGGATTTTCCCCTCTTCTTTATTCACTATATAAATACCGATTTCTTTCAATACTTGTTCCATTAGTTACAGTTAGAATTGACAGAATACTCATCTTTTTCATTGACTGTATTTTCTTGGCATTTGCTTTTGCATTTTTATTTTTGCATTATAGTTTCTTACCCTCTTTTCATTTTCACTAGCCTATAAAAAGAAAAAAAAACCCAAATTTCTTAGCTCAGCTGGGCTGCTCCTGGGCACCATGGGTCTGTGATAGCATCTCTCCTCCCACAGCTGAGGAAAAGGCACCAAGCATCTTTCCAAATCATCTGAGCTGGCCAAAACATCCCCCCAGCAAAAGACAGTGGGAAGCAAATCTCTTTCCTCAGTATTAGACCCTGCCGAATACTGCACAGGGCTGCCTTGTCCAAGCTGCTCCACATTATTTCATAAATTCTGCAATTCTCAGTTTAAAAAATCTCTTAGTGAATTTTCTTAGCATCCTCCACAGAACCAAATCGGATGGTTGATTTGTGCTGTGTCTGTTCACAGTTTCTGAGAATTCCCTTATTGCCTCTTTATCAATAGCCATCCTGCTTTTCCAGATAGCTTCACAATTTGTCTTAGCTATTACAGATGGATTTAAAACAAGAAGTTTTATCTCCCAGCTATTTCTGGCTCAGTCTCCCTATCACCTCTGCCATCTTTCCCCCTCCTACTGAGACTCAGCTACCAGAGGATGAAATGCATGTTGTAAATGTTTTGTTTAGCCAACATAATGGATGAAACACCAAACACAAGAGCTGACCTTCCATCAGCTTGAGCAGATATCTGCAGTTAATCTTAGGCTTATTTCTTCAAGGCTGTATTAGAAATTTTGAATGCAGAAGGGTGAAGGCATCACCCATGTGAAACCTGGCAATGAGGTGTGCATGTAAGTTGCCTGCTGGGAGAATTTTGAGCACAACATCATGGAAGTTCTCCTTATGAGCTCCCCAAATGCCCTTAAACTTTACAGACCATCACGGCATGGCCATCTGGATCCTCAGCGTATAACCTAAAGAACAAAGCACTTACCATTTACAGTACATAAATCTGGGGAGATTTCAGTATGGGTGATCATAAAATGTTGAAGCACTGGAGGTCAGAACACTTTTCTGATGGCAATAAAAATAACAACAATGCACAAAGCAAATCCCTTTCACTCAATTTTCTAATATTCTTCACCACTAGAAGTGAAATGAGAGTTGCCTATAAGACAGCAGGAGAAAATAAATCAGGGTTTTCACAAATGTTGCAGGGGAGAAATCTAGCTGTAGGAGAGTGCAGGATTTGTGGGATCAAGCATTATAACAGCATATATTGTCTAAGAGATTCAGATGTATTTTTGATGTACCAAAGTTTTCCTTGGTGCTCCATGGTAAATGCAAGTGCTCTGCAGGGCATTGATCCAAACCTGAGTGTCCTCTAACACTGCCTACCCCATTTAATGTCATTTCAGGGGAACTTGGTATTAACTGTTGGCATAAAAGCTCCACCCTGGGGATGCTGAAAATTTCACAGGAACATTTTCTTTTTAAAAAAGAAAGAAACCTACTAAATTTTTTCAGGGATTTAGGGACACCTTGTTCTGGGCACTTGCTCTGGTCCTGCCCAATTAGCGCTGATGTTTCCAGCAGTGAGAGTGGAGGAAGTTCCTGGAGAAAGTCATGGTCATGGGCATCAGGGAGTCTGTTGAATGGAAGGAATGGGAGAGCATCGAGATTTTTAGCAGAGATGCCACTTCACTCTTCTTATTACCTGTCACTGGCCTTTTTAAATATCCTTCTGCTCCTTTCTTGATGATCAGAACTGCAGCTCCTTGAGGTCTCATTTGCTAGAGCTGGGCAATGGCATTATTAAAGTCTGTCATGTGCCAAATGTCCAAAGCTGTCACATCGCCAGCATTTGGCTGCCCGACATAAACTCCTCACAGCCCAGTGGTCCCTGTGTGGATCTTCCCAAAGGTAACTTTACATTTAGACCTATAGGTGACATAAATCCCTTGGTGCTAACTGGGAGAACACATGTCGATGTGCTGAGGTAAAAAGAAAATATGAGATCAGAGACCTCATCAGAAACATGTAGATGCAGCAGGATACCCACACGGACCCGTCCTCGGGCTGCCATCGCTCACTGGCCCTTCATCCAAACACAGGCACCCCACTGGACTTGTAGAGCAGACAGATCTTGCAGGAACTATAATTCTGCATTACTGTCTGATAGCCTCAGCATCCTCTTTCCTCTCCACAGTTTTTTTAGTCTGGATCAATAAGATGAAGCAGTGAAAGTGTAGCAGGGACTATCTGCTGACTATCTGAGCCTGGATACCAGGAGCATATGTCCCATCTGGAATGGGATCAGTCCTACAAGATCCCTCCAGTGCCCCCCTCTCCTGATAAGCTAAATAAAGTGGCCTATGTGTGATGATTTTTGGAGTTCAAGGTTTTGACACCATCCCTCACAACATCCTCCTGGGTAAGCTCCGGAAGTGTGGGATAGATGAGTGCACAGTGGGGTGGATTAGGAGCTCAGAGCTCAGAGGGTGGTGATCAGCGGTGCCGAGTCTAGTTGGAGGCCTGTAGCTAGCGGGGTCCCCCAGGGGTCAGTCCTTGGTCCAGTCCTGTTCGATTTATTCATCAGTGACCTGGATGAAGGCACAGAGTGCTCCCTCAGCAAGTTTGCTGATGACACCAAACTGGGAGGAGTAGCTGATACCCCAGAGGGCTGCGCTGCCATCCAGAGGGACCTGGACAGACTGGACAACTGGGCGGTGAAAAACCTCATGCAATTCAACAAGGCCAAGTGCAAGGTCCTGCACCTGGGGAGGAATAACCCCAGACACCAGTACAGGCTGGGGACCGACCTTCTGGAGAGCAGCTCTGCAGAGAAAGACCTGGGTGTCATGGTGGACGACAAGTTGACCATGAGGCAGCAGTGTGCCCTCGTGGCCAAGAAGGCCAATGGAATCCTGGGCTGCATTAAGAAGAGC
>NW_010588252.1:29122-44845 GCF_000705375.1 Tinamus guttatus | reverse complement strand
ATCCTTCTCTGCTTCTGTTCAGCTTCCTGCAGTACACAGAAAATTATCATAGCTGAGGAAACTCTGGGGCAGGAAGCTGCGAGTCTGAGCTCCTTCCTTCAAGCCCAGAGGGGAGATGAAATGCAAGGAGATATATTATAATTGTGATTGGAAGCAAAGAATATCCTCAAATGCTTCCCTCGAGAAAAGTTGTAATAGCACCTAATTTTAAAAGCTGTAAGAGAAGACGTGGGAGAATGCCAGCCTTTAAAAATAATGTCTTCCCTCTCTATTGGAGTGGTTATTGGAAACGCTAATTGGAGAGCACAGGATAAAATCTAGGATGCCATCATACTTAAAACAAAACTAAACAAATCCTGGTTAATGAATTGGAAGATTCCCATCTAATAAACCGGAAATTTCTCTCCAAAGTAGTAATACAGTGAGTCATCCTCCAGAAGGAGGATGCAGAAGGATTTGGCCCAGCCATGGAATGGGGAGCCAGCACAGGAGAGATTATCTGGGCATTGGCTCTGTAGAAAGTGGTAAGTGCCAAAGGAGAAGATGATGTGCGATGTTGTGAGCTACCTAACTGTGAATGAAAGTAGATACGACATCCATCAATCAGTTTGTTCAGGATGAAAAAGTCTGGACAGTGTGGATTTAAGAAAAGCAGAGTCTGGCAAGATTTCTTTTCAAAGGTGACTCAAGACACTAAAATGCAGCATCACATCAAGAAGGTAGCTGTCAAAATATTTCCAGTGATACCATTTTTAAGAGAGAATTGAGAGGAATGAAACAATTCTATTTTACTTATTTTGTGTGTGGGGGAAATATTGGCTTTCTTTGCAAACGTTCACAAAACATTGCCAGAACCTCACAAAACACCGAGTACAGTGAAAGACTTTTATTTTTTTAATTATTATTTTTTTTGTCCTTGAAAGAAAATTTTCTGTTTTGATTTGGTCTCTGTTTTCAAGAAAGAATAAAAGTTTTGCTAGACACATTCCTCTTAAAAATTGGTCAGGTTAAAGACTTGGATAGTCTTAGAAGGTTTTGGAAGAAGTCTCAAAAGTTTCAGTTCAATCCTGTGTCTGGGCTGTAATTACACTGTTTTGGGATAACGAATCATTGGATGATACCCAATCAAAGGCCCTGAAGACTCTTGAGAAAAGCTTTGAAATTGTTTCCAGTTTCTGACTCTGAATCCTCCAAATTGCAGAGACAGTTGCCAAGGGCAGATCCAAATTCTCCTTAATCCAGGACAAGATCTGAGAACTTTGAAATGTAACTAGATTGGAAGCCTGGATCTGAATTTTGCTGGAAACCCAGCAAAGTATTTGGTAAGCATCAGATATGACCCAAACTGTCAAAATAAATCCAACTTGTGCAAATAATAGCTTTTAGTTTAGTTGAGTTTAATTCAGTTTCTGTGTAGCAGAAGGGAAGAAAGACAAGGTGAATTAAGAAGTGGCATCCTCAAGGGATCTGTCTGCTCTGTGAAGTTCTTGCTGATGTTGGTGGTGCTTTAGAGTCTCCCTGCTGCAGCTACTGGGGCAGCCAGAAGCTCTGTGGTGACTGGAATCCAGGCTGGGGCCAAACAAGTCCCATAACAAGTCCTCAGCTGCAGAAGATGACCTCTCCCAGCTCCTAATGAGAATGGGACTCATCTCCCTGCTGCCTGAGATTATCCCAAGACCAGGACACAGAAGGGTAGATGAATTCCTGAGGCCTGAGTGAAGATGTAACAGCAATGCTCTTTATCCTGGTGCTGGAGAAACGTAGTCTTGGGCTAGCGTGTAAACATGAGGAAAGCCAAGCCTAAAGCCTCCACTGCATTGACCTTTCGCTGATCCGTTTGTGCCTCACATTAAAACTGCGGGCCTGTGAAGGGCCTGTGAAGGGCAAATTTGTGGTTAATGGTCTCTTGGGTTTTAGGGACGTTTGGTTCCAGCTTGGATATCTGATCATCCAAATGCCCAAAACAGCTCAAGGAGTGGAGACGGAAAGGTGATTTTTTTTCTTGCACAATATACATAACAGTCCCAGGCACCTTGCCCAAACACTACTGATATTTTACAACTGGGGGAACTGAGGCAGGCCATGGTAGCATAAGTGACATTTCCAAGGACTTCAAGTGATGGGTGGCAAAGCCAAAGGATGAACCTACTTGCCCTGATTCTTAAGACCATGCTTTGAGCACTCAAAAATTCACTTTCTCGGATTTGATATTGCTGATCCCCTCCACATCCTTCCAATGTGGGAGGGAAAATACTGGCTGTAGGTGACCTGTGAGGAGAAAAGAAGGAAAAAGATTAAAGCATAGAACCGAAGGCTTGTCCCTTGTGGCTCCTTTTACAAAACCATTTCCCTTCACGGGGTCCCAAAAGTCCATTAAGAAAGCTTTTAGGTTCAGTTCTTACAAGTGAAACCAGATGCCAAAAACCCAGAAGGGGAAGCCGCAGTAAAACAAACTTATCTGGCAGATTCACCTCCTGAACCTGGTAGCAGTGCAAGGCCACCTTAGTAAAGTCATCAAGGGACCATCCATCATATCAAAAAATCTCTGCTGCTCTAATTAAAAAAAAGAGACATCAGTGATTTGGATTTATTTATCAAGTATTGGAAAGGAAATACAGTCATTGACTGCAAAAGTGATTAAAGGCTTTGCTGGTATTTGGAAGTAGGAGTTTCACTCAGCAAGCATCTTTAGGTCAGCATCCTTAACCACATAGTGCTGGAGGCAAAGTAGGAATCCCCTTTCCGCTACCCCCTACCTCTTCCTTTCTCTTGCAGGCTCAACATATTTTCAGTCTGATGCATTCTGCCTGTTTTTGTATCATGGGAAGTGGTTTTTCCTCTGAAGAGAGGCTTTCCCACAGGCTCAGGGCTTTGATCATGAAGGTTTCTCAGGGGAAGAAATCCAAACCCATATCATCTGCATCCAGGTGCCTTGCTCCTGATCTGATGAATCCTTCCAACACCAAATCCCCTCTTCCTTGGCTTTTCCATACGCTTGTTGCGACTGCCTCTTCCGCCTACCTCCCACCTAGGTCTGATGTCAAACAGACCTTAGATTTTTTTGTTGTTGTTCAACAAACGGGATTCGGTTCTTTCTGTAGCCGCTGCCTTTTTCTGTTAACATTTCCATCTTCTAAATCTCTGTTTCCGCTGCAGCAGCTTTTGGAGCGTGTGGCTCAGAGAAATTGGAATGAAGTCGCAGTCAATCCACTACAAATTCACACATGTCAAGGTTTGGGGTGAGCAATGGTCGCTTTCTAATATGTCCTGTCTCCTGATAAATCAGTTGTTCTAGTTTATGGAGGTTCTGGGGCAGGGAAGAAATCATAGAATATTAGGAATGAAAGATGTGAGCTTTTTTTCTCTCTACTGAGCAGGTTTTCACTGGGAAAAAAAAAGAAATTCTGTGGAAAAGGTGTCCATGTTTCATCATCAAAGGTGAAAGCATCCTTCACTTCTCAGTGGCATCTTTGTCAACATTCAGCTAATCTTTTATGGCATGGAGGGGACTTGGTGCTTCTAGTGATACCAAGAAGAAGATGTATTTTGGCCTCTTATTCTTCCCATATCTAATCCCAAACAGCTTCCCAGCAAATACAAATACAGCTGTCATCTAACAACACTCTAGGTGAGCTGTTGCCTTGGAGGGGTCTATAGGCTTGATCACAGAGGCAAATAGCTTCATTCCCAACTGTGCTCCTGACATCTGGATCCTGTCCCAAATTTGCACACTGCATGGGTCTCTCCGGGAGAGATTGGCTCATCCCTTCTGGAGATGTTCTCTGTGTGCGACTCCTTTCCAAGGATTTTTTCATTTTGGCAAATCTGCAAACCCAGCTCCTCAGGGAGAAGCTGGCAGGGCGTTTTCATTCCCCTGCTAGTTCCTAAAAGTTACTAAAGTGCCTTTGAACTAATGTGCCTTCCTCTGAATTAATACAGAGCATTGATGTGAAGTTAAGGACAAATACCTTCCCTTACAGAACCACTCCTTGTGACAGCCTTACTAATTAGTTGTTATTAACAGTGATAACAGAGCTATCAGATTTAATAGGCAGCAGATTACAGCAATTACAGTGAACTCACTGTGTATGAGATTTTGTAGGTTCGGCTCTGGGGACAAACAGGCAGATTTTATCATACAGAACATGCTGGGCAGAGTTGCTGTGTGGAAGGACACCTAAAGACATGGAATGTTGTTCCAGAAGATGTAACAGAGCCTGTCTGAAGAGCCAGTTGGACAAGAGGGCTAAGAAAGATCAACCTCATAAATACATGTGAAACTTAAAAAAAAATAAAATTAAAGGGTACATTTGGAAAAGGCAATAAAAAGTAAAAATCTGGGCTTGTTCAGTCCTTTACCTTTCCTCTCTCCCTTTCTTCCTCCATCTCTTCCTGTATCCCTGTTTTTTTTTTCTTCCTCTCTTTCTCTTTTTTTCACTTTTCTTACTTTTTTCTTTTTCTCTTCTCTTGTCCTTCCTGCTTGCTTGCTGTTGCTCCTCAAGCATGTTGTCCCAGTGGCCCTATGCCATCTCCCAGGCACCTCTACAGGCAGAGGTTATGAGCTAGTCTGGGTTGGTGCATCTTGGGGACATCATGAAGCTATGATGGCCCAGTCAAGTTACCCCAGTGAGGAAGGATCCCACAGCCATGGGAGCTGCAGGAAAAGCTGGGGGATGCTTAGAGACCCTGCACCTTCCTTGAGGGTCAGCTGGTATGAAATGAGCCTCAGAGATCCTCACAGATCCTCACAGATCATCTCAGCAATGACTTTGGCAGACCCATCTCCATGGACCTGTCCAGTTAACCAGAAGCATGGAAACACTTCTGAGGACAACCCTGTCCCTTTTTCTCCCCTGCACTCACAGCCTTTCTGAAAAGGAGAGGCATTTCTCTCCACGTGCGCATTTCCCTTCTCCCTGCTGAATTTGTCTTCATTAAATCAGCCTTTGGGAGCAGAAACAAATATGACATATCTGACACAGCAGCCTATCACTCCTCAGAAAAATATTTACCAGAGGCAGCCCAGGTCACTCTGTTTTCCCCATTATCATCTAAGTACTTTTCTGATGTGTTTCCCTGGTTTCTGGAACATGTGTATCCCCTGCCCCCCACCATTTCCTCTGCCTCACTCAACCCTTGAGCAAGCAGGCTCACTGGGAAGATGATACCAGAGCTGTGTTTGAAGAGATAGCCCCAGAGGGACTGCTCCTCTACTCCTCAGAGCAGCCCTGAGGGCATTCCTAATCCCATGCAACACCTCATGCAAGGCAAGAGAGTGAGCAGATCCAGATGCAAACACCACCATCCTTCCCCTTCTCACTTGCTCTCTTAAATTCCAGAAGTCTTAAGACCACCACAGAGATCAAGGCCTCACTGTTGGGAAAAAAGGTGGTTCCTGCCCCAGAGAACTGCTGATCTGAGAAGGGAAAGAGATAGAGGTAGGTAGGCTTGGAAGGCACACTATTTTGCCCATAGTCCAAAGTTTGGAGTATCTCTCCCACCCCTTTTTCTAAATCAACTGTCTCACTACCTGTGGGTTTCTTCTGAAGCAGAAGTGAATTCTACTGGCCACTCTAGGTGATACTGGAAAATATTTCACGAAGTGTGGCATGAAGAAACCATACCTATTGCACCATGTCTGTCACATGCATCTGATGAGATGTTGCTGGATGTTGCAAGACTCAGTCTAGCACTGGCTTCTGTGTTGAAGTGCATGCACTGGCATGGTTTGAGCTGGGAGAGATGATGTGTCAGATATAGGGCAAACAGAAACCAGGCAATGTGTGTATGTGTTGGGAACAGGGCAGTGCAAATGTCTTGCACACAGAGAAAATTTGTGGAGAAAGCACAAAGGGCTCATGCAAAACATGTTTCTGTCGGGCTGGCCAGAAACCCAAACGACATATTCCCCAAGTCAAAAAACTCTGGGCACAGGTCACATCTTTTGAAAAGAGGTAGTCTCACAGTTGCTTACATGTGTGAGATGATCCAAGCATGCTGAGTTCCCCACTCTTCACCTGTTGGATTGGCACTATGATGGGCAGACAGTTGGGATCCAGGACGCCTCAATAGCAGTGTTGGCATCACCTCATGGCTCATTTCCTATCACAGCTGGAGACTGAAGCGTACAGTTGCCCTCACATTGGCATAACCTGGCTGAGACCCTGGAGGGATACGGCGCAGCTAACACATGCCCAATTGCCACAGGTTGGCTAACTGTGGACTGTCACATCAAGGGGGAAAAGCTCTTTTTGGTCTATCCAGAATGGTCCAGAATTGATATCCCTGGGGGATTTTGATTCAAATTGGTTAGAATAAAAAAATCTGCAAATAATGATAAATCATCCTCTGTATTTTTTTAATCACAAAAGAAATGGCACACACTCAATTTCTATAATATTCTGTTTTCATCTGTAAGAAGAAAATTTTCAAGGTTAGGTGCCAAAAGCAGGAAAATGAAATCTGTATTTAGACCGTTAAATAAGAGGCTCAATTTTCACAAGCTCCAATGCCCTGCATTTCTTAATTACCACTGCAACTGACTGAAATATACTTTTAAAAGGTATTTTCACCTCCCAAAAGAAAACTTTTTCTTTAATTATTTGCAAATAATTTCTACTGAAAATGTTGCCCAACAGTGCAGGAGGGACAGAGGTTCCTCAAAAAAAAAAAAAAAAAGTTTTATTTTTTATTTTGGAGTTCCACTCCTGTCAAAAGACAACTGAAAAAAAGTCCATCTGGCCAAATGAGATGGACATATATTTGCCAGTGGGAGCCCTCGGCTACCCTACCCTAACAAGGGGCCAGATGCAGCGTAGACCTTTCCTCAAGATGCCTTAGGGAACATCCACATGCTTAGCTGAGTGTATGTCTTCATTCACTCTTGACACAAGATTTGCCAACCAGATGAGTTGTAAGAGACCACAGCGCTTGGATGCCTTAATGAGGCAGGAACCAATTCACATCCTGGTTTCCACTCCTGTTTATGAGGCTTAGATGGACTGAGAGGCAACTGATCTGTAGCCAACAAACTT
Source organism: Tinamus guttatus (assembly GCF_000705375.1). Next base: position 37,811 of record NW_010588252.1, on the reverse strand, counting down.
CCCAAGCTGAGCTGTCCTTCTACTGCTCTGCAACAATCTGTTGAACCCACGTGATAGACAGTGGAAATGGGAATTTAGGAGATTAAGGGACTGTCGATGTTTATGTCTTCCTTCAAGGCTATTTCTCCACTTTGCTTCCTATAATACCTGAAATCCTGGTTTGTATGTAGCTGTCTTTACCCCAAGCTTTAACCCAGCTAGTTTTCACTTCTGACAATAATTCAAACCTACATTTAGCAGCCCAACTTCATGTGTCATGCCTTCCAGAATAGAAGGCATTGTGTACAAGACTGGACATCACTGGATACCATGTTATGGTCCTCAAGAGGATAGGGCTATGCCTCTAGGAAGGACTAACCCCACGCTATAGTGCAGGCTGCGTAGTACAAATTAGTACATCCCTACCTGTCTCATGTCAGGCCTTTAAAGCAAATCCTATTACAACGGCAATGTCTTTAGTTCTCAGTAAAGACAGAAAATGCTTTAAGTAACTGGAAATATCACTTTAGTGTGAGCTTCAGGATTTGACCTGGTGTGGATTGAATCCCCTAGAATTTAATATCTTCAAATCTAGCACTAAGAACATCTGACCATTTCCCTCCAAATGGTATAACCTAAGAGTGCACTCATTGGCACTGATGGAAGATCAGATGCTCTTAAATAACTTTGTGAACACTGGAATAACTACCAGTATACGAAAGCAAAAGAAAATATAACTCAAAATTCTGAGGGAAGACGGAGATTTGTCACGAACCACTAAAAACAGCTTGGTGCTGGTATGAAGAATAACACTGTCTGGAGAAGGGCCATCATCTAGAGGTAGGTGAACTTTATCATCTTGCCCTTCTTAGAATGCGTTGAGACTTCCTGGCAAAACTGTGTGGGAAATATTTCCAATGTCATCTCTCCTTGCCCGTGGACAAATGGAGGACTTTGGTCCCCAAGGGCTGTCCATCAGCTTTGAGGCCATTCCACCAGAACTGTAATTTACTAAGAGAAAAACAGGTTTGGAAAATAAATGCGTGGACTTTCCTAGAGGTCTCCCCAGCACAGGGAAGGATATTTTTTACCCCAATATATATATTAAGCTGTGTTCATGCATGTGCTAACTCAGAGAAGAGAATCTCAATACCTATGACACTACGCAAACACCAAAGAAGAGAAATTCCTTCCTTGGAAAAGCTAGGCAGCTAAATACAGTACAACAGAACCACTTTGCATGATGAAAGTTATTCAGACAGCAGTTGCTCCTGGAAAGGTGAATACATTGGTACTGCTATGTAGATGTTTTCATAGCATCAAGGTTGTTCCCGAGTACCTGGTACTTCTCATACTTTCATGGGATGAACCTGCTCAGGTTGGATATGTGCACAGGTACTTGCAGAGATATTGGAATGCAACTACCTATGGATCAAATATGCCGCAAATGCCCAGCACATAATTGTGCTTGGCAATTCCTCCAAACCAGAGCTGCAAGGGCCACCTGACACTGCTCTATGCTACCATGACACAGATAGAAACTAGCAGTATAAAGATCTTGGGGACACTCAGGCAACCTTAACTTCATCCAAATTCATGTGTCATGAAGTCATGGAGAAAGTGAGACCCCACCAAATGAAGCTGAAGGGTCATTTCGTAGGTGGAACATTAAAGGGTCTAAGAGGGCTTTGAGGGCATTTGAATGTGGCTGTTTGCCTTCAAAGCTCCTCTTGCATTGAACAAGTCAATGTAATATAGCCCAGTAATAACACATGGTGACCTTGATTATGGAGCAGGACACAGGCTGCTCTCCTTGTTATTAGAAAAAGTTTAGAAATGAACACAGTATCACCATGTTATTAAGAAAAGGAAGAGGGAAGGAAAGTAGTTCAGCAATAAAAATATCAATCTCTGGTTTATTTAAAAAAAAAATTAAAACAACGAGCTGAGAACTAGAAATCTATGAAACTCATTTGATAAATGTCAGTACTTTTAAATTAGGACAAAGGAATTAGAAAAATGGAGGCTTATGTTTAATTCACTTGAAAGCAAATTAAAGGGTTCGGCTTATGGATGAAAGAGAAAATTAGGTTATTTTTCCCCGAGAGTTACCAAGGCTACTGCAGCCCAGAGAAAGCCACAGTTGAGCACACAGCTTTGTGAGCTCTTATTGACAGGGCTGCTTGAATGTCTTAAGTGGATGGAGGAGAAGTGGCTCCATCTCACCACTCAGAAAGCTTGGCTAGATTGTGTCATATCCTGGCAGGAACAGCACCTGGTTGGGTCTGCTTAATCCATGGATTTTCAACTTTCCCCCAAATGTGGTCCCTCCTCCCTGAGTTTGCAAGGCAGATGCTGATATGGTAAGTATGAATTCCTCAGGAGTGGGATGCATATATTTTGTACCCTTTTATCTTATTTATGCTCAGTTTGGAGGACTTCTACGTGATGGCTAGTTCCTTTTACATTTCAAGAATATTTCTCACCTCCCTTCCTTCAACACACTTCATTAGGACTTCAGTTCCACAGTGGAGACCAAAATCATTATTGAAAGCCTTTAAAAAGGTCAATCCAAAGACAGATGCGTGAGGAACTCCACTAGTAGTTAGATCCCCTTCCAGACCCTTTTAATACAATTTCCCCATTAGACAGTTTCTTACTTTTCTCATGGTTCCCTCAACAAACTCCATTTTCTCCTGCTGGAGTTACAATGTTATCCCATGGCAACACATCAGTTACTCCTTTAAAATCTAAAGAGAAGATATTTCACATGTGCCTCCCCCACCCTAGAAAATCAGCTATTTTACCCTAGAAAATACCAGGTACACATGGTATGATCTCCTTTCTGCCCTCTTCAATAGTTTTACTGAAAACAAAAATCACAGAGGAAAGTATTTATTTTGTCTAAGGGGTCTTGCCTACATTATGGCTAGTGTAAATATTATCCCTAATGCCCATACCTAGGGATTAGCTATAATCTCTAGCCTCATTTTGTTGCATAGTGTCTCCCTGGTTTCTTCCATGTTTTTTTTTCATTGTATCCCATATATGTCCCTATACATAGAATATACAGGGATAAGGAGAATTGCGTCCTTCAAATCACCTCTTCCTTTTGTTCACCTCAATGTAACTGCAGTGTGACAGATTAAACCTGCTCTATCCTACCCAGGATCAGCTGCATTTCAATGGTCGCTTGAGAGAAGTGTGATTTTTTTATATTTACCTATGGCACAATTATACAAGGTGATGGTCCCACAGTTGACTTGATTAGAACCTCAGCTTTCCCAGGGTCTCACCAAAGGAGCTCAGCTCCAGATCCTTCATTTGCAAAATGCGTAAGGATTCCCAAGGTTATTGCATTTTTTTTTCCAGAAAGTAATGCTTGCTGGCAGTGAGCTTAAACATCCTACAGGCTCTGAGAAACTCTCGAGTCCTCGGGATAATTAAGATCTTCCTGGAAAGGTTCTACAACAGTTACCGTTTTTTATTTATTTATTTATTTCCTTTTCTCTCTGTCTTAATTGCTAGCAAATGACTTTCCTACTGTCTTGCTAACCCAGTTTAATAGGTTTATGTGACATTCTCCCAAAGGATCAGCAACAAGGGAGTCCCAAAACTACACATCTGCAAACAATTCAGAGGACCTGGAAGAACACTTACCGTATTGGAAAACCCCGTCACATTTTCAGTTCACAGCTCTTTCACCCTAGCAAAAACCTGATGAGACAGAGCTAAAACATGCAAGGAAACCACATGCCCTTGAGCAATTGGTGTGACCTCACAGATTTAAGTTTGAGGCTATTCCCTGCAGCTCTGGCCTGTTATACCCCATCTTTGATCACATGTATTGATAAAGTGTGTGAGAAAATCCTTGCCTCTAACTCTGTGAGTGGAAACATTTTTTGGGGAAAGATGTCCAGAAGAGAGAAAACAGCACCAGAATGCTAAGGGCAAGCATGCTGTTGACTGTCATTGAAAATTCCTACCCTGGCTTCATGGACATGGCCCCTTTCTCCTGTTGTCCCTGTGAACAGCAGTCAAATAAAGGTTCTACAGGCCTGTAGGAAGGGTATGATCTGAGAGCTTCCCCAGGAACCATCCCACTGCAAATCATCCCGCGCCTCCTTGCTTAGAAGCATCTTCCTGCACCTGCAGTCAAGGTGCCAGTCATCTCTGACACCCTGAGCTTATCTTTCCCATTCCCTCAGTTTAACACATCCAGAAAATAACTCTGTTCCTGATGCATCTTCTTTTGGTGTCCCCAGCAGCATTGCTATAGGGCAAGGAGTTTCATCTCACTTCTGATGTCCTTCACTCCTTCTTCCCTCTTAAAGGCTACCCGATATCTGCTGCCGGATTTGCTTCCTGGGCTAGTCTGCCAAATATTTCTGAGTGTGAGCATTACAGAAGAGACAGTTCACGAGTGTGAGCATTACAGAAGAGACAGTTCACCTCTTTTTCTCCTCTATTTCTGAACATCCTTAGCACAGCAGGCAGTATATTCCTGCTTTGTTCGGCAGATTGCTTTGGCAAATATTTCTCCTTGTACACGAACCTTTACTTTAGGGTCCACATGTTTTGGCTCTGAAAAGCAAATGAAAATCCAGCATGGAAACATGGATTATTCCTAAAGCAAAGAGGGACTGACTTTCTGGGTTTCTGCAGTTGCTAGACTTGTGCTCGACTGATGTGTGTATGGGTGGATTCTCAGAAGCTTTGAGCAGTGGTACCACAACCATATCAATCTTATCAACAAGGTCAGCTCATCAATAGCGCTGCTGAACATCAAGTCTTTTCAAGGTAAGTCCAAAAAAGTTTGCAGAACTGACCTAAAAGTGCACTGACTTTTCTTTTTTAGTGGTAAGAGTCCAAATGTGGAGATTTTCCAACACGTGAGGTCTAGAAATGTTTGAGGGACCTGGCCAAGAGCAGGAACACTCCAATCTCTCCCAGTTCTGGAGACCAAGATAGTTAGTGCAAGGGTTTCCCAAGCTGTCTGATGCATGCTTCCCATGTGTGCCTGGCTTTTTCTGTCACCACAGCAGTTGTTTCCACAAATTCTGACATTTCTCACCCCACTTCCCTATCCAGTTCTGCTTTTTAGTCTGAAGTCCCCTATTTTCCTAGCAATAGTAGCTTGCCCTTGTGCATCATGGGCCAGGAAGCTGCCACTATTATTTCCCTGGGAGGCATTGAAACAAGGGAGGTTTGTGTCTGGGTGCTGCTGTGGCCTGGCTGGCTGGATGTCCCAGGAATGTCCTGGCTTTTTCCCAGCCTCCCTGAGTTGTGTGAATCCCTTCATCTGTCTGTGCATCACATCTCCATTCATAAAAAGAGACCTCTCTCATTTCCTTGTCCTGTTTTCACAGCAATTTTTAGATCAAGGACCATCTCTTAGCACATGAGCATGTAGGGCATATCAAGGGTCATAATCTCTACTGAGATCTTATTCGGTGAAGGCAGATGTGAAGTTCCTTCCAGGATAGCCAATTTCATTCTTATAAATGCATTTCTTGCAGTCAGTGTATTTTATGTGACTTTCCTTCCCAGTGATTCCTCCATGGACAATTCTCCTCTCTCCTGAGTCCATTGTCTCTGCTAAGTCCAGGGCTCCAGGGAGAGGCTGTTCAGGGTAGGTCTAATGTGAGTCACAGTGGGATTTTTTTTAGACTTGGCTGATCAATACTTTGATTTGTTTATAGGGAAAGGTAGCGGGTAATTTTAGGATTGGGATGTGTGCATGGAAGAAGTGCTTTTTAATTAACTGTTCATCTCAGTATCTATCCAACAACTAGCAGAAAGCTCAGGGCCAATAAAGCAGTTCTCCCTTCACAGTATTTGAAGCATGTGCCTTCTGAGTGGTTTTCCCCATGCATTAGTTCCCTCTCTTCTTCCCCAGCGCATGTAATTACAGAAAAGACAGGAAATTACTCCCTGTTTGGACCAATGCTGGGCGTTGACTCTATCTGAATGTCCTCTTTCTCCTCGGACCCCCTTAACATTATTTTTTTCTGCAAAAAGAAGGAGAAACATTGCTTTCATGGTGCTGATTCTTTGAGAATCCTTGCCCTTATCTAGACAGGAGAGCTTGTGGCCTGCCCTTAGCCTGACAAGAGACAGCAAGGCCATGTTGATGTCTCCTTTTCCATCCCCAGCATTTTGGATGGAGGAGTTTGCTGCTGGTGTCCTTTCCCCAATCGCTTTAACCTGTCTTGATGGCCATGGGCATCGAGCACTGCAGTAGAGGGAAACTACTAGCTCAGAGTTGGGGCTTAACTAGAGCTGGAAGGAGATGCTCAGACAATTTTAGCCTTAGAAGGTGACCTCTCTGCTGCAGTAAAAGTGAGCACATTCATGTATGGCTAGTTCTGGCATGATCCAGCCTTTCATGTGCACACAAAGAGGGTGGAAATGGTTTGACCCAAAGGAAGGCGTTATGGTAGCTCAAAGGCAGGAGGAGGTGCAGGGCCAAGGAGAGCATCCCTGCTACCACGAGCATCACTGTGTGCAATGGGACACTGAACTGAACCAATTGACCCTGTTTCACCCTTAAGGCATGAGCTGATGGGACCCGAGTCACCTCCTTCAGCACAGAAAGGATTGGGGCTGAAGGTGTAGGACTATCTCACTCCTGTGGGGACAGCAGAGGTTTTCCAAGGAAAATACTCTCTCATTGTCAAAAGAATGCAAACCCTCACATATGTTCTAGCAGATATTTCTTCTTTTTCTTTTTTTTTCAGGCAAATAGCTCCTGCAAAAATAGAACTCTAAAAAAGAGTCTGAAAAATAATTAAAAATAATAATAAGCAGAAAAATCCAATCATTTCCCCAGTTTCTCCGCTAGATGTTTCAATTGCATTTCAATGCAATTTCATTTTGAAATTTTCTTAAATGCAATCATACTCCTCTTAAAGGAGTCAAAAAAAAGCTCAAAAGCAATATCTTTTTTTTTGCTCTAAATGAGGTTTTATTAACACTTTATTTTTCCCCAGTGACTAACTCAGAAAATACTCATTTTGGATGTGAAATAGTTTTTAAAGACATTCATTTATTTATAGTTTTCCTATTCTGACTCAGAACTAAAAAACTGTTAAACTGAACAGCTCCAGATTGGTACATGGCAAAAACTTTCAAAAGGAGAGAGCAAGACCATGGACCACCCCTTCCTCTTGATTTACCAAGCAGAGAAAAGAAAAAAAAGGGATAAAAAAAAAGTTGTTTTAAATCAACCTCTTTAAATATAATATCTAGAAACAACTGTACGAATTATTTTCCGGCATTGTTTTTTCTCCTGAAAAATAAGAGATTCCATTTCCCCTGGTTTTAAGGAGGGACTTGATGGAGAATTAATAAGGTTACGCCACTAGGAAATGCAACTTAAAAACCCTGAACAGCTCCAGCAGGGAAGAAAAAGATCTATTAGTTTATAATACCTATTTAATCAAAATATCTGACCCAACATTAGAGAAAACTTCTCATTGCAGAAGTTCAAAAGAACCTCCTGAACTTTCAAAAAATGTTTCAAAGTTTGAAAAAAACACCCACTATTTCTCTCATTTGCCAAAAATGCCTCTGTGCCTATGAAGAAAGGCAAAAGTTTTTGAGGGAAGAAGGGAGGGAGGATGGAAGGGAAAAAGAAAGAGGGACACGGGATGCAAGAGGAGAGTAATAGGTGTAAAGAAGGGGCGGGGGGGGTAGAATAGAAAAATAAGTCATTGTAAGAGTGGCCACATATATAGGGTGCAGACTTGGGAATGAGGCTTCTTACCCTGACGGCCAGTTAATTACTGGGTAAAACTGAAGACATCACTTCACATTTTTTGTGTCTCAGCTATTCCAAGCATGAAATGGAGGTGGTGGGAAATGATGCTCACTCATCATCGTAAAGATTAAGAGGAGGCTGCAGGAGTCAGGCTCTACTGCTCAGCTCCCTGAGGGAGGGTGACCCTCCAGGACATGAGGATTACAGGTGCAGGAGGCTGTGGGGAGGGAGCACAAAGGGATGATGTCAAAGCCTGGGGTTGGATAGGGTTGGAGGAGGAGGACACTTGGGGATGCGGATGGAGGGTGACGGGTGTGGTAGGATGTCTGAGGTGTTTTTGGGGGCCACTTAGGAGACTATTGTGTCATGGGAGGATTAATGGAAGGTATTGCCATGGTGGCAGCAGGTAGGAGGTGGCTCTCAGGGTGGCCCAAGGCTGAAGGGCTGTGTCCCCACTAATAAATGGTCAACACCAGTCTTAAGTGTTGCTGCATGGGCAGTTATGGGCTTTGTCCTGATCCTCCCTGGTGCGACGGATGCAGGAGGGGCAGCTTTGGGAGCAGAGTCCAGCCGTGCAGGTGTGAGCCACGCTGTGCTGCTTGTCCTTCAGATCAGAAGATGGATTGGGACCAGGGGCTGGACGTGCCACTGCAAGCAAGCGCCCAGCACAGAGACAGGACTTCGGGGGAACAGTGGGATGGCAGAATCACAGAATGATCACAGTTGAAAGGGACCTTCAGAGATCATCTAGTCCAACCCTTAGATCCTCTTCATGAGGGCAATGAGGCAGTGTGAAGACAACTTGGAGCTGGAGCGGGGCTAAACGGGGCACTAGGGGGGCTCGCTGGAGATGCAGGTGTCGGGGAGAGGGCAGGCGGAGAGGGGGGATCAGCGGGGCCGGGAAAGAGCAGGAGGAGGAGGAGGAGGAGGAGGAGGAGGAAGGCGCTA
>NW_010588252.1:9163-28842 GCF_000705375.1 Tinamus guttatus | reverse complement strand
CGCCGCCGGGCCGGGCTCCCTGCGGAGCGGAGCCGAGGCGAGCGCGGCGGTAGGATGAGGGGCATCCTCTGCTTCTGCACGCTGGTCCTCCTGGGTGAGTAGCGATGCGTGCCCCCCGGGGAGGAAACTTTCTGCTGGTGGGGCTGTTTTATCTGACACTGTTTGGAGCATGGGGTGTCTGTCCCACCCTCCTCCGGCATCCCAGGGGAGAACCCTAGTAGCCAAGGGGGAAAATCCTGAGGATTGCATTACCTGGGTTTATCTTTTTGGGGGGAGGAAGGGGGAGCTTTCCAAGTCCCTCTTAGTTAAAGGCTGGCTGCCGCTCCGGCTGGATGTACTTTGGACCTCACCACTCTGGGATCTTTCCTAATGTCACTCCTGTTTGCAATGGAAACATCTAAATAACTCAAACAATGCATGTCTTGCTTGGGAAAATAAGCTGGTGGAGGCGGAGATGGCACAGATTTTGTGGGTGCTGAGCAGCTGTACAGCATGGGCGGGAGGCTGGAGAAATGTCAGGGGCAAAACCATGGGTTTCTGCACCGGTGGGAGCAGACTGGAGGCGTGAGAGCTCCATCCCTGCTGCCGTGCGTGCAGCACCGTGCACGGTGCTGGAGTGTGTCCTGACTGTCCGTCTGACCTGCATGTGCGTGTGCGGGCAGGGCTTCCCGCGGCAGATTTCCACACAGGCTGGGCTGCCCTTGGCTCTTTGTGCACCAGCAGCACGAGGTTAAGGACCCCCATCTCCCCCTGTGCCCCTAAGGTCTTTAAAGGCAGCTGCAAGTGCTGGTGCGGAACATGCTGTCCCCCGCAGCGTGCAGCCGTATCCATTTGGATATGGTCTACCACATCCCTGCTTTCAGCATCCCACTCGCATCCCACTTCTCGGAGCAGGCAGTTTGCAACGCCCGTGGCTCACCCATGTCCCCAGCAAGAGCTGTGCAAAGATGCTGGTAGTAGCAGGCAGACAGTGCTGACTTACTCCACCTGCCTGCAACCCTGACAGCTCCTTTCAGGGTGCTTTTTTCATTATTACTTTATTTCAAATTTATTTATTTGTTTTCATTGCGCTTCTCTGAGACAGCGAACCCAACAATGAGCCCATGCTTAAATAGACCACGAAAGGGCTTGGATATACTGGTCCTTTTTTCGGGTGGCTGTTGCAGGGGGGAATTGTATTGAGATGTGTCACTGTAGCTGGGACCTCCTGTCCGTCATGGTGTATCCTGGTCACGGTGTGGCTCCTCTGCACCCCAAACACCCCCGCTGCCAGCCAGGATCCTGGGCTAGAGCTTGAGGAGATTTCTCCCTCTATGAGGAAGGCTCCATCTGAGCTTCAGGTAGCTCCTCGTGTCAGCTCTGCCTGTCACTAGATGTCACCAGCAGCAACTCTTGCAAGTCCCAACAGCACTGGGGGATTTTTGGCCCCACAGAGGGTACCATATCCAATCCTGGAGCATTTCATTCCAGGGGGTTGGAGGATCCCAGGGTCCGAATAGACCTCAGGTTGGGATGGCTCAGTATTTCAGGGGCCAGGGGATACGTTCCAGCCTCCCTCAGAGCTGGAGATCTTCCCTGCAAGGATTGCAGGGCCTCTGGGATGGCAGCCCAGGTCTCCGCAGGATCCATTTTCCAAGTGGTTCAGATTGACTGAGTCACTGATTGACTGACTGATTGACTGACTGGGTGACTGATTGATTTTCTCTAGAGAAAGTAGCTGAAAGAAAAGAGCTTCTGCAAATGGCCAGCGCCTTACCATCAGCAATGCAATTGCAATCCGTGGACAGGTTTTAAGGACACATTCATCGCTCCTGGTCCAATTCACAGTGAAATCATCAGCTAGTTTTCAGTTTTTGGCCTCCTGGTCTCCAGAAGACCTTTGAACTGGCATTTGACCCCTGCAGACTCGGCACTGTTCCCAGTGGACACCATCGAGGCGGCCGTTGTCCTCTCTAGATGTTTTCCGGATGGACACGTAATGGATAGACAAGGGATTGCACATTTAGAAGTGCCTAGGGAGATGTCCTGCAGGGATCAGGAGTGCTGGAGCGGAGATCCAGTGTGGAGACAACTCAACTTGCAGCTCCTCAAACTGCAAGTGTGTCAATTCCCAGCTTTGCCTGTGCTGAGTTGGAGCCACATGGGCTGTAATAAGAGACCCTCGCTGTTGTGTCCTCTGCTTTTGAGGGGCTGTCGGGTGGACGAGGCAACCTCTAGGGGAATGACAGCTTTCTGAGGTGGAACTAGGCAGTGTCACCATCATCCGGGTTGGACAGAAAGCTCCTGCCACCACTTCATACTCAGCTTCCTGGTGGCACAGGCATCCAGGCTGAGCCAGACCACAAAATTGGTCTAGTTCAACACTTTTTTTGTTTTGTTTGTTTGTTTGGAATGCTTTTCAGCCAGATTAGATCCTGATCTGTCTCACAAGCAGCAACACAAATGCCAGGGGCAGCTGCATGGACATGGCAGGAGCACACAGCTTGAGACAGGGATGTGACTTTGTTCATTGCAAAATGAGACTGGAGGACACTCACTCACTCACTCACTCGCTCACTCACAAGGATGAGAACGAAAATCTGGACTAGAGCTGAAATCAGCAGTTCGTTGCAAAGCCTATGTGTCCCCCAGAGTCAGATCTGGACCATGCAGAGCAAAACCTCCAGTGGTGGAGGGCTGGGATATCTTCTGCTGACAAGTACTGTGTTTAGTGGGCAGATTTTAACTGAGCTCGGTTGTTAGCATAATTTGCAGCATATGTTTCCCACTGACTCTTCACAGATGCAATCAAACGCAAGAGATCGTCTGGCAGATTTTCACCTGGTTTTGGGACTGTGATCCCAGGGGGAGAGCAGAATCTCTTGCAAAATGCATGTGTGTGTGTGTGTGACAGAGGGGAAAGCTGCTTAAATTAGTGTCTTTGTCAGTTCTGACAGAAGCCATCCTTTATTTGCATCAATAAGAATGTGATATTTATGTCTCTCTGCATTGTCTCAGAAGAAATAAAACTTCTCCCTCAACAGGCTGTCCTCAAGCCCCATGCCTATTCCTCGGCAAGGATATCGGCGGTGGATTTTCACCACACCTGGAAAATATTTTTTCCAGAGTTCTGGAGCCTTAAATAATAATTACTGCTGGGTAAATAATAGTACCGGTTAAGTCTGATAAATAGTGTGAATTAATGTGAATGGTATTTTATTTTGCTTTTGGGGACAGAAATGTCTTCTCTGTCCTACTGGTAATTTTTACACTAGAATTCCATTGTTCCTGAAATTCAGTTGATTGTTTTTTACACAAAAGACTTGACTCATAAAAAAAAATCAAATGAAAAGTTATAAAAACTAATGTCTAATGTGGCTGAAGTTTATAAACTATTCAGTAAAAATATACTGCTACCAAGGTTTCCATTTCCAGTGGGCTTTATTTTCTTTTTGCTTATACATATATATATATATATATTTTAAAAGGGACTCCTTTCTTCTCAGTCCAAAAGTGGAAGAGAGCAAATTCAAAGGTGGTTCTCCCAATAAAACATTTTTAGACAGAAATATTTCCCTAAAAAAAGAAATAAAAAGGAAGAAAAAAGGAAGAAAGCTTTGAAAAGCCTGTTCCTGTCAATCTTCAATTCCGTACAGGTGCACTTTTTTATACCACCCCCTATGGATTCCCTTCACCTCTTTTAGCCATCTTAACTTCAATAGTATGAGCATGGGAGCATTGGGATTGGACTCCTGGTGAGAGCAGACTTCCAAAATCAGGGCAGAGGGGAAAAGTTTGAAGGTGTTGATGGATAAGTGGAGTTGTGGATGGATATTTGATCCTGGAGATGGACAGTGGAGAAACTAAGCCACTGGCGTGGCTTAGTTTGGGGATTTGTTGGTGTAAGAGTCCAGGGGAGGTTTGTGATGGTGAGAGTGATGGAGAAGGACTTGGATCTGCCTTGGGGTGCCCTCAGTCATCCTGACATGTACCTAAACTGTTGCCTTTGAGATCATAGGACAATTCAGGTTGGAAGGGATGGTGGGATCTGCTTGAGGCAGAGTCAACTTTACAGTAGCTCAGATGAGGTTATGAGGGGCTTTACCTACCCTGGTATTGAACCCTGCTACCCCAAGGGATGGAGGCTGCAAAACCTGTCTGTGTTCCACTCCTTGGATGTCCTCGTGGGGAAAAAGCGGTTCACTACATCTCATCAGACCCATCCCATCCCATCTCCAGATCAGAACTGTCTTCACCACATCCTGCCACTCTCGAGTCTCTCCTCTTTTCACCTCCCTTCATGCAAATCCCTGCTCTTCCTCTGCAGGCAGCTGCTCACTGCACACGTTCCTTTTTCTGTCCAAGGCCATCTGGGAGGCCGTTTGCATGAAAGATGCTGTAAAAAAGAGTTGTGCAGCGGTTTTGATTTATTGAACCCAACTGGAAAAGCCTGTCTGTGATAGCTGTCTTTGCTGAGTGCTTTGACAGGGTTGTTAGCAGCATTCCCCATGCTGCTGCCAACTTAAGGGCCATTCTGTCATGCAAGTGCAGGCAGCTGTTTTCAAACTCATGGATCCATGCTATTGCAGAGAAAAGAAGAGGTTCAGGTTGTCTGAGGCTTCTTCCAAACTCAGGATCAAATTGCTCTTTGACATATTGCCAGGCCCAGCCATGTACTGTTTGCCCCCAAGGGGATAGCTGTCCACTTTGGCTGATGAATTTTAAGCTGGCCCAGATGCTACAGGGCTGGGAATTAAGATCAGAGAAACCAGTGGACTTTGCTTTTCCTGCCTGTGCCTGTTACTTGTCCAGAGAAGAGAACAGCCACGCACATAATGGCCAAGCACATCATTCAAGCTGAGATTTTGGGAGACCCTGTCTATGTGACCTGGGCTCTCTGGAGATGCCGAGATGAGCTTGGCCAAGTAAAAGCTGAGGACAAGCCCTGGGGGGATGTGAGCGTGAGCTCAGGGAGGGTGAACTGCACACAAACTCCACAGAGATACTTGGGCTTTGCTCTGAGCGCTGCATCAGGCAAGGCTGGATGATGCCTTTGGAGCAGTCTCCTGGGAGATCCCATCATCCTCGATTAAACAGAGCAAAGAAAACACAGGGCAGCCTCAGGGGAAGGGAACCTTCCTTTGCATGGCGGCTTTCTATTGTTTGAAGCAAACTTGCCAATATTTGTTATAGACTTACGTGGACCTGAACATGACAATTTTACACAAAGGGGTAGGTCATTTATGAAGGCTTTTGAACATTGCAGTTGGTCTTCTTCTGATGTGGCAAATATTATCACATGTACTGCTCCATTTTTTCCCTGTTGTTCATACCAGACCCTCCACAGGTATCTGCTCTGTTGTGAATAGAAATGACTATAGTTTGCCTTTTCTCATGAAGGCAAAGTGAGGGTCCACCTCATCACCCATAACCACTGTCCAAGGCTTGCAGACTGACTCCTCATGTGTCTGTTGTAGATGCAATCATTTTTGTGGCACTTTTCAGCTAGCTGTGCAGCAGGGATGGGCAGCCAGCCTGCAGAAAACCTGCCTCTTCTTCCAGCCAAAGAAATTCAGATTTGCCCTGGAAAAGAGGAAACTCATAGCTTCTCAGAGCTACCACGGTCTGCAACTTTGGATAAACAAATCTTAATAACAGGCTACATATTTCTTCTGAGATTAAAACTTCCATGCATGCTAAGAAAAATGCATCACTCTGTGACAGCCTTCACAGCAATATCTCTCGGATATTTTACAGCTGACTCTGTTACCTGCTATCTGGAAATAGGTAGCAGATGTCTCCGGTTGTGCCATGCATTTTTTTTCCTTTGTCGCTGTCTCTGTTTTCCTTTGATATTCAGTATGTACAGCAGAAGGCATCTTAAAAGGCATCACAAGGAATGAGGTGAAATAAAGCCATGCACACTGAATCTTCTGCAATAAAGGCTATGTGGTAGGATGATGTGTTTGCCATCTACTAATGGAGAGGGAAGCAAACCAGCATGCTGAATTATTAGACAGGGTTTGGAATGAATCAAAGCCATTTGACCTGTTTGTGTAAAGCCCCAGACAAGGCTGAGTTTGCCTAAGTGTTTGCTCTGCACAGTGAGGAATTACACTCCTCCTTGCAAGGGTTAGCTGATTTATGCCCCAGGTTTGACACTTGAGTTATAGCAATTCCAGATTAGGTCCTTTTTTTTTTTTTTTTTTTTTTTCTCCTCCTTTCCTCCTAGCTCAATCTGTTTGTTTTGTTTCTTCTTGGTAAGAGAATACGACCCCGTGAGGCTGCTTGAGACAAACTGAGCACCCGGGTCTGTCTGCCACAGCAACATCATCTTTTTGGAGAGAGGGCACTGGCAGAATTACCTCAGCTGAGAGTTCGGTGTAGGAAAAAATGCCAGAAGGTATTCCCAGTCTTGGCTAAAAACACATTGGAGGTGAGGTGCAGGGCTTGTTCTGCTCACTAGGAGCTAGAATAGCCTTTGAAAGTGGAGAGAAGAAGAACTTGAGACACAAGTTAGAAGTAAAATCTTTGTTTCAGATCACCAGTTAAAACAAGAGAGAAGAGCAGCTTCCCCCCTTAGGAAGATTATGGGGTCACCTCAGGGTCTCATTGGGGTTTATAGACCTTACAGTCACAAGCTGTTCTTCCCTAGGAGCTCCTGAAGGAGGTTGGCTGCCCCATTCTCAGAGAATTTTCTGCTTTTTCAAGTTTGATTTCAAAGCTCATCTCCTTTTTTTTTTGGTGTTTTAGGCTGCTAATTACAGGGAAAATCTAAAGGAAATGTCATGAAACCCAGATATGGAACCTTCTCTAAGACCCACTGTGTTTCGTGGGCCTCTCCCACTGTTTTGGCAAAGGAGATCTGTAATTGTGTTAAACCTGTGATTTGAGACTTCTTCTTGTAGGCAAGAAAGCAGGGAATAGCAGAGAGGGTCTGGACGTGGGAAGTGGAGGTGAAAGGGCTATTGAGAGGCTGCACGGAAGATACAGATGAACCTTCATAGGGAATGTAAGCGCTGGGAGAAAAAATATTGTAGGACCTTAGCAAACATCTGAAGCTGAGTCAGGAACTGGGAAGGCCATAAGGGTTGGATTTCCCCATCTCTGAGAGGTGATGTGAGTCTCTGCAGGGAAGGGCATGTTAAGTAGTGGCGTGGGGACCCATCCATCAGTGAGGCGTGTGGAGACATGCACGTTGGGTAAAGCAGCCCAGAGTTACCACTCTCCTGGGACTAATGCAAAGAAATTTATCTCCCTCTCCTAATACTCTTTCATTCTTCCTCCCTGCAGACCCAGCCAGGCCAATCCTTAATGTGTGTTAGAAAGCCTGTTTGTAATTAAGTACCTGACTCTAGGGGGCCCAAATCTCTGGTCAGGTTCTTTATATACTATCACATTACCAATAAGTATTAATTATAATCAGAAGGGTTGGAGAAAACTCAAAAAGGACAAAAAAAGCAACAATACCCCAAACAACACCAAGTCCCCCAAAGAAATACAGTGAACTCTCCAAAAAGGCCCCTCACTCTGCAGGACAAGTGTGATTAGAATATGCAGCTGGGATTAGGAGTCCTGGAGTTTGTCTCTTTCCGGTTTTCTCAGGTTTTCAAAAGCAATGCAAGCTTACTACATCTCAGTGTAAAACGAGAGTATTCGCATGGCAGCTGAGTTACTGGGAGGTGGGACCAGGTGACAGAGAAGCTTTTGGCCTGGGATATTTGTGCTTGTGCAAAGCTGCTAGCTGCAAGCTGGGATCAAAATTACTCATCAGAATATCAGAAACAATGTGACTTTTAGCAGCACCTGCTGCGCATACAATCCACTGAGCTCTTATTTTGGTACTTGGACTGGGACTAAATTCAAGAGCAGTAGCTGGCTAATCGGCTCTGAAAATCTACTTGTATCCCTCTACATGGAGACCAGTGATCCTGTTTTGTGCCAGGATTAGAGATGTGTACTGCTAAGGAGAGGGGGATGAGCTCTGCGATGTGCTGCAGAGATGCGGGAACAGCCCTGGGGTGCAAAGCATGGAAAACACTGACAGAAGAGCAGGCTGGGAAACCAAAACCCCTTCTGCTAGGAAAAAAAAAAAGGCCTTTGGTACAATTTGGCTTCCAAACAACAACAGAAAATTGGAAATAGCAGAATTTACAATAAAAGATAGAAAGAGAAAAAAATAAATTGTTATTTTTAGGTTAAAAAAAAAGGGAGGGCTCAAATGTTTGAAGCCCCAGGTGCCTCTCTTCTGTTTTACCTGATCTTCATGAAATAGCAGAAGTTTTTCACAACCTTCCGGGAGGATCACCAGACAGGAAGAGAAAAGGACCCTGTTTCTCCTTCATCCCCCACCCCGCTCCAGACCTAAGTGTCCTCAACAGGCTGCAGTTTTCCACCTGTTTTTTACCTAGTCATATGAGTTATTCCTCTAATCATCAATGGTTTGATTAGAGAATCAGTGTATCTACACCGATTAGTGCATCTCCAGGAAGGAAAAAATGAACCGTTCCCCTGACTTCTGGTGACCCTATGTTCAGTAAGGGGAATTCCACTGAAGCACCAAGCAGACCTCATCCAAGAGAAAAGAAATGGAGCCAGGCAGAAATCTTTTCGATGTTCCCAGCTCAAACAAAAGAGAGAAGTAATGCTTAACCCTTTAGCACTTTTTATTTTACTTAGTTGCAAAAATCCATTTTTTTTTTCCATGGCTAAAAGAGAAAAGAAGAAATCCAATGGGAAATTCCCAATCAGTTTTGCAGATCTGCTGGTCCCAGTAAGCAGTGATGACTGGAAGTGCCTGAAGCTGACAGCTCTGTTGGGGATCACGAAGGCCATGCAGCCCCTAGGAACCTTCTAAGTCACCAGGACTTGTTTGTCCAGCCAATTAAAGTGCTCAATATTCCCTGAAATGGTTTTGGCCTGGCCCAACTAACCACGTTCTGGACACTAGTCAGGGGTTAGCACAAGCCAGGGACCATTCCCAGCAGGTGGTTTGCTCTGTTTTGAAGGAGACTATCATTTTGCAGCATGGAGACAGGCAGTTTTGTGCCATTTGGACCAGCACCTTGAGTTTACTTAATTAACTAATCTAGACACAGCGTGCAAGAACACCCGTTTAGTTCCAGACACCTGCAATTTCTCAGACACAGCCTGCAGATACTGTTGGGCAAACGTGTTTCAGCTTAATCTCTTTCAACCCTGCAGATTCATCTTTCCCTCTGCTACTTCCAGCTCAAAAGTCAGAACACTGACAGTGACATGAGATAATGTAAAATAAGTGATAGCGCTGCCTAATTTGATTGGGAGAAGATAAATCCCTCTGTTTCCAACACTTGCAGGTGCATACACACTATACACGTGCAGTGCCAACAAGGAGCCTGAGATGTGCATATGCAGATTGAGTCCCCAGAAGTTTCTTGCAGAGCCCATATAGCACCTGAATCAACTCTGAAGTGTCCTCTTTGACAGACAGAGCCTTTCTTGGCTTGCCGTTGCATGACCTCGTGAAAGATAAGACACATGAGAGAAGTCTGAGGAAGCTTGATTTATCCAGAGTTGAAAAGGGAAGAAAGACACAGGAGAGAACATGATCACACTCTATAAATACCTTCAAGGTAACAGAGCAAGGGAAGGAAGAGGATTAGTCACAGCTCTGTAAGACAGAGGGGAAGCAGAGAGCAACAGCACGAAACAGAAAGTTTTAAGCTAGGATTTAGGAGAAAAATGTTTAGGTTATTTATCCCCCCCCCCCATCTTGTTTTTTTTTAACTAGAAAAAGAAATTGAAGATTCTCAGTTTAGACCAAGCATGAGGCTTGGTGCAATTCTTTCTTCAGGAGAGTTGTGGGTTTGGCAGGTGTGTCTATGATTTGCAAGTGCATGCAGTTGTGAGGGGCCTGTGCAGCCTCTGGAACAGTGTCACTAGGTGCTGCCCAGTGTTCTCTGGGATGATTAATCACTTAATTCTGTTTGACACTTTCCATTATGCTAGACCTCAAAAGTAAGTACCAGAAAACATGAGTAGTCACTGCTAAGGTTTTTCCCTATCTCCTCAAGCAGAAATAAAGAACTCCTCCTCACAACAAACCAGCCAAATAGAGATCTCTACGGGAAAAACAAACAAACAAACAAAATAATCTGACTAAAGTAAACAGGCTGATTATGCTGTTCCTCAACCTGCGGTTCCCTGAGTAGCTGAACTTAGTGCATGTGTATCTTTGTGTCTACCCAAAGGAACCCCCGTCTAAGTCTCATAGAGGTCTAATTAGAAGTCTCCAAAGCTATTCAAATTCCACAGGATGATGCGAAATGGTCTGATACGAAAAAAAAAAAAAAAAAGTGAGCTTCTATTACTTCCATTGGAAAAAAGTTAAGTTCACATCAGAAAATGTGCATGTCAAAGGAGATGAAGAAATCCATCCTTCCTTCATTCTGGTACTTATTTAATTCCTGATTTAGCAGTAAAACACCTGCTGCATCTCTGTGCAGAGCCATGGGAACAAGTTCTAGGATTCAGGTGAGTGCTAGGTGAAAACCAGTGAGGGCTCAGGGTTTCTGGCTATAAATATTGTGTGTGCAGTGTGTCTAGAAAGGACAGGTGACCTGAAAGCTCTGTGTGGATTCAGGACTATTTGCAAGGTAAAAACAGCTGATCAATGCTGAAAGAGAAGGATGATCTTGTGGAAATGAGCCATCACAAAGTAACATGGCTGTGGAAGCTAATATGGCATGCAGTCTCTCAGGTGATGCCCAGGACCTGGTGCCATGACATCTCCAGCTGCTGATGAGGGCTATAGTTTCCAGTGAGATGGACATAAGTGCACAAAGGTTGCAGGAATTCCTTGATGATAAGTTAGTGATGTCACCTTGGACATGTCAAGTAAGCAGGAGAATTGCTCAAAGGGTGCAAATTAGCTGGAGGTGATGAAAGGAGCTGGGGAAATCACAGGCTGGTCTCCAGAGGGGACTACCCTACTGTGCAACCAACCCAAGCATTCAAGAAGACCATGCACTGCACAAACCACACAGAACAGGGAACACGCTGGCTTTTCCCATGGAATAAGACTTTTTGGCAGCTCCACTTTCTTCAGTGTGTGCTGTGACTCTGCTTGCATTGCCTCCCAAATGCTGCTCTGCTCAAATGTGACAAGACTTTCCTGGTCTCCATCATCTGACATGTGGGGTGGGGAAGGTTAATGGCATGGCGTGCAGTGGTCGATAGCTATTGACTGCAATAGATATTGTGACAGTTTGCCTTGAAGAGGGGACAGGGATTAAGTGCATCAGCTAGTGTTTCCCCTCTTCTGCCCATAAGATTCATGCACATCCGTTGAATCTCATTTGTTCTTCTTGTGCCATGTCTGACTGCCCCACAAATTTAGGGCCTGACCAAGAGGCACGGAGCCTTGAATCTGCCCTCTTAAGTTTTATGTAGAAATGACAAGGCAAGAGATCTGAAGGAAAAAAGGGTGAAAGAGAGGGAAAAGGAGGGGAAAAAATGTTCCTTCATGGTGCTTTTGTTTTCTAACAATGTTGACATTATGTGGAGTAACCGAGTATAAAATCTGCCTATCGTTTGGGAGCTGGTGTGCAGAAAAGATGCTATTATCTGAGCCTTTTATGCCTCTTTACCCTGTCTGGATCAGAGGAGATAAATGTGTAGATAGACGCAGAAGCTCCTATCTTTATTTAAGCTGTCAGGTACCGCTATGTTATTTTATGCTGATTGTTATAGAAAGCCTCCACAAAGAGATATATGTTTCTATATTCCCCCACGGTTCCTATTTTAATCTATAATTTAATAATAAAAGAGATGTATTTCCCTATATTATTTTTATTTGTAGTGTCAGTGCTACTCTTTCACTCTTATTTTTCAAATAAACATTCACAGACATGGAGCACTTAAAATATACACATAATCAATCTCCTCTATTCTCTTTTGGGCTCCCTCTTGACTATCATTGCAGTTGTACTTTAATTTACACATTAATGCAAAAACATCTTCAATATAAAACAAGCTCTTTGTGAGGATGGCCAGCTCACAGCAAGCACATACATGTGAGTGCATGACCATAGCCACATGCAAGCATGTTCTTCTGTTGAGAAATGTCTTGGTTATCTCTGTAAATAGAGAGGAGAAGCATCTTCAAGTTCTGTCTACAGTTCAGTCAGGCTACTTATCAGCATGTTCCCTGACCTGGTTTTACCTCCTGTTCACCAAAAACTGTCTTGGCAAAGTTAGCTTGTGACGGGCTTCCAGTAGGACTTGGGCAAAGCTGCGCTGTGCTGGGGGCAAGAAAGATTAAGCACATGGGGACACACAAGTCAGAATGTCTCAGGGCCAGAAATATGGCCCTGGCCTGTTTTATTGAATACTACTGCCAAAATCCAAGATGCCATTGGAAGCGAGGGACTGGTCTTGTTTTCCAAAGAATCACTAGGAGCGATTCAGTTTTTAGCTCTTCCTAAGCACGGTGCTTCAAGGCTTGTTTACAGCTGGGCTAGCAGCCAACAAATGTGAATAGGAAATGTATGGATCACAGAGCTTCATATGGTCAAGCGTATGCTTGATCTCCTGCTCCTTTGCAAGCATTTAAAAAGGCGGGAACCTTCTCTTCCTTAATGCTGGCTGAACTCCTATTGGTATACATATCCCCCATGCAGCAAGGACCTACAAAACAAGGAGCTTGTGCCTAGACAATCTGAGGACCCAGACTCCATTTGCTCATGCTGATACCAGGCACCTTTGAACCTCACTTCTTTCTCATACCCACTGCTTGAAAAATGGGCTGCAATAAAAGAGAGTGATTGAAGGATCAAAGGAGAGGGAAAATACTGCTGCCCAGCACTGAAACATTGGGGTCTGGGGAGAAAATGGAGATGATATTGTGGGAAAATGACTGAAAATACTCTATTTTTACTTATCATAACTGAATCAATTACTTCAATGATAAATAGGAGCATTATCAGAGCCTAGGACTAGCTTATCATCGGGGATTTAGCCTGCACAGTATCATCCAAAATATAGAGATGTCTGCATCATATTAAGGCACTGACCTTCCCAGAGGTTTCTGAGAAAGGAAGGTACCCTAGAGGACATAGGTTCCTAAACATCTGCCCTCTGGAGACAGCATATCTGGTGTACGTTTAGCTACCTGAACCTTGGGGGTTTACTTCGTCTGAGTCAATATTCAATATTTCTCTGCAACTTGATCTCTCTGTGGCTGTTCATGACCTTGTCTCGCTGAGATATCATCACAGCAAAGTTAAATGACACCCGGCAGTGCTGTGAGAACCACTGGACAGAGGTACAATGCATCCACCAGACATCTAGGATGGTTGAAGGTGGAAGAACACTTCACCTCCCCTGTTTTTTTCTGCAGAAATATATCCTTTAACCTTCTGAAGCTGTTTGCAGAAAATATCTGCTTTCTATCATAATTGTTTCTATCTTGAAGTTAAAAATAATAACAATAATAACCCTTACCAACCTCGCAATTTTCAGCTGGCAGGTAGCACTGCAGCGTCTGGGAATTGCAGTCAGACTGGCTCGAGGCACTTGCTGTGTGGGGCTGTGTGATGAGACTGCGTCTCCTACAGTGCACGATGGACAGACAGGGCGCTGAAGGAGCGAGTCCTACAGAGCAGCCCAGCCTTCAGATGCATAACCGAAGCCGCTTGAACAATTACCGAGCAGCAACTTGGCAGCATTTCAAACTTAAAATAGCAAGACAATTAGTGGAAGTAGTTTCAGTCTTGATTATTTTCCTCTTATGGCAGAAAAAAAAAAAAAAAGAATTTGTGGAAAGCTGGGATGATTTGTTTTCATGCATGTTGAAATCATACCTGAAGCAGAAAGCTAAAACGATAGAAGAATCCCAGCACTGGGCAAGTGCCCCTGAAGCAGAAAGCTAAAACGATAGAATCCCAGCACTGGGCAAGTGCTTCTCCAGTACATCTGAACCCTGTGCCAGCCAGCACCCATCCCTGCCAAGCATCTTCTCAAGTCCCAGCAGAAACCCTAGTTCAAGTTACGCATGTCCTGATCCTGGCCAGGTTGTAAGGAGCATTTAGATGAAAAGGATTCACAGAACATCTTTTCCACCACATCTCCCAGGTTCCATAAGCACACTAGGGTACAAATTGCAAACTCATGCTCCCTGAAAACATCCTCCCTACACAAGGGGACGGATGGCACAGCCCCTGGGATATGAGCACAACCACCCACACCTCCACCATGGTACCAGCACTCCATGCTCAGCAACTTGACCCTACAAAGATATAGTCAGAGAGCAAAGTGAAGGACGAATTCTAGGAGAGACTGAAACATATTCTTCCCAGGGACATCTGCATCTCCTGCCCATGTTGCTGCTGGTTCTTAATACGGGCACAGCTCCAAAGGAGCTAGAGTGTGCTTTAGAAGAACCTAGTTGGGACACCTCCTGGGAAACTGGTAGCCCTTTCTGGCCCTAGTTGTGGCCCATCCAGCCCACCAATGTCTCTGATTCCCAGGGAACTCCTGAACTGGTCTATTAAGGAGTTGTTATTGGGGCTGACAACATGGACAGTGGGTGTGTAAGGACTCAAGAGTATGCTTAGACACGTCAACGGTCTGATCTTCTGCCCAACGACAAGAATGCTTATTTATATTTTCTTCCCACACACAGAGAGGAAAAATATGTGTGATTTGGCTTCATGTGGGAACTGAATCAAAAGCTTATGGGAAGAAATAAGGCAGGACCCAAATCTCTTCCATTGCAAACCTCTGTCCTTCTCCACCTGCTACTCACCTCCCTGGCAAGCCATGACCACCATTTTCTACCTGTGGCTACATGAAAATCCTGAAAGGCTGTTTGTTTCCTCAAAGCCTGCTGCAATGAATCTCTGAGAGCTGGTCTAATCAGCAGGTTTGCAGAGAAAATGAGATATATATTTTTTCTTCCTGGATGAGTTCCAGCAGCAGCAGCTTCAACTCTCCAAGGCACATCTCAATTAATTAATAGAGTCAAACTTTATTAGAGACAATTGTTGGCCAGAAATAACCCAGTCTTGCATTCTCTGCTTTGCTTTTCTCCTTGTTGTTTCTCACTATTGCTTTCTTGCCAGTGAAGCACATCCCAAGAAACTCTTATGGTGTGGGAACTTTTTCAGTGAACAGGGAAAGTTCCACTCTCCTCCCAGCCCAGATGCTCTCCATCAGCAGTGACAGTGAGCTCCCAAAACAGGGCCATGTGAGTCATGCCCAGAGGAACAGGCAGTGGTTATAGGAAGCAGAACATGTGGGTTTTGTTCCCTCCTCGGCCTGGGACAAGGAGGCTCAAACTCGCATCTCCAAGGAGCAGGAGATAGCCTGAGACTATCTCAAGGTACAAGGAAAGTACCACATTGTTGTTCTGGCTGAAGTGAGGCTAGGATGAAGTCAAGGATTGGGAGTGGTGAAACCATAGAGGAAGGGGTTGTCTCAACTGTCAACCAGTTCTGGGTCCAGCTGAAGAGGAAAAAAATATCAGGTAGGAAAAACCATCCTGTCTTGGAAATCGTACACATGACATTTCCACTGATGTTTTATAGCAAGAGGAAGAGAGGGAAGGAGGGAAGGAGGGAAGGAGGGAAGGAAGGAAGGAAGGAAGGAAGGAAGGAAGGAAGGAAGGAAGGAAGGAAGGAAGGAAGGAAGGAAGGAAGGAAGGAAGGAAGAAAAGGAAGGAAGGAAGGAAGGAAGGAAGGAAGGAAGGAAGGAAGGAAGGAAGGAAGGAAGGAAGGAAGGAAAGGAAAGAAAAGAAAGAGAGAGAGAGAGAGAAAGAGAAAAAGGAAAGAAAAAGAAAAAAAAGGAAAGAAAAAGAGAAGGAAAGGAAAACAGAAAAAAAGAAAAAATCGGAGCACTCAAAACAATGTGGTCTTTACTGAAATCGCAGTTTCATGGCAGGAACAGGGGCTGGTTTTCTTCTGCAGGCAGATAAGAGGCATTCTCTTGGGCTGTCAGACCCTCACTTCTCAGCATCCGCAAATTATTATTATTTTCCTTAAATAGGATCACAAACATGTCAGCCTTTCTAGGCGGCTTCATTAAGTACCCAGCGCACCACTCTGAGTCCTGCATTGCTTATCAAGGACCAGCAACCCCATCCCATGTTCATTACCAGTTTGAAATTCTTCTAACTGTCTCGTGACGGAAAACAACTTCAGGGGAGGATTCAATAAAGTCCAACACAAAAGATAATGACAATAGTTTTTCTCCCATAGAGTCAGTAACTAACAGGCAGATATCTGCCGAAGTCACTGCAGTTTACATTCAGCCTAACTCAGTTATGTATCACAGTCATACAGCCAAGAATTTGGTCCCAAATTGGGTTTTAGTAGATTTGAATGGAAAAGACCAATGTGACAATGTCTCATCCTCTTTGTGGCAAGAGGAAAGTTTTTTCTTCCCCATCTTGCTTCTTCTTGATGCCACAAGATGAAAACAAAAAAAAAGATGCTCCTGTGTCATTGTTAAACCTACTCTAAAAAAACATACGAAGTGCAACAAAAAATATTTTGTTCAAAATTTTGTCCAAAAGCTTTTTTCTTTTTTTTTTTCTCCCCCATCTATTTTCAAAACCTGTCCAGCTCTTTCTTTTAGCCTCTGTAGGTGGCATGGCATTTTCCAGGAATTTTATCCTCCTTTTTTTCTGAAGAACATAATTGATTAGGTAGTGGGTATCAATTTGCCACACATCTCAGGCTCTTGCTTGTGAAGGCTGGACTGTGCTTCTGTCTTCTGAGATGCAGATAACCCTTCTCTTCCTTTTCACTGATACTTTTCAAGATATTTCTCTTCATTTCTCTCCATGTATCCACACAGCATGCCCTCTTCTTGGCCACATAGCATTGAGAAGACCTCAAAGCCCTCAAAACATGGGAGATTTGAGCTCATGTTTCTGAAACACTTGACACATGGAAAGGTGATTCTACAGCCCCTGTGAGGCTGAAGGGCTCAATTGAGAGATTTTTCAAGATATTGAAAAAAAAAAACTGTTAAACAGGCAGTTTTGAGGATGGGAAAGTTGCCCCAGACCTTGCTGCATGTCAAGACAAGCCAAAAAACATAGTAAAGACTTAAGAAGAAAACATAGCATGGACTGTCTTAAATATGCTCAAAAAGGATCAAAATCTGCTGTTCTGGATACAGATGGAAAAAGCAGGCAGACAGACAAAGAGGGATGGGCAGTTTTAAGTATGTCTTAGTAGCAGTGTATCCACCCAAAATGCCTGAGCCTGCATCTTCAGCGACAGAAATACAGGTACTCAGGTTCCCAAGTCATTGAGACTTCTGCATTTAACAAGGAAAATTGCTGCAAAAACTGTACACGGAACTGGCAAAATAAGGGGAAGAACGCTGAGGCACTCTTTAAAGCACCATAATGCCTGAGTTTGTTACCAATAGAGCAGTAAAAGCAGCAGAAAGCACTACCCAAACTTCACGTTTCATTGCACGGCAACATTGTATAGCCCAAATAACTTGGACCGCCTTGGCATGTTATCAGCTCTTGCAGAAGGAAAGCTGCCTCCGTGGGGCTGTGAACCCTGCAGGACCAGGGAGCCCTTTCTAGTGACCCCTCTCCGATCAAAGCAGCTGCTGAACAGGCAACATTGAGGGGTCTGAAAGAAAAGGTGCCCTTGGAAAGGCTCTGAGCAGATGTTTACGGGTGAAATTTCCTTGGTGCACCAGTTGAGAACCGAGATGTGGGACTGCAGATCACAAGCCTCTTAAAAGCAAGGCTGGGAGCTGTAAAACCAGCTGGATAGGGGAAAAAAAATCAAATGGAAGAAAGAAAGAGAAGAAAGGGCAGTCTGCTGAGGATTAAACCCTTTCAATCTGAACCATTACAAGATCCATTTTCTTGCAGCCAGACCGAGGAGAGCGGCCCCCTGCCAAGCCATCGCAGTCAGGCTTGGAGCAGAGAACGGTGACAAAATCCCCGCAGCGGATACAGGGCTTATGATGGATCAAGATGGGAAAGCACAGGCTCTGCTCGCTAATCGGGAGAATTTTGCCCGGGGATAGATGTGGTTTGCCTTTGACTTGCCTCTCAAGACCTATTTGAGGATTGAAACCATGGAAAGGAGCAGGAACAGGTGTAGCAAAGGCTTGGACAAGCTCTTATTGACCCGCTGGGGAGATATTAACAGCACTGGGTGGGGAAGAGATTCAGTGCTCTCCCTGATGATATTGCGGCTTATCTGGGAAATTTTCACACTCTCCCCTCCACCCATTATCCCAGATGGAACAGGTAGCCACCTCCTGAACCACCCCAAACCGTCGTATGCTTCATGGGGAGGTAAAAGCTCAGTTGTGTCCCTTGCAGAAGCATTTAACACCCTGGCCCTTGAACAAGACACAGCTCTAAAGATGCAGGGAAACATACTGCTGATGTGTTTTGTTCGTGTGGTACTGTGTGCTGCAGATGACACTGTTGTGCTCTAGTTGGAGTGAGCCTGAGAGATCTCTGAGGGGTTTCCCCACAGCTCCCATGGTTCTGTGCCATGGATTTTCATCCTCTTTCCCATTCCCTTGCTTGCTGCTGCCAATTGCTTCGTTAGGGAAGATGAATTCACTTTCCAACCCATCCTGTTGTTAAGCCAAATGTTTCTTAAAAGCAAGCCACCAAACCTGCTTTGGAAAAGCAGTGCTCACCCCTATTTATGAGATCCCTCTTGTTCATCAGCCAGGCAAACTGAGGAATTTTTCCTTTAGGCAGCATCTTTCCTCCAATCTTATTATTACTCATAAGTGCTTCTGGTGCCACTGTCACCGTAAAGATGCCACTATCGTGAATCAATTAAAAGAACCACATGAATAATCAGCATGAGAATTAACAAAGAAGTTGTTAGTTTTCCTTTGTAAAAGGCACATCTTTACAACCCATGGCTCCCTCCCACTAAAGCCACAAACAGCTGGGTAAACCCTGTACCCTCCTAACTCACCCACTACAAAAATCAGTGTTCATTTCTAGGAACTTTTAAATGTCGGATGCAAGGCAGGTGGCCTTTGTGTTTTTTTTTTTTTTTCCCTGTGCTTGTATTTAAACCTTAATATGCAAGCAAATTATTCTTTGGGGCCTGGAATTATTTGCAATATTCTTATATTCTTCAAATGCCCCCAAATACATTGTCTGAGAAATGCTGCCATGTACAATTCTTTGCAAACTACGGCTAAAGGGGGTTTTTATCTGCACTGTAAGCAAAGATATGAACTTTGGTTAGCAGTGGCAATCCATGCAAAAACCAAATGCTGTGTGTGCAAATTGAATTATAATAGTGGTTATATCTATTCTGGAGCTGTAGCAGGAGCATCCATTCACTGCTGGAGGTTTGGGGTCGACAGTGAAACAAATAAGTTGAAAGAAAGGATTTTAAGCTCAATGACTAAACTAAACTGAAAACCTGAGTCAAGACAACACACTGCACTTAATGGGAAGAAATGGGCAGAGGATGCATGAGCACCCGTGGCTCTGGGGCAAAGTTTGAGAGACCCTCATCTTTCACCTGCTCATAAGCATCTAGGAGAGTATCACCCCTTTGGTTTGAAAAATGAACTCTTCAGCCTCCTTGTTCTAGCTCTTTAATAGCAAGAAAACGCTGAGAAGCCACTGCCTCCAATGTCTTACCCGCAAGGCCTGTCAGAGTGTATTTAATGCAGATATTTTGAGCCACCCCGAGACT
>NW_010588251.1:5452-18686 GCF_000705375.1 Tinamus guttatus | reverse complement strand
CGTTGCTTCATGTGAACGAAGCGCTTTGCTCAGCACCGTGCCCGGGCAGATTCCCGATGGATGCTGGCTTAGCGGCCCGGTATTCCCACCGTGCCAGGGTGGGCAGGAGTCGCTCAGGGCGCTCGCGGTGGCCAACGG
Source organism: Tinamus guttatus (assembly GCF_000705375.1). Next base: position 18,548 of record NW_010588251.1, on the reverse strand, counting down.
AGCTCGTCGGCTCTGGCTGGCTGAGCCGTCTGCCTGGGTGGAGAGGGCCAGAAGCGGAGGCCACCCGGCCACGGTGCGCTGGGTGGCCAGTGGAATGGCCAGCATTCCTGTCACGGAATCCCAGAACAGCTGAGGCGGGAAGGGACCTCTAGGGATCATCCAGTCCAACCCCTGCTCCAGCAGGGACACCCAGAGCACGGGGCCATCTGTGCCCATGTCATGAAAACCCCCTTCCCATACCCTGCTCTCCGATGGTTTCCTTGGCCAGGAGGCCAAGGATGGAAGGGGACAGGCCTCAGCGTTGCTCAGCAGGCGGAGATCTGGGCCGTCCAGCACACAAGGTTACCATGTTGTTTATCATGGACCATTCTGCCATCTAGAATGAACCTCTGACGCATACATGGCTTTAAAAGGAATTTTTTAATCAAAGTTTAGAGGCAGCGTGGCCTTCCTGACGCCCTGAAGGACCCAGCTTTGCAGGCGGCCCCTGTTACTCAGGCAAGCAGCCTGCTAAACTCTTCCACATTGCAAGCCCAGTGTCACTGGTGCCCTTTGGATGTCTTGTCCCACAAGGGTTGTCAAGGCTTGGCCGGTTTTGTTGAAGCTTAAAACATCTTGCTAAGCAGTTTCTGGGTGATGGCAGAATTTAGTGTCTTGCTTGCTTTAGGAAACATGAAATTTACAGGACTTCAGTCTTTTACTAGGTAAAAATCTATTTGAAAAGAGGAATAATCAAGATTTTCTGCCTTTTTCATCTCCAGTTGACATTTTGGCTTCATCCGAGATATTAAAAAAAAAATCTTAGCTTGTTCTGCCTTATGACAAAAGATGTATTACTGCTATTTAAATATTTTTAAATTAATCCAAGGAAAATAATAGTAGCTTAACCTTAAAATTCACAATGAACAGTAAAATCTGTCGTTTAACACGGAAGCTATAGGTTCTCCACTGGTTTGGAACTTCTGAGATGATTTCAGGCAATATAGGGCAAAGATTAAACACCAGGATCTCAATGCGAAACCACTTTATAACGGAGAACTGCGCCGGAGGATGTGCCAGCTCCTGAATTACCTGCTCTGAATTAGGACCCTGCAGAGAGAAAGGAGATTTGCTTTGCTCAGCCTGAGTTCCCAAACGGGTGGGAGCCACACGGGAGAAGTGGGTCAGGCTCTGCAGTCTTTGAACCATGTAATTCCCCAGAGCTGGTCTCTGCGTAACATGGCTTAAAAACACTGCTGACCTGATCGTGACGGGGTTAACATCCATCGGACAACTAAAGACTATTGCAGCGTCTGCTCCGGCCTCGACAAGGGCCCTCGTTTGGGCTCTTTTGCTGCTGAATGGCACTAGAGCACGTGCCGCGCTCTGCAGGTCAGCGGTGCCAACACGACACTTCAAAACCTGCGGCAGGCCGACCGCCTCGGCCAGCGCAAAGGAAAACACGGGCTGTCCCGGGCACGTGGGAAGCTCTCAGAAAGATCGCGTCAGGTCCAGTCCTCCTAATGGTCTATTAAAGTGTTTTAACTTCTCTGTAAAAATATCAGTTATCTCAATGGTTGCAACGTAAGTGGAGCTATTAAACTGCAGAGGCTGGCGTGTGAAAACGAGCGCTTTGCAAAAGGGAAGCCAGACTCGAGTGGTTTAGCCTGTCTGGTTACATTCAAAAGTTTCACCAGATGACTCCTCATTATTATTATTACTATTTTTAATGGCGTTGCACTTAGCTGTTAAAGGGCTTGGTGTGTTTGAGGCTTGGGGTGTGTGCCGAGCTGGCCCGCGCCCGGCGCTGGAGCGAGGGCAGCCCACGCTGCAGCCGGCGTGGGCTGCGCACGGACACGTTGGCCCCAGCTCCAGCCCTTCCTTTGCCCCTGCTGATGGAGAGGTGCAGCTCGCCTTCCCTCAGGATAGCAAAAGTGCCAAGGTGGTGCCTGTCAAGCGTGTTGCCTGCAGAATATTCCCATCGTAGGGTTATCGAACTCGGTATCTTGCCTCTGGTGATACGTTCCACAGGTAGAGGGAAGCGCTAGGGGATGACGGATTGCTAGAGCGTCTTGCCTGGCATTTGTCCTGGTGGCAGGCACACTGATCCCTGATTAAGTTTTATTTCAGTTCTTTCCCCCGTGGGTTTCAGCAGAGCTGAATCAAGTCCCGTTTTGCTAGGGTCAAATTTTGCTGGCCCTGGCCACGATTTCATGAAATGATTAGTGATGCACGAAGCATCCATCCCCTGAAAGTCGGACTTTAAGATGGTTCAAACTGCAAGATTTGCAAACATCTTGGGCCATACGAAAATCACCGCTGATTCTGTAGCAGGCAGCATGGTTCTGAAAGCTGCTTCCCCTCTACAACGGCATCTCCTTATCTCTGTAATCAACTTCCAGAGCAAGGTACTCCCCTTTAAAAAGTGATGAGACAGGGTTTTATCCTCGTAATTTATCTTATAGGCAACTGGAGACTTCATGTTTGTTCAAGTTGGATGGGCCATTCCTTCCCTGGTTGATAAGGGAGGGCAAAAAAAAATGTCTTTTGCACGCATAGATGATGATTGTTTGTGTCGCTGTAGCATTACATGGTGCTGCCTAAGACGAGAATGAGACATGCCCAGCCCTAAGGAACATTCAGCTGAAACAGATGTAGATGACAGGAACCACAGGGGAGTTCAAAGGAGGGAGTGACTTGGCTTTCACTGCAGTTACAGTCTGAGCAGTCACCAGGCAAGAAGTGAGACTCTCGGGAAGAACTGAAAGACATTAACCCATGTGGAGATGCACATTGCCATTGCTGTTTCCATGAGATGATGAAGAAAATGGTAGATTCTCAGCTGCATAAGTAAGTTCCCAGAAAGAATGAACTCATGGAGGAAGGAAGCTGCAAAGAAAGTGTTAAGGCTGGAGCAGAGTGTTTGGGAGCTAGAGAAACAAAAGGAAAATCCAGGAATGCTCATAATGTGGAACAGCCTTGGGGGATTTTTGTGTCTTCAGACAAAATTAGCGAGCGCAGTTTAGTCTGGGGGCCTTCCTGAAGCTTGCTGAAGTCAGCGTAACCTCCCCCTGCCTTGATGAACCTTGTGCCTCCTCCTGAGGCTACCTGGAAACCTGAAAAATGTGGTGCTCTGAGAGCTCCTCTTAAAATTTACAAGTAGCTTGCCCGTGTGAATGGAGTTATGTGATCAAATTATTTTGAAGTGGCTGGAATTGCTTTGAAGAAATGAGGCGTTCTGGATCTTCTGGCACCTCATTTGTCACTCCTGATGGTTCTGCTGCCTCCCGGCAGCCTGGGCTCTGAGCGCTCCAGCGCCGCGAGCGCTTCCCTGTCTCCACACAGGGAGCAGGCAGCAGTTGGCCACGCTCCGCACTATCAGGGTACTGCCATTTTCCCAGTACTCCAGAGGATGCCAACTTACCCTCCTTGACTTTCTGTGTTTCACTGAGCAGAACCCCCTATTTCTGGTTAATGCCATCTGTGTGACACCCTGCTCCGTCCACTGGCTTTTTCTCTTCTTGGGATGCACCAGCTTGGGCACCTGGGAATGCAATCTAGAGACTCCTGGGAAAACAGCGTCTTGCCCAAATTCTGCCTTGATCCCTTTGACCTTCTCTCAGGCGGAGACTGCGTTAGTGCAGGGAGCATTGGCATGGGCTCAGCCACTGAGGCTGAGCGCTAGGGAGAGGTAACACCATGAAAATGCTTTCCAAATTAAACCAATTCTCAGAAAGAGAAGAAGAACCATGTGAGTTAGAGCCTCCCTGAGCCCTCGAGCAGGTCCCTGGTTCTGGCCTTGCTCGGTGCGCGCAGCGTCCCCGCCGTGGCCCCGCTGGGCACCCTAACGCCTCTCCCCTTCTCTCGTTTCCGCTGCAGGTGCGATGCTGCTGGGAGGAATCCTCTACTCGTGGCAGTTCCCTCACTTCAACGCGCTGAGCTGGGGGCTGCGGGAGGACTACTCGCGCGGCGGCTACTGCATGATGTCGGTGACGCACCCGGCGCTGTAACGCCTCTCCCCTTCTCTTGTTTCCGCTGCAGGTGCGATGCTGCTGGGAGGAATCCTCTACTCGTGGCAGTTCCCTCACTTCAACGCGCTGAGCTGGGGGCTGCGGGAGGACTACTCGCGCGGCGGCTACTGCATGATGTCCGTGACGCACCCGGCGCTGTGCCGCCGCGTGGCCCTGCGCCACTGCCTCGCCTTGCTCGGACTCTCCGCGGCGGCTCCGGTGCTCCACGTCACCACGTGGACTTTCCCCGTCGTTTCACTCCCCATCAACCTGTACATCTCCTACCTCGGCTTCCGCTTCTACAGGGACGCGGACCGCAGCAGCTCAAGGAGGCTTTTCTTCTGCAGTCTGTGGCATTTGCCCTTGTTGCTGCTCGTCATGTTCACGTGCAAGAAACCTCTCCTGGAGAAGGAAGAGAAAGGCGATCTCCTCGGTGGAAATCATGGCAGGGCTGTGGAAGTTAGATTGCCTTAAATGTCAACTACTTGTCATCAGCGTGACACATCAGGTAGCAGTGTATTCTAGTGATTACGGGAGGGGGAGCCTGTGGTGATCTGTTTGAAGACAAATCGTTCGTGCCTAGTGACCACTTCATGTGATAATTTTCTGTGTTCTTCTGAAAGGGAAGGGACGTGAGAGCTTAGAGTGCTCATGGGCCATAGGCGCCTTTCGCTCATCACAGATTAAATTCCAGCCTCTGTCAGAAGCACATCCCTTTCTGATGGCCTTTCCAAAGTCTATGGCTCTCAATCTCACGTCTCGTGGGTAGGATTTTTGGTTAATATGTCATATACGCACACTTACCAAGTGCCATCACTGGCAGCCTTGGCAGAGAAGTCAGGAAGCGACAAGTGAATGGTTTGTCACCCTGGCAGGGGAGCATCCCTTCTGCAGGAAGCCTTGGGTGCAGCGGCTCTGTGTTGTCTCAGTCCGTGCCGTCCCTGCTCTGTTGTTACACAGAGACCTCCAGTTTCTGAGACGTTTCCCAAGGCTCCCATTCACGTCAGTAGGTTGCAGGGTTTCATGTAGCCTTCACAACGCTAAAGAAATAAAACTATCTTACAGCACACGACACATCAGCATCTAAACAGCCTGCAGATAAGCAGATACTCCATTACGTGGACTTTGGAAGCCCCTTAGCCCTTTTACTGCATAACCATCACAGTGAATTTCTGGTTTTATGTCAGCAGGATTTGAATCTGGTGTGCCAGATCTTCAGCTGGTGAAAACTGATGTTATTATTTATTCCAGTGAAATTTGAAAAGGTGTGCCAGGGAGGAATTGGATCCTGGAGTCCAATAGTCTTAAGGCTTTTGCGTGCTAATGTGTCCCGTGCCAGCCCATTCACTCTAAACGCCCATCTACCAAAGGCTTAATCCTTCTATGGGATGAGATCTGGGCTTGCATCAGGGATTTGAACTGTATTTAGTATCACACCATGGGGGTTCAGAAATATACTTCATGGAAAAAAAAGGGGATTTGGTGGGAACATTTTTATCAAATATTATAATGTTCAAACTTCTGATGCAGCCAGGGTCTTTCAAAAATTTGTTGTGGACGGTCCTATTAGGAAACTGCATCACTTCTGTTACCTGATAGGACGTAATACATTTCTGGGCACGGTCTGATACACTTACAATGCTGTTGTGGGGCTGTGGCCAGCCCTGAACATACGTGAGTTTGACTGTGACCAGCTGGGATACTTCCAAACGCAACAGCATCTACTGTAGACAAGGGTTATGTTATAGTTTGTTGTGGTAGTTAATGCCTGTTACGACTTGTCGCGTTTTCATGCCAAGATTTCTTTCCCATGTGGAAAGGGCCTGGGCAGCACCATAGTGCATCACATCCAAAGACGTCTGCTGACAGTAATACCTGAAATGGGAGACAGTTTCTCTAATCTGACCCCAAATAAAGCCCTTCAAGAAACTTCACAAATCTGCCACCATGTGCTTATCACGCTGACGTAAAATCTTCACCGGGTGCTTTCATGATCCAAGCCCGACTTCTGGTCTCGGTTACACTGGTGTAAATCAGGAGTGACACCGTTAACCTCCGCTCTGCTGGCCGAGGTGCTTCATAGGAACAGAGCCACCTGTTTTACATGGCTCTTAAATAGCCAGTTGCAAGATTTCCTGCCTCCCTCAAGTGATTGCAGATGACAGGATTGAGTTCCCTGGTACTGTTTATCTGACGGGCTCCATTGTACTCAAGTTACTTTGGGGAACACTTCATAGAAATATCTGGAAACCATACAACTGTGCACCTCCTTAATCTGTTTTGAAAGTGCATTCAGGCTTTTCTGCAATAAAGTGCGTATTGTACAAAAAAAAAAAAAAGGGATTGCACAAGTGCTGCCTGTGTGAGATGGTTCGGCTAATCGTGGAGGTATTGGATGCTAGCCTTGTGCTCGGGAGCACGGTGCTCTTCTTGGGCTCTGCGAGGGCAAGGGCAGCTTGCAGAGAGAGCAGCCGGCAGAGCCGGGCGCGGGGCCGGCCCGTGGACACGGCGCGACATCCGGGCCAGCACGGCTCTCGTTAGTCCCGAGGATGCACCTGTGCTTCACGGCTATGATGAGCAGCTCTCTTCATTTCTGGGGCCAAAATTTGTCATATTCTCAGATGTTAAGGCCAGACTGAGCTTTATAGTCACCACGGAGTGTCTGCAAAATGCCAGTTACCGCATTGCCCCGCCGTCCCCTTCGGTGTGTCTGGCCTGTAGCGTGAGCACAGGAAGAGCACAGGAATGGGTCTGGATTTTAAAGATAAGAAATGCCTTGGTTTTAGAAAAAGCTTTTGCCAGGTAGCTAGAGCCGTGCCCCAAGATGGCCCTATATCAGGTACGGATGAACTGAGCTATTGTAGTTTAACTGTTTTAGGATTTGACTGTGAGTTGATGGTCACCTCAGTATCCTGGTCTTTGGGTCGGTTCTGCTGGCTTGGTCCACCTGGAGCCAAACTGGCTTCGTGATGTGGCAGGGAAGAGGTGCCATTTCCTGAGGCGCTCCCACGTCCCTGGGATGGCGCCGTAGCGCACGGCCAGGGGGCTGTGTGAGGCTCACAGAGCAGCCTGGGCTGGTGGCTCAGGAGGCTGAGCCCATTTTAGCCCCTTTGGGTTTTAAACCCCGTGTGTGACCGGAGAAGTGTGTTTTTGTGGCTAAAACGGTAGCCATAAGGCTCAGGAGTTCCTAATTCTTTCCAGATCTCCGAATGAGAAACACGATCTCTCTGTAAAATAGGTCGATGATGTTTTGTCTCGTTGGGCCTGTAAACAGCACCGTGGCTCAAGCGCTGAGAGGCCCTGAGCTCCTGACCTTCCCCTGCTGCTCCAGTACATCGGTATCAAAGCACTGATATGAAAACATCCAACTTTCTGGACTTCGGCTGCGCTATCCGAGCCGGAGCGTGCTGTGTGTAAACCCCACAATCTCTGCTCCTGACGGCCTTGGGAGGCAGCGCTCGGTCACGGCGCGAGCGGCGGCACGGCAGGCCGGGGCTTGCCGTCCCCCCTGGTGCTGTTTGCTCTGCTTGATCTCCGTACAGCGCTCGCCTCGACGGGCACTCCGGGGCCTCGGCTGCGTTCCCTTTCCCCACGTTCCTTTCTCGCTTCCTGTAGCAATTCCAATGCAATCTGCCTCAGCAGGGCAGCGCGGTCGCGCTGTCACGGCTCCCGCAGCGCTCGGCCAGGCCGGCGTCTTACAGCTCACACAGAGCACACGCGACTGCTCAGTTCTTGTGGAAGCAGAGCAATACAGTGCGAAATTGGTCCTGCCACAGCTAGAGCAGTGGTTATCCGGGTTGCTCTCCAGAGACGAGTAGATATTCACCTTTCCTTGGCTATCCACAGAATGCTCTGCTTCTAAAACGAAGCAAAGTCGTCACTGCCTCCTGCCTCACGGCTCTGCTGCCGGGGGTTGTGCTGGAAGCTCTCCTTGCAGGTGGTCCCTGATGGCATCTCTGCTCGTGGGATTTCTGAACTGTGCCAGGAGTTGGCCCTGACGTGGCCTCGCTGGGTCCAGCTCCTGCCGCCCCTGCTGACAGCAAGGCCTTGGCCCGGCGCTTTCCCTCTTGGTGCTGCCGATTCTTCTCCCAGTTGTGTCCGTTCAGGATGTCACTTCTTCAGTCATGAGTGCTCCCTTGCTAGGTGCAGCCACGCGCCGAGGCCTGCTGGGACGAGTCCGTTTTGCCGCACACGAAGCAGAGGCTGGTTCCGATCTTCATCATCGCTCAACCTGCACGTTGTTAATTTGGAGTCAAAGCTGACAACTCAGCAGTAAGGCCAAAAGTGTTGTCAGTGAGCACCCTTCCCATGGGAGGCTCTCTCAGACTGTGGCGTGCTGTGCAGTTCCCGTGGAGTTCTTGGTCCTCCCTGGGATAACAGGGACCACAGGAGTTGGACACGAAGCTTAGCAAGCTCTGGCGCTGCCTTCCAGACCCTTCCCTTGAGCCAGCTGCACTGCTCGGGGAAGCCTTCTCGGACGTAAGGTGGGTACTGCGCTGGGCTGGAGCATGGGTTTGTCCGAGCTGCCGTGTTGCAGGGATCCCCGTGCTTGTGAAGGGCCCAGGGCAGGGGACCTGTCCCCCACTCGAAGAAATGGGGATATTTTGAGTGCAGCACGTGTGCAGGGCTCCAAGGCTGTTGAATTTGCCATCAGAAATATATGTGTTTACTAGAGCTGGCAGGAGCAGCTCTCCTCAGCTGTGCCCTTATGCACTTTCCGTCACCTCTAGTTTTCTGCTTCCAGACTTTAACTGTTTGTGCTGAAGATTTTCCAGACTGGTCAGTGCCTCAGGCTGGAGTTTAGTTTCCAGTGTTTCAAAACACGCAGTTCAGCTGCTTCACAGAAGACGGTTGGCAAAATGAGCTGTTTTCCCACAATGTGGAGATGTTTTTCCTACCGCTCTTAAGCAGCCCTGGCACCTCCAGGGTCTGGAACAAGAACTGAAGATCTGCCACAGGGCTGTCATGGGTTCAGGCTGGTGCATTTAACCATTCTGAGAAGATACGTCGTGTTTTGCCGCATTCTGAGTCTCTGAAAGATTCCTGCTTGCAAATGCTCGTTTGAGAGCTGCTGCTGGAAGAGAGCATCTGCTCTGAGCGGTGCCGGGCGCTGCTGGCCGAGCTCCTGCCATGGGCCATGTGGCTCAGGGAAGCGTGAGGACTGAGGAGAGGTGCGGGACACACTTAGCTCTTCCACTAACGTTGGAGATGTTGTCCTAAATGTAATGTCCCCCGTCACCGTTCCCCTTTCTAGGAGCCCTGTTGGGTCCTGCTCGTGCAGGGGGGCAGATGCTTTCCTGTGTCTCAGATCTGCGCTTCCCGAGACCAGGGACGTGTGGCAGTTAAGGTCTTTCCCCCCAATTTTGTTGTCCTCTGCTGGTGATGCTGTCCAAGACACATGGCAAGACGCATTCTGGCCTCCGCTTGCTTTTATTAACACCTTGTTTTCTAGCTATAGCTTTCCTTTGACGTGTGTTTTTTGGTGGGGGGGAAACATATGCTACAAAACTCACTGCTTGCACCAGTGTAAACTGCAGCTGCAGCTGGACTGTCTTTAGCAGAAACAAGGACACTTCGATGGGAACTGTCCTGCAAAATGTTGAGGGATTGAGAACAGAAGGTCTTTTCTCCCAGGCTGTCTGAGATATCTGTAAGGAGGACCCTACTGTACGTCCTGCCTAAAAACCATGCAGGAGAAGGAGAGGGAAGCAGAGTGCACGTTCCTGCCTGCATCGGACAGCGTGGGGAGTCGTGAGACCGGACCACGATGCTGGAGAGGCCGGTGAGCGGGGCAGGGCAGGCCCTGCCGTGGATCCCCCTGCTCTGCCGCACGGGAAGCGGCGGCCGGGGCGAAGGCTGACACACAGCTCGTTCCCAAGGAAATGCCCGGCACGAGGGCGCTCCGTTTTTCCTGCGGGAAGTTCGAAGGATGGAGCCGGGTGCTGCGGGCAGAGGCTGGTAGAGGGCGGGAGGGCCCTTTCTGGCTGGGACAGGAGACGTTGTGTGAAGTTAACCTTGCAGCAGGGACGGGTGATGAGGGCGATTCCGCCTGGCTCCCAGCGGAGCTGCTGGGCTGTGTCCGGCGGGCGGGGAGGCCCACCCCGAGGGTGTGGGGGGGGCAGCCGGTGGTGCCGAGCGGCCCGAGGGCCTCGTGGGGCTGTGGCCGCAGCGATGGGTGCCCCGTCCCGCGGTGCCGAATCCCTCCCCAGCAGCGCGCGGGGACAACCGAGACGTGCTGGGACGCAGCGAGGAGCCCGCGGCCACGTAGCCCGTCTGTGGCAGAGAGAAAATGACCATTTGGGTCTCTGCACCCTTGTCTGGAGCTTCTGGCTGCTGCTCAGGGCAACCGTCTGCTTTTAGGTGCCCTTGTTCTTTGCTTGAAACAAGGAGGGACAGCAGGAGCTGGCAGTCCATCATGAACAACCGATTAACCATCTTGTCCTTAGAAAAGGAGTAGTGGGAAGAGAGGAACAGAAGTGTTTGCAGGAAGCAGCTTTCAGGAGCTCCTCTGGGCTCCTCACTTGCAGCACCTCATGGCTTGGAAGTCCCTGTCCTGGTGCTGGGGCCGGCCAGCCCCCAGGACACCGTGTCCGGATCGGAGCCGGGAGGGGACACGCTCTGCCCGGGGTCGGTCACAGCGCTCAGTCCGGCGCTCTTCCCTGCGGATCGCAGCCCTCGCAGATCTGCTCCTATTTACACGCGCGCCCCGCTGCCCTGTTACTAATGATTTTCCCTGCTGCTTCCCATGTGGGCTAGTGCTACAAAGCCACATTTTAGTAGTAGCTGCAGTTGCTTTTAATCACTTGCAATTTGGATGATATATTAGCAGCAGCATCTTGATGAGGTTTGGAAATATTTTTTTAAAAACCACTTATGACAAAAGCGAAGTGTTCTCCTCAAACACGCATTTTGGTCGGCTCTGTTCAGCAACGAGTCCAGCACTCTGCAGCGCTCCTCCCGTGGCATCCCATCCTTTCTGTGCCCAAAAACTGCTGGCAAACACACGGTTAAAGGGTGCTCAAAACTCGAATAGGGATAGAGGTGCTGCAAGGGGCCAGCATCGCTGGAGAGATGCAAATTCGTGATTGCAGAAGCCTGTAGGAATCAGAGCCTTCCTGGACCGGGCAGATGCTCATTTACACCTTGCAGTTCTTTAAAAAAATCACAAATACCCATTCTGCCCAACTTTGCAGAGGGAATGGCAAGGCGGCTGGGAGGCTGATGCAGTTGGGGTGAGAAGCCACTGGCGAGAGCAGAAATGAAGCCCCAAATTGCCTGGTTTCTGCTTGAACCACGGGGAATGCTGTGTTCCCAAAGAGGGTGCCAGGGCTACCCCCAAGCCCCGGCCTGGGGCAGGACGCGTAGCCGGGATGGCCCTCGGGGAGTGCGTGGGACACGGGTGGTTACGCGGCTACTACAAACGCCAAGTCCTGACGGGTCCTTTATTCCCACCAAGAGGTACCTGGCACGGGCGCTCGCTGGAAGGCACCGCATTCAGTGCGTGTGTGGGTGGGCAGCAGGGTCCAGGGGGTGCTCTTTATTTTAGTCATTAATGGTGGAGAAAAAAAAAGAAAAAAAAAAGCTAAAAACCTTCTCTTTGCTGCAAGTGGCTCCAATGAAGCGCTTCAGCGGAGGCGGCCGCTGCCCCAATTCCGTCCGGGAGGCGGTTCCGAGCGGCCTCCTCGAGGCCGCGTGTCCGCCGCGGCGCGGGGCATTCACGGCCACGGCAGGAGATGCGGAAACATCTGCTCGCTCCCAGGGCGCCTTTCAGTGCAGAGCCCCCCCTGGCTCGGGATTGTCCCTGTCCTGTCATCTAGAAAGGGACTTGGTGGCTCTCCCAGGTATTCTGATGCTAATTTGTTTAGTTAAAAGGGAGAAGAGGCTAAACAGATGTGAGCCATTTGGGGAGGTTGTAGTTCATTTGTTAGGAAGTGCAAAGGATTCTTGGCAGGATATTAAATATTACCTTGGCTGCTCACAAACACTTCATATTTCAAGAGAGGAAGGGAGGTAGGGACTGCACTCCATAAATCAGCCTTTTCAAAGAGACAGAAAAAGGCAAACATTTGATAAATCTGTGTCATTATACTTGGAGATCAAAGGTGGGGTTCATATGTATTTATGCAACTGGCAACCTAGGAGACAATAATAACAAACATAGATTTCTGACAGCTTTACAAAAATAAAAATTAGCCGGTTCTAATCTGTAATTATCCGGGAAGCGTGCGAGGCGGGAGGCTGCTCGCAGCAAAGCCCCAGGTTGCTGGTGCGGAGCCGAGGAGAGGCAGCTCCGGCGTCACAGCCCGCGCGGGGACGTGGGACGTGGGACGTGCCGTGGCGGCCGCGCGCGCAGGGACGGTGGGACGTTGTCCCCTCCGAGTGCTCTGCGAACAGGCAGGCGGTAGCGCCCCGAAGTGAAAGTCACTCGGGGAAGAAGCTTTTTCCTGATTACCTCTGTGAGCTGCCAGCAGATCTACCAGGGAGCTGCCTGCAGGAGCCTCCAGGGCAGGAAGATCCTCATCCTTCCTCTCCCATCCCCTTGACAGCAAGACGCGAATTTGTGTCTTACAGCTCCTGTAGCTTGGAGCGCCTCTGAATGAGCCCTGTCCTCATTCCCCAGTGGGGCTGGCTAATTCTGCAACCTGCGTCAACACAGGGATGCACTTGAGGGCCCTGGCAGGTCAGCAGAGTGGCCTGCAAAGCCCCCGCGGAGGTTTGCAAGTAGCAGGACAGACCTCAGGACTAGCCGGGCTGCAGCGGCTACCGGCCCATAATCCAGGGCAGAATTCAGTGAAGGAATTGAAAGGGATCCAGAAGAAACAAGGGCCATCGCATGGATCAGAAATCAGGGAGAAATCCAGTTGAAAATGCTTCCATGGACAGAGCCACGGAAACCAGAGATGGAGAAGTAGCATTATGTCATCTCCCCTTTCCTTTTGGCCAGTCACTGGGCCGATTTCCTATTCTCTTGTGCTGTTTTAAAATGACTTCAGCAACTTGGTTTCTGCGTGTTCCCCTGGGAAACTTCCACAGTCTATAGATTTCCCTGGTAGGAAACTCTTCTTGACAGTCAGCCTATATTTTCCTTTACTCAATTCCATCACATC
>NW_010588249.1:28276-42558 GCF_000705375.1 Tinamus guttatus | reverse complement strand
GGCACGCGGGGCCGCGGAGCCGCGCGCTGAGGGGCGCCGTGGCGGGACGCCCGCGCGCCGAAGGGGGCGAGCATGGAGGACGCCCTGCCTTGCCTCGCCGCCGCCTGCGAGCCCGCGACGCTTATGAGCTTCTGCACCGGTAACGTATCCGCGTCCCCTGCGCGCCCCTGCCAAGCTCCCGCGGGCAGCTGCTGCCTTCCCCTCGCGTTCACCCTTCCCTCCCTTTCCCCGCAGGGAAAAGAGGGAAATCCGAAAAGTAAATGCCGTGGTAAATACTCATCTGCGTAATTAAGTTAGCGCCATAGCTTCGTTAGCTGCCAGCAAGGTGAGCTTTTCCCAAGATAGGCGCAGCTCGTTGCAGTGTAGCATTCTAGCCTGGAGAAAATAAGCAGTTTATTTGTATCTTTCTTGGTTGTACGAGGAGAAAATAGCAGAGAGATGATTATAAAAAACCTGTCCGCTGGTCAGTGTGTGCCCCGCACAGTGAGTCGCACCTCCTGCTCCACAGTGTGGAGCCTGGGGTGCACCGGGACAGGCTGAGCATGGAGAGGGAGACGTGTTCCCTGCAAGGGACATTCTAAAGCATTTGGGTAAAAGGTGCTTCTGTGTGACCGATCTTTGATTTCAGTTCCAATTTTAGTAAGTAAAAGAAAAAACAGAAAAACAAGAAATCCTTGCAGGAAAGTCTGGACTGCCGACGGGCCTCAGGCAGGAGGCAGTAAAGATTTACTCAGAATATGCAGTTACAATAACTGTGTTTGCAGCAATTTAAAGTATGTCTATTGCTATATTTGTTGTTGTTGTTTTTTCTCTTTCGTGTGTGTGTGTAAAATATCTCTTTGCCCTTCAGAAACAAGAGATCTTTTTCCACTTCATTTCTACTGATTTGGTGGTGGTAGTAGTAGTAGTAAAAAAATCTTTCAACACAGGCTTCCCTTATTTAAACAGCTGTTACCAAACCAGCCTCTGCTTAGTGTAAATCAGATAATTAATTGCAGCATTCTTGCTGTCTCAAACAAAAGTATATGACTTTTTTTTTTTTTTTTTAAGACTATATCCAGTTAGACAGTTAGAGTTATGCGTTTGTTGGTCTTGCATGTAAGTGTGTTATCTCAGGGAAAGCAAACCTCACCAAAGTTGCTCTTTGTTTGCTGATTCATTCCATGCATTTTTTTGATATAAATATAATATCTTACCTAGAAAGTCTAATGTTATTTTTCTTGGAACAGAAAGCAGCTTTTAAAAATAAATAAAGGCAGGTATTCATTGCATCAATTTGTATTTGTATGTGTGGGAGAAAGCAGTGACCTTGCTATAATGTACTTTCTTAAACCAGGCAGGGTACTGTACTTTATGTGCTTCAGAATTCATAGCATTCGGTTTAGAATTTAAGATGTTGCAACCCAAGGGAAAGGGGGAGAATGAATTGGAAATTTTAAAATTACAAGTGCTTCAAATAGTCTTTTGCAGACTTGCACAATTTCTTATGGTAAAACAGTAAAAGGGAGACTAATGATTAACTCTTTATCCTCGGAACAAAATTCAGAAGAACTGAAATACTTAGGGCTGAGATATACCAACTCTTTTTCTTTATAGTAGATGCTGATATAAAGATACTTCGGTTTATTTTAATGCTTTTTAAGAAGAGTTGTTTGGAAACTGCTGGTGAAAATCTGTGGCAGTGTCTTGGCCCTGAATTTGAGGCATGAAAATCTGACCAGTCTGACCATTTGAGAAGTGTGTGTGGCATCTTGGAGTCCTCTGTGAGATTTGTGTAGGGATCTCCAAGTAAAGGTGCTAGAAATAAATCTGATTTTCTAAATATATATATATATTACCTATATTTATTTTTGTTCCCTACATCATGGGAATATATTTTAACTTGTTGCAAGACTGAGGATTTTTTGAATAAGAGTTAAAGCCAGAATTTATAATTGAAATAAAATGTGGTTTGGGACACTGTAACTTAATGTGAACAGTGTAATCTGTTTTAGTCATTTGAAATCTTGATTCCTACTCATATCAGTTAACCATACATAACTTTTGTAAAAAGTGTGCTCTGTCTGGAAAATAGACTGGTGTGATGGAGAATCAGCAAGTCCGTTCTTGCTGAAGCTTCTCCCTGCATCCTTGAGGGCATCTTCGCTTTGAAGATTTTTAACAATTTTGCAATGGCAGTAGGTAGGAAAGGGCTTTAGATTGAGCTAGAAGTTGAATAGAAATTTAGATTGAAAGGTGTTTTCCCTCAAAAATATACTTTAATGTCCTTTTTATACTTGAAAAAAAAAGTTCCAGTGTTAGGCTTTTTTGTGGGAAGAACTCTACCTTATGTGTAACTATGTGCTTGAGAGATGCAGAGAAAAAGGAAGGAGAAAAAAAAAACTGTTGTGAGGTAGTCCTGTTTTTTTATTTCTAGGTATTATCATTAATACATGGAATCAAACGTTTCTTGCCAAATCTAAAAATAAATTCTTTTATCAGCAATGAAGTACTGGCACTTCCTTTAGCATGGGCGATATGGTATTAGTACTGATGAGAAGCTTATTCGGGTTTTAAAAACTTGTCTCAGGTGACAGTAGTGATGGCTTTTCTATTTGTGTTTAATTAGCCATTTATAATTACAACTAAGGCAGGGCTTCTGTCATAACAAGCCCCTTTAGGGAGATATTGACTGTCAGATTTAGCTCTGGGCTGCAGTTTAGTTTGGGTTGTGCTGATCAGGATAGGAGTGTTTTGTTTTTTAGTTTATATCCATTTGTTTAGATCTACTTGAATTCAAAAAGTAATCTTTGAAACTATATGATCATTTTCACAAGCATTAGACTTTTTTAATTTCAATTTTTAATGGAGAGGTGGTGGTGAATCCTCGTCTCTTTTATAAGCCTACGGCAGGTCACCTAGTACGAGTCTTCTGATTTGCAAGATCTGGGAAATATTTTAGCATATCCTGTGCACTGCTGTGGGTCTGCATCTGTCGTTCAGTGAGCAGGGGTTGGTTCGTGTTCAGACGCAGCAGTGTTGGGACGACTCTTTGTATATTGACCGCCTGAGATGAGGACTGACGTGTTCTGTCTCTGTTCAGTGTCTTGGGCCTGAGACTCGTTTATACACTTCTACTCTCAGGAGGTGGTACTACAGTTAATACTTCAAGAGCTACATTAGAACACTGGCCACAATCCTAATTCAGAAAAGTGTAAATACCTTCTCTTAACTTGTTACTCTCTTTTCCAGAAGGATCCGATTCCATATTGCTTGAAGAATTATCGTAGTGAGATTTCTAGGGAAGGGAGCCCAAAGGCTTTGTCTCAGGAGTGCTTCGTTTTCTAGAAATAAAGAAATCCAGTCACAATATTCTACAACATCTAGGGCTTTTTTCCCAAATACTTTAGGTTGTATTTTGGAGAAAATCCTCTATTTTCATTGAACCCCCAACAGAAGGGCAAACAGTTCCCTACTTGAATGAGCAGCAGTCACCAAGAAGGACATGCAAAGGGTTGCCTTTCTGTAGTCATGGCCATCCATGGTTGTAATTGGAGGGTTTACATGCCTGGAAACTTGTCTGGTTTTTCCAAATGTAGCAACAGATGAAATCTTGCTCTCCGTGTACACACTTCTTTGCTTTTGCTCATTATGCCATACATTTATATAAGGAAGTGATGACAGCTGCCACCCTTAACTGGCATGCTTTGCCCCATCATTTCACTATCTTCAGCCAAGAGCCTCATCTTAAGCCTAGAAGTGAAATCCTGCCTCGTTGTGCAGTCTGTGAAAGTACTGTTGCTGCCTCTCACGGAGCCATAAATCTACTGAAGAGTTTGAAGAGCAATTTATGTTTGTTTATAAAGTCTCCTTCCTTATCGGGTTACTGTGATTTTCCTTGCCTTTCTCCAATATTTCAGGGTTAAATGAATGTTTTATGAAGTGGTTCTATTAAGCACTGCTCCATCCAGCTGCGTTTGTAATCGCTCCCTTCCTGCTCGGTGAATTAGTTAGCTGAGCCTGCGTTTCACTAAGGGAGCTGTGAGCCGGATCGGCCAGTTCTGCTTCCAGGCGGCTTCATCCCATTAAATTTCGGATCAAAGTGCCCGCTGCTCTTGGGGTGCTGCTGCTGCTCTCACGGGTACGTGGCCACGAGGGAGGTGGCTGCTCCGAGCCCCAGCAAGTGCAAAGGTTTTAACTCCGAGTGCCTGGGGCTGTAGACACCTGATGTGTGCCCACACACACATCATAAAAATCTTCCAATATGTACCTCAACTAAGAAACAAAAATATATGTCCGTAGTATCTGCGTTGGTGAATTTCTACCAGCACTGCAGGTAGAACTAAATATCTGCAGTATTTCACTGTAACAGCAGTGATATGCAGATATGAATAAAATTACAAATACCATAAAGGCCTGTGGGATTTCATCTACTGCTTTTAAGAAGGCTATGTTAATACACTCACAGAGGGGGTAATATTCTCATTTCTTAAACTTGATAGTCTTTCAGAAATGTTACTTCTTTGCAACACTTTTACTTCACCTGTTATTGTATCTATCCCACTTTTAGCAGTTCTAGGAACAAGTATGGTGAAAGAAATGTGAAAAGAAAGTGAGCACCGGTGCATAGTAGCAGTTATCATTTCCTCAGCTTCACAGAGTAATTGCAAACTGCACTCAGCATTGTAGCACAGTTGATGAAATATTGAAGGTACAGTTGACTAAGCAAACTCCATTAAGTGCTACACAAAAAGCTTCAGACTCCTGGTAGGTTCTCGGGACTGAACTCTACATCACACTGTGGCTTCGCTTGGACAAACTCTTCTGTGTGAGGGGAGCAGCCCTGGAAATCCCTCCGTGGGCTTCTTCCGCCTGCTCCTGCTGCAGTGACACAGGGCAATGCCGAGAGCAGTGCTGGCAAATAAGCCCATAAAACTGCAGTGAGCATATGCAGATCCTGCTCTGGGGACAGGCGAAGGGAAGGAATGACTGAACGTGACAGATGTTAGTCACAGTTGTTTAACGTGTGACAAGAAGATACTCTGATAATATCATTGAAACATACATTGGATAGAATTCAGGTGTCAAGTCTTTGTCTTTCCTTTTCTCCTCCCACTCCCGTTTTTTGTTCTTCGTTCATATGCATGCAAAAAAATGAGCAGATGTATAGGGTTTTGCCAGCTGTGCTCTTCAGAACTGTGCCCATAGTCAGATTTAAATCTGAGTATTGCTGGCTACATCTATAAAATGCACCAAAGGGCATTTCCCTCTGGAGAGGCAGAACACGTTGGTCCTTCAGATTTTCATGTGCTGCTGCTGTCTTCGCTTTTTCTCGTTTGCTGAATGACCAGCATGATATTGAGCAGTAGGTTTTTACACGATGAAGGGGCAGAAGCATGAGTCAGAAGTGGCTTTGGATTTCTCTGAGTGTGGCTTTCAAAGTGGCTTGTGTTCGTGCCATTCCCTCCGTATCGAGGCTGCGATACGTGGCTGCTGGTGGCAGGGTGGACGGGGAGCTGTTTGGGTAGTCCCAGTTTCAGCCTGGGCGTTGGTGCAGGCTGGTGCAAGCCCGAGGGCCGTGGTGGTTGCCCTCTCCTCCCCTGCACCCGCTCCTGCAGCGCCTTCCCCGTGCCCACGGGTATGGGCTGCGTTGCCGGTGGGTCTCCTGCGGGTGACGTTCCTTGGCGGGCAACTCGTAGGTGACAGGGGGTGGTGGCGCCTGTTACCGACACGTGGGCACGCGCAGCAGGCGTGGGAGGGCGAGCGAGGCAGAAACATGCAGCGTGTTGACATAGCGGCCTCGTAAATGTGGATTAATAGGCCAGGCAACCTGGCGTTCGCTCTTGAGTAAGAGCGTGCAGTCAGTAGTTACTCCAGGGAAGAGTGACACCATCGCTCCCTCTCTTGCTTCCTCCCTGGCCATCTGTGCGTGCGGCTGTACCCTCGGTTGTAGCCCAAGGAAACGTGGTTAGAACATCCTGCTAAGGTGTTAGAAACTTCAAATGGGGTCGAAAAACCCCATCTCACGCTCAGGTTATCTCCGTTTTATTCCTTCCCTGATAACACTAAAAGACCCCAATGGAATTGTGGAAAATAGGGTCACTGGAAAGTTTAAAAGGTGCTAAAAGAAAGTCTGGAGCACTTTTTTCTTATTGGTATGTTTTGTTTGGTATGCTTCTAATGAACGAAAAATCCTATTATTTTGTTGGCTGGTATTATATGCAGAAATGGTAAACTCATGAACAATTATTCTAAAAAATGCAAATACATGAATTGTAGTAATTAATGCTTAACACATTTATATGAAATTAATAAAAAAGGAAGAAAGAGAGCTAATGGTGAAAACTGGGCAATTCTGTGGTTTGAAATAGCTGCAGTTATTTTTCAGCTTCAGATTTTCCCACTGCAAATATCAAAACTGTAGAAACTCCTAAGATTTTAAAAAGGGAGAAGAGAATAGAGTTGAAAACAGTAGATACCTACAATGTATGTCTCATTTCTGCAGTGTATTTTTTACTTTATTAGTAGAGTTAATGTAAAATTATAGGTTTTATTTATAGTTTTTTTTTTTTAAGCATTGTTGTAAATACCACGTTATAAAATACAGAATGCAATACCTCGTGCACTGAAGAGTTTTGAAGCAGGTTTCTGGTCTGCGATGGAGTGATGACCACCGTGACTGAGAACTGCCATTCATCAAAGACGAAAACCACAAGTACTGGCTTACGCTTGCAGCTCAACATCCTTGGTGGTTTTTTTTTTTTTTCTTTTTTTTTTTTTTAAACCATTTATGTATTTTAACAGATAAAGATTCATCATGTCAAGGAGTCATCTGTTAGAGTTGGTTCTTGTTTAATTAATTTTTCTTTCCATGCAGCTTGCTCATGGGTCATTATGTTGCCACGTGTTGTTTAGTCATAACCAGATTTAATCTTTGGGTGCTTGGTATGTGTCTGTAGCACTCGATTATTTCTAATACTGGACACATTTGTGATTGCTCCCTCTTCTCCTATGGTCTGCAGGGGTGTTTCCTTGGTCTAAATGCTGGGTCTAAAGCCTTGCAGCAAGCAGTTGGAAAATACGGCCAAACTTTCTGCATAGAAAGCGGCATACATTTCTCAAGGGTTTCCCTGTGAAGACTTATGACTTTTTCCATACAGATAGATTCCATGCGCACGTTCGTGATAGTTCCATGATTTATCAGTAGCAGTAATAGCACTTCAGTTCTGCACAGAGCTTCCACAGCACGTTTGGGATGAAGTTTGAGAAGATCTTAACGCAGTTGTTACGGAGTCCAGAATGTTTCTCTCTGTGATAGGTTCTCTCTGAGAAGTTGTTATTGTATAACGCTGTCTTCATTTTTATTTACCTCCGTGGATGCAGCTGAGCTGTGTTTTAGAAATGTGCAGGTAGTTCCACACATGGAAGTTCTCACGCTCTTCTAGAATTCTTCATGAACAAAGTTAATTTTACTCTATTTTTTTTCCGCAGAAACCTCTTATTGTTGGCAAAGTCCTGTTTAAAAAAAAAAAAGAAAAACAGAACTCTAGCAGCGTTGGAGATGGCAGGTCTGCAGTCTGAAAGAAGAAAGATGCTCTTTTAAATAATAAATATTAATAATCCTGACGTTGCTCAGCCGCTGGTGCAGCAGGGTGGCAGCTTGATTGCTGCACAGCGAGCCTCCTACGAGGCAGTAGCAGCCCCAGCAGCAGTAAAAGCGTGAGCAATGCTTTCCACTCACACCTTGTTTATAGGAGGTGCTAACTTCAGATCTTCGCTGGGACTATTTAGTTGCTAAGGTCGTAAAACAAAGGAGCTTAGCTAAAGAGCCAGACAGTTTTTTATTGTATTTATGCTCTGCTCCCTTTTTGAGAGTGGTTATTGGCTTGCATCAATACAGATATTTCTGCTTGTTGTCTGGGCTGAGGTGGTGCTTTGTATGGAAATGTCCCTGTTATTTCCCAATACGTGCTCCTCGGTTGAAACCGAAAGGCAGATCGGGTCCCTTTAAGGTGCTGTGAGTAATGTGTTTTGAGCAAACATCGCCTCGCAGGTCGCTGTGTGGGAGTCCGGGAGCTGGTGCGTTATCCTTGAACCTAAGCAGGCAGCCTGGCAGGTCTGCCCAGGGACTCATCCTTGCGGAGGACTTGCAGTGCTTCCCTCTGCTAAAGCCAATCTCGCTGTGGTTGATGTGGTTCCTCCTAGGTAAGCATTAGCTGGGGATGTCCCTCTTGCACTAACAATCCCAGAACTTGGGGAGGCATCTTCAGAGGTAAGCACAGGTGGGATTTTATGAGTGCTGCTGTTGAAAGTGTCATGTCAGATTGAGTTTCTTGGTCGAGCTAGTGCTCCTTGGCATGCGAGTGCAGTAATGGCTCCAGGAGGCTGCCCCAAGGGGATTCAGGAGGACCTGTCATTGCAGCTGTGATTCTTACAATTCCTGTCATCTCCCTTTGCTGAGATTTCTAGCTGCAGCAATGCCAGGTGGGTTTGGCAATGTGTGTGGATGCATGCAAGCGTTTGATTTCTGCGTGGAACTAAGAGTAGGATTGCAGTCATAATTTTGCGTTAGAAGAGATTATATCAGAAAACCTCATAGTAGTGCTTCTTTTATCCTTAATTTCCAGGTAGGAAGAAAAAGTTGTACAGAAAGACCGTGAATTTTCAAGTTCACTTTAGCTTGTCAGAGGAGAGAGTTGGCATGTTATTAAAAGGGCTTTGTTACTGAGAGGTAATAAAACAGTGCCTGTATGGGGTTATGAATAAATGGAATGCATTTAGGTACCTTAAGTATCAAGAAAGTAAGCTAAGTAGTTGCGAAATTCTCTTCTCTATGGGCTTAGGCTTTAAAATCAGTGCGTGGCATTACTTGTGAGTGCAGCAATAGCTGCCACATACCCTCATCTTTATGCCAGCCTCCTCCTGTAACAACTTTCACTGCAAGCAAAATCTGTGCCAAGCACAAGGGCCATCAAGGTCCCACTGTTTCTGGTGGAAGCACCAGGGAAGGCTTCCATGCAGGGCACGGGGAGTGGGAGCTGGCACTTTGGTGGCAGGACTTAGGGGCACTGCTGGGGAGCTGTGACAGACTGGGGGATGCCTGCCTTGCTGGGCTGCGTTTTGGGTCTGGAACAATCCCTGGAGAGACGGGTCTGGGCAGGGTTCCTTTGAGCAGAGGAAGCAGGAGACCAGCAAGAACAGCCCCCACCGTGGGCTGTGTTTCATGTGGATATCAAGAAGCAAATCTCTTTAATGGGACAGTACTGCAAGGTTAATATATTGTGTGCATGTCCATCATTCAGATATTAGAAATATAGTCCTGTTGGTGCAAACATATTATGGCTAAATCTGCGAGATAACTTGCTCTCGCCTGCAAAACACAAGCGACCCCTGACAGCCGCGCAGCCGCCGGAGCTCGTGAGCGGCCGGTGGATGCAAAACATCCTTCTCTGGGAAAGGAAAGCAGTAAGATAAACCAGGAAACCTTTTATTTTTCTTGACTTCGTGGAGTCCTGCACAGCTGCGTTTGTGTTACAAAGCTGCTTAGAATAGCACCAAGGGGGTTCATAACACTTGTATTTTCAGCAATACTGTCTAACTTAATTCCTAGATAACAGAAGCTGGAAAACTACTGCATTTGTCATGACTTGGGATTAGTGAAATTTTGCAAATAAACATTGCATGATACAAAGTAAATATGAGCCATGAAAGAGGAGAGCATGCTGCTTGGGCCCATGTTATCTCACTTAATGACTTCAGTACTTCTGTTTTTTGCTCCTGAAATTATAGCCTAGAACAGATGAAGAAATAGCAAGTTTAAGGAACAGAAACATGGCTTTCCTCCTGGGAGAAAATGTACTAGTTAAAACCACACCACAAACAAAACTCATCTGAATTTGTTGCCCAAATAAATAATAAATATTTGACAAGTTGGAGGGTTTCCATAAGTTTCAGATTAAAACTCTGCTGGTACCAGTGCCTTCAGATGTTTTGTAGCAGAGGAAACTTACAGCAGTAATGGGAAATGTCAGATTTTTCCCAGCATTGTTGCAATCTAAAGACTGGATGTTTTGCAAGCATGTAATCAAAATAGATTTTTGTCTCGGAAAATCAGCAGGGACCTATATGGAGTGCAGTTAAATTCTACAAAAAGTACAGTAAATATACGGACGTTTTTCTAAGCAGGAACTAGCAACATCACTTGCAGTGATGACAAATGCAGTTAAATAGAGGGGGGGACTGGATTGGACACGGGCAGGTGTAGAAGTTGGTGGAGAGTGCCAGTTTATGAGGAGGAGTTAGTTTGTTTATTTTTCTTTTGCATTGACAATCCTTCACACTCCCTTCCTCATTCCCCAGAGCATTCCTGTCAATGAAGATATACTGGGAAAGCCAGAGCCTTTTCAGATAATCCCTTTTTAAAAACTGAAATTTGCAAGTTAAGGGTGAAAAGTCAAATTTGAACGTAAATACCGGGATTGGAGTACCCTTTGAAGCCTCTGTTTTGTTTTCTGGATAATTCATTCATATGTGTATATATATGTGTATATGTACACACACCCACGCGGTATTTTGAATTCCCTTCACTCACTTTGCATGGATTTTCTCTTTGGAGAAACACAGGAGTTTCGACACTGGCTTCTCTGCACAGCCTGTGGCAGGATCTCAGCAGCCTCCAAACGTTAACTAACCTCTCCGCGGAGTGGGGCGGTATTTGCATTTAGCAGATGAAGAGCAAAGTTAAAAAGGAGATTCAGGTCCAAAGCGCCTCCCGATCGCCCAATTTCCTAATGAAGCAGTTGCCCAACCTGGGACTCCCAGGACCGGGTTGTCAAGGCAGGTGGCTGGGGCAGCGCCGGCTGCGGCAGGAGCCTGGATCCTGCTGCCGCTGGGCCCGGCAGCACCGGCAGCATTCCCGGCCCGTGTCCAGTATTTCTGGCTCAGCAGATCCCACAGGTGCCTCCTCCCAGTGCGCTCGGAGCAGGGATGTTTCCCTGCTCTCCCATGTCCGGCCTTGAGCCGCACGCAGGGAGCGCGTTGGCCTCGGTGCGCGTCGAGGGTCCCTCGCAGGTGGCTCCCGTGCTGCGGCGCCCGGAGCTTTGGGAACCTTTGGAGATGGAGACTCTCTTCAGCATGAGTAAATTTATTTTCTCAAAGCATTTTGTGGATGCAGCAGGAAGAGCGAATCCTCGCGCTGAAGTTCTTAGTTTGATTCTTTTCAAGGTTATTAACTTGCCATTTCTGAATCCGTGTGTTATCATGGTATTTTTCAAGAATGCTGACAATGCTGGCACTTCCAGCACAACTCAAAATATTTTCAGTAAAGGATATGTTGTAGTAAGTGTGCGCTCACCTGTTATTTTTAATACACGTGCAATATTTAATAGCAGAAGAGCTTATTGTAGTGTTCGCCTTGATTCCTATGTAAGCTTCCAAGCAAATAGATTAGACAACAGGGAAGGATGCTCTGCCTCTCTGCCTCTGGCAGGAAAATGGCATTAGATATCAAAGAGAGCCTGGGGTCAGTGGATGTTCCTGCCCTTAACCCACCTGTGGAGGCTGCAGAATAGAAAGAAGATGTTGGAAATAATAAAGACAAACCGTTTTAGATGTTTAAGGAGATACTTATACATTCAAGGACTAATTTATATACTAACTTAAGTAAGCCTGAGGATACAATTAAGAGATTGTGTGCCTTGCTAGTGAAGAAAACATTTCCCTCTCTATAAAATGTGAAAGATGAGAACATGTGCTGCCTTAATGAAGGCAAACTTGGTATGAAATACATAGCTGGGGAAAGGGTGCATCAGCAGGTCAGCATGGCTCCTTGCTTCTTCAGGTGGTTGTGTGGATACTGGTGTTAGATACGAGAGATGTGCAAGTGAGTGCTCATTTGGGTTTGTTTTCTTGGCCTGTCAACCAAACCTCATTTGCAGGTGTCGAATGAAGCATGGATGGAGCTGTATTCTGTGAATTTTATGCTGTTGCACTTCTATATTACTTAAATTAAAATAATATGATTTACAGAAGCAGATGCATGGGAATATTATGTAAAATATTTTTATAATGACTTCTGCAATTTGTGGTTATTATGAAGTTTTTTCAGGATTTTTTTATTGCCTCTTAATCCTTTTCCTTTCCTTGCCTTTTTCTGTGTCATTACAAAAAGGTATGTGCACAAACATATTTAGAAAAAAACATATAAGAAAAACTACCATTATGCCTCAAAATTTGCTTAGTTATTAAGGATGAAGTGGTAGATCGATTTGACAGATGAACTCTTGAAAATGACATTGCTACAGAAACCCGTGTGATGTTCTCGATGTAGTAACGGCAGGCTCATGGACTCCCTTTGAGCAGCTCTTAAACGAGCTTGTAAGGATCTGTAGCAACTTTTGCATTCGATCATATTCATGGGCTATAGTAAAATCTTCTCACTGGTCATCTAAAGACGAAGAACTGCAGTTGTACAATGCATGTCGATCGTGTGCAGTTGAAAACTCCTAAGAAGAGTTTAAATATCTGTTTTCCTACTTTTGAAACTTCCTGTATGGGTATAATACTTTAAATTACTATTTTATGGCCTGTTATTTTAACTTTTTAATGAGTTTTGGGTGATAAGAATGTGTGATAAGAATGTGGATGTGTATTCCAAAATGATCAGTTTACATTCACTACAGCAATGCATAAATTCATAACGGCATATGCAATGTTCCTTTCAGGGTTTTGCTCAGGCTTTTAGACACAATCTGGGTTTCCAGACCTGAGAGGTGTTTTTTTTTTTTTTTTTTTAAATGATCGAGTTCTATATCTTTCATTTATGTGGTGGGTAGCGCTGCTGTACTTTTAATGTGAATAATAAGCAATATTAGCACATGGCTTATCATTAAAAATGCAAGTTGTCTATTGGAATAGCAAGACCAGGCAGTGCATTCGTTTTAAACAGTTCCTGAATGGAAAATTTAAAAAGAGCAAAGGAAAGGGAGTCAAAGCGCATGGGCACAGTCAAGTGTGTTGAAGGCCAGAGTCTTGTACTAATGGTGAGGGAAAACTTGCTGAGAACTTTACACTTCACTTTAATGCCACCAGGTTTACCTTCTACCCCTGCCTTCTAGGGCAGATGAGAATTTAATTTGGCTGTTGTTTAGACTAGCAGGCTTTTTCAACCTTCTATGTTTGTGCTGTGTGGGTTAATCTCAGTTTTTCTCGTGTTCTTCCCATGACTCATATCCCTCAACAAAACCAAGGTGGTTTGTATGTATATTGGCTTCTGGAAGAAGGGAAGGAGCCTCTGGGAGCAGAAGCCTGTATAGTCTAATTCTACCTTTCCTTTTTTAAAGGACTTCGCTCCTCTTCATCTCCTACCATGTGATCGCCCAAATTTTGGCACCATTTATGAGCTATTGTTCAGATCAACAATTTGCAGAAAACTACAGTTTTTTTGTTTCATTTAACAATGCAGGAAAAACAAATGTATCATTTATTTCTCTGGAAATATAACCCTTCACTGGCCTTCAGAATAAAAATGTGAGGTTTTGCAAATACATATCTTTCTGCACACGTGGACCCATCCCTGCTATAATGAGAAAATAATCTTTTGGACCAATTACTTTCTGGAATCGTGTTCCCAGGACCAGTACGGAGATCAGTTCACAAGCAATTTCCGTTACATTTCTGTAATAAAAGACATGTAAAACTCTTGGGAAAACACTGAAAACTGCGTGGGTGCCTTGGCAGATGGGAATTTAAACATATCTGTGGTTTGTGTGGCTTTATTGGATAAAATGTAGGATTTTCCACCCTGTGGTTCAAATTTTCGTGTACTGGATGTTGCAGAATTTGTTTTTCTGAGCTGTTGCTTTTGTCTAAAATCAAACTCTCTATTTTTGTCAAAGCCTGCAGGAATCGACTCAGAAGTGATGAATGGATGCTCTGAAATTGTTGAGGGGCCCCAGAATAGAGGTTTGGTCATGAGAAGCTTTTTAAATGGAGCCGGTTCACATTTCTCCTTAGGCGGCCAGTGACTGAGTGATGCTTGTGAAAAGCTGTTGTCCTCACGTGCCTCGCGGGGTGATACGTGAGCTGGGAGGTGTAAGCGCCATCTCTACGTGTTGGAAACCCCTGTGGAGGTTCCTGACTAACGTCCGAGACGTGTTCCATGTGCCGAGAGCGGCTTCGCGTGCGCCACTCTCAGGAGTCCCGTGGAGAGTAGCGTGTCTTTGTACAGTTACTCAGTGAACATTAGTGCTTATGAGCCCTCACTGAGAAGTGTTGTACTGGGCCTGAGCGTCTCATACATTCCT
>NW_010588249.1:14153-28261 GCF_000705375.1 Tinamus guttatus | reverse complement strand
ATGGGAGGAGAAAAACTTAATTCATAATGGCAGAAGTAAAACTCAGGCTAGATGCGTATGGTAGGACACAATACAGCTCATTTTTAAAGCGTGAATGTCTTAGCTTCGAACCCAGCACAGCTTTGCAGCAATTTGAGTACTGATGTTCTATGTTAGAGCTATCTTTTTTTTCAGGACTAAAGGACCATAGATCTCCTTCCTCCTTGCTGTCACCAGCAGGCAATGCAGGTGGTTCCTTTTCCCCAGTGACTCTAGTCCCAGTGCCTATCCTAAAAGCACAGGGCATGGACAACTGGGGAAATGCTACTGGCGTGTAAGAAGTAATGCTATTTTGTTACACCAAAACGATCAGATTACTTTAAATAAAAAAATAAAATGAAAGTGGAGTGAATCAAAAATAAAACAACCAATTAGACTTAGAAATGTCATGTTTTATTCCCTAAAAATAAATTCCTCTGAAAATAAATGGATAAATAAATTGCTGTCAAGTGGCTCATGGAAGACCTAGACAAATGCCAGCTGTGCCACTAGGGAATGTGCAGATGTTTAGGAGCTGAGGAAGAGGAAGGGAGGAGGCTCCCTTTTGTTTCACCTGACTGTCTTTGGATTTATTTAGCATCTCTCTTCCCTCTGAAAGGGGAGGGGAATGGCCTGCCCTTGAAGGAGGCCGTTTCCTTTAAAAGAAAGTAGTTTAAATTTTTCTTGAAGTAGCTCTTTGGGTTGTAAAAATGCATTTCCAGCAGCAGACGAAAATTAGGAAAGCCAGGTATTTTGAAAACTTACATGCTTTCTTTTTTTTTTTTTTAAAAAAAAAAAAATAGGGTGCAATGACTGCAGTTGTGTTTTGTTTCATTCAAGGCATCTTCTTTTAAGCTAATTTTTAATTGATTTACTTTTCAAGCGGTTGCCCAGAAGGGCACGTTGGCATTCAGTTGGCATGGATGAGGTAGCATTCGGATTGGGAATCTCTCCCGTCAAGTGCCCAGTAGTTCCCCATGTAATACATAACCATCATTACTCAAAACATAGTCTCTTTCTTTGCAGTGATAAAGAGAAATAAAATGTCTTTCCAGGGGTGCAGCTGTGACCATTGAGATCTGCCACAATATTCATGAGTTCCCGAGCGGCCTCCTTGTTCTCCAAAGTCTCCTTCTAGTCCTCTCTGTGATGCCCATGACTTGGAAACTCAATTTCCCTGCTCAGCTGCTGCAGCCCCGTGCTTTGCATGTTTTTCCGTGCACGAAACCACTTGGGCTTTTGGCGCCACAGAGGGATGAGGGGAAAAAAGACACGGGGTCGGTCCCCCTGTGGTGATCCCTTCACCGGTGCGTAGAGCGTGGTAGTGCCTGCTTCTAAAGTCATGGTTTAGCATAACGGAGAGAGAGCTGCTTGCTCCCCTCACAAATGTTTTAGAGTAATCTGCTGTGTATTTGTAAGTCCTGGAAATTTATCCTATATAAAGCTTTTCAATAGTTCAGTAACTGAAGGTTTTGGCAGACAAAAATATATATATATATTTTAAAGGCAGCATCAAACTGTTGTTTCTTCTGTGTTGGTCTGGATTGCTACCAGTGTAAGATGAGATATAAATACTGTAATGGTTATATTTTGAAAATGCTTGTCACTGTGTTCTACTGTCCTCCTTTTTGGATGATTTTCTGCAATTATTTGAAGGTTAATATTGTCAGTAGAGGAAAAACGGGAGTTTCTGCAGTGCTGCTCAAAGTCAGTTTGCTTTCTTGAAGTCAAAACTCTTGTTGGTGGCTGAGTTTATGTAAATTTGACTTTTTTCCTTTATGCACTGCCCAGGTCCCTGCTGGTAGGAACCTCCAGTGGCCCCATGAGAGGGCAAAGTGGGTTGTTTTCTTTGGGGATTTTATTATTATTATTATTATTATTATTATTATTATTATTATTATTATTATTAATTTAATTATTATTTAATTAATTATATATTAATATATTAATATATATTAATAATAATTAGAATAATAACTTCTCCAGGTTGGGAGGAACTGTATCAGCTGTCCTCGATCAGAATATCTAACATAGTGTTTGGTAAGAGCACATTGACTACACTGGGAGTGATAGAAGATCTGTTTTTATTAATGTAACCGTTCCTTTCAGCTTAATAATTATGAGTATATTTCACTAATAACTCTTTGTTTTAATAATTTCTTGTCTTTCTCATGAAAGTATTATTTGCTCCTTCTGTAGTATGTATCAAGTATTTGGTCTTTATCTGTTCTAATAACAAGGAATTTGGTGTTAAACTTCTTAATCCCTTTCACCTGCAATTCATTGGAGGGATTTGGCCCAGCATTTATTTGCTTACATTTCGATAGCAATGCCTTTGTGCAAGTATTTTAAAGCTTAAGGCTCTTAGTGAAAAATAGAGCTTTGTCAGTATTGATTTATATTAAATATCTCTTTTATTTTTCCTTGTTATTTGTTCATAATATTAGTGGGCTAAAGTTTGGATTGTATGTAATCACAGTAATAGTATCTAGTCATGTACCTTTATTTATAAGTTTGCTGTTTGGATTTGTTTTATAGAATGTAGACTTATCCTATCTGCTTATGGAATAAACTTACTAATTTTTTCATAAACCTGGGATCTTGTATTAAAAGCTTCTTTGGAGTAATAGTAAGCCCAAATCAGGATGGGTAAGGAATTCAGTACCTTTTGTTTGAGTAACATTCATTCTTTTATGGAGCTTTTTTACTGGTTGGATTGTGATTTATTGAAGCAGCCAAATATAAAATCTGTTATGTGTTATTTTGGCTTGGCAGAAATAATGCAAAGAACTGTCAAAGACAAAGAATATGCAGAAGCTGTAATTTCCTTTTTACCACTGAAGAATAGATTTGGCTGGCTTATGCCTTCAATACTAATCTATCTCTGTGTGGCCAAACAGATTTTTGGAACCGTTTGCGTAGTATTTATTTTCTCTTCGCTTCATGCCAAATGTTATAATGTCGTATATTTTTTTGGAACGTGCAGGGTGGTGATGTGAAAAAAAAAGAAAAGAAAAGAAAGAGAAGGAAGTGGAGTTGAGTATTCTGATCTAGACAGGTTAAATTGAGATTGTCACTTGATGCAATTAAGTCATGGCTAGCTATACTTAGTTGTTCAACTGTGGTTTTTTTTAAGCATTGCATCTTGCTTTAAAATAAAGGATCATACTTAAAATTCTTCAATAGTTCTGAGAGAATATATTGTAAAATGTGACGGCTGTTTTGTACCCTTGCGTTTAATTAATAGATGACTCTTTAAATAAACTTATTTTCAATCATTCTTCTGCTCATAGAACAAGTCTTTTTTCTGCAGTATTTTCATCTTTCTTCTTATGACTGTAGCAGGACCACACTGGGCTTGTGTTATCTAATTTGATACATGAAATATAGTGTCCATTCTTCGTTCCCTTGAACATCTTCAGATAGGATGCGCATTCCATTTATTTATTTAAAGCTTTTCATGTTGAACAAAACAACTAACTATTTCTTTGTACCCTCTTTTCTCTCCCAACAGATGACAGCATCTCCGCTGCAAGCACCTCTGATGTCCAGGACCGTCTTTCAGCCCTAGAGCTGCGAGTGCAGCAGCAAGAAGATGAAATCACCGTGCTGAAAGCAGCGTTGGCCGATGTGCTAAGACGTCTGGCTATCTCTGAAGACCATGTAGCTTCTGTGAGGAAATCGGCAACAAGTAGAAGTAAGCCCAGTTTGGTTAATTCTTTCTTAAAAAAGAACGTTATCATTTAGAATTTTGTCCTTTAGAATGTTCTCCACTCATAACTTCCTTTCTTTCCTGCCTTGTTTGGAAAAACAGGTATATTCCGTTTTGTTTGTTTGTTTTGTTTTTGTTTGTTTTTTCTTCCCTTTTTTTCTTTTAGATATTTTTAGGGGAGACTTTGTGGCTAATAGATATCTGAAATATGCATACTAGTTGTACAGTTTGTTAACATTTTTCTGTACTTGACATCTCCTTTGACAGCACTTAGATGTTACTCAAATAAAGATTTGTAGTAGAGGCTACATTCCCGCTGCTTCTATATAAAAATTAAATTTTGTCACCAAATAAGCACGTGCTGAAAATTTCCTTATTTTCTTTGTTCATCTGTACAGATTCTTCATACCTGCTAGGTTTCCTGTAAAAGCTGGCCTTGTAGCCACTCAGCAATGTATTTCTGGGCTTAACAGTGCTAATAACTCACTCGTCGTAACTGTGAAATACCTAGGATTGTTTAAAAACAACGAGCTATATGCTGTTTGTACTAACTTTTACATACCTATATGAATGTTTCCCTTTTTTCCATGACCATTTTGTTTTATATTCTGAAGAGTTAGAGCTCCCGAGTTGTTTAACCCAATTTAAAATTGCATAGTAGCAAGCTATGGGTGAGTATATATTACTAATGTCTGCTAGGTCTGTGGCAGAATAGCAAGTTTAATTCACAGTTCTAATTCTTTATAGCCGGGAGGGAGCTAAACGTGCGTGTATCCCCATCAAACTGTGTAATGTAGAATTCTCTGTGCTCAAATCCAGTACTTTTGCCATGAAATCGTTACACCAAGCCCACTATACACCTGACCTGACACCGTGGCAAAGCAGAGCCTCTGCTTGGCTGGCTGCATTACACAGATTTAAAATTCAAGAGCTGGGAATGCTGAAAGTTTGAAATATATCAGACATGGCAGAGAGATCAGATTGTTGTAATTAAGTGTTTTTGCAGCCTGACAGATGGGAGGAAGCGATAATGCTTACTTGGCTTGGGCTCTGAATTCTGCCATTCGCTCTTAGTTGCTGAATGACAGACAGTTGTCAACTGTGTTTAGAAATGCAGCTCTTCTTGACTCAATATACATCTCCTATCGAGACTGACTTCTTTGTCTAACTCTGTAAACAAGGTTCTAGCAAGAATTTCAGCTGCATCAGCTCAGTGATTTTAAATCGGTTATGCTGTCCATAATGACAAAAAGAGAATGTTTTTAACTGCAAAACCAAACAAAATATATGCAATGTAGGGCCTTATTTTCAGTATTTGCATGCAGAGGAGCTAGACAGATAGCATGAACTTGCTGTGTTCTGCAAAATGCCTTGTTTGTGTCTTGGGGCCATACAGAACTCTCCAGGTGCATTTGTTCAGGGAACAAGAAATTAATTTTTTTCTTGTGGGGAAAGGAGGGAGTCCAAATCTCTTCAGCTTTGTGGTACTATGTCTCCACCCAATTAATGTTAATAGGAGCATGTAATTTTGAGGAAAGAGTTTGGTGGCGGGGGGAGCTGTGCACATAGCTATTACATGAACAAACATGAATGATGACTAATTGATGTTATATTTAATTTATGGCGGAAGTGTCTGCTTTGTCTTCAGTCACTTAATGCCACAAGGCAAGACATTAGCTTCATTGTTTATCATGATCTCAGCTACATTTACATGGCATAAAAATAGCACACAATAGAATGATTGTTCACATACAGTCACAGGAATTCTGTACGGGTCTAAAGTTAGACTTCAAGAATGAGCTTGAGATTTGTATCATTTTAATTTAAAAAGAAATATTTTGAATAAGTGTTTCAAAACAAGACCATACACATTTCTTACAATACCACAGGTGGGTTCTTTTGCTTTCTGTAATTTAGGTTCATTCAATAGATAAAGAACTCCCGAAACTCTCTTAACAAAGAAAAATATATTGCTTTAGGGAATGAATAGGGTTGGCAGGAGATCTGAAGTGTCACGTGCAAATAACACTCAAGGAAATCAGTGCTAATTTTTCTTTTAGGCATTGTACAGGTACATAACAAGCCTTTACTAGTCAAATTGTGGTTGCTACAAAGATTATTGCATTCCTCTAAAAATCTTTTCGGTGTTAGTGAGAGTCTAAGTTTCTGCAGTATGACAGTTAATGCAATTTCACAGCAGGTATAAATACCCTTTTATTTAAAAATGCAGAAGTTTTGATTCAGGAAAAGATTTCTCTTTACAACAGCACTGAAATATGTGCTGTCATAAGTAATAAACAGTAAAAATAGGCGTGTGCAGATTTCTGAATATATTCAGAGAGAAGTGGTTAATTTGATGTATGGTAAGAGAAATGCATGGTGAGAGAATGTACTGAAAGTGAAGTGGGGAACTACTTGTGAAATCCTTTTGGATTGTAGTGCTGGCAAAAGTCATCTTGAATATTTCCAGCAAACAAAAGGGGTTTAATCTTTCTTAGTAACAGACAATATCTAACTTGGTCTGAAGGGTGTCCTCTCCTATTTGTTGCGGAAATGTGTTTTTGAAACCTCTCCGTGCTTTCTATAATCATCTCAGCACTGTCTTTGAAGATATCCTTTCCATATGCTAAAAATAATTGTTGTGAACAGAACAAATCATGTTGACGGAGACAAATACAGGTCACATTTTAGCTGATTTTTCTCATTCCAAAGTTGATAGCCCAACTTAGTGTGACAAGATCTCGTCATCTTTTGTTTTTAGTTTGTCTGAATTGCATGTCTTTCATTGTAAACTAATCCTGCTTTTATTTTTTATTCCTTTAGTGACTAATTGAATCAGCCGTAGTTGAAACTAACTTTTTTTTTCATTATTTTTATAATATATTCTTATAATTTTTTTTGCAAGCTTATTTTGGGCTTAGTCCAGTCTTCAGTGCCGACTTTCCTAGGGCACGGTTTTGGGAGTCGTGGGATTTGTTTTGCTTTTTAATAGCTGTCTTGGCAAGTAATATTTCTTTGGTGGGAAGCTCTTTGCTTTTGGCAGCTTTGCGCTTCTTTTGCCACACGTCTCTGCAGTTGATTGATGCAGTTAACATTTACAAAAAGTTCTCCCAAAAAAACAGATTACCTGGACACGGGAGAAGAAGGAAAGCATAAAGCAGTCTGCTGCTTGTGGCTGCCAGAAAGATAGATTGGCTCACAGCTGGTGCCTGGAAAACCCATTAGGATTCGGGGGTGTCAAAACACACATAAGGAGAATTTATCCGTCGGGCTCCGGGTGCGGAGGCAGGTGTGTGGCACAGAGTGGCACCAGGAGTGTAGCTCAGGCTGGTCACGTCAGTGGGGTATACGTTCTTGCCTGGAAAAGTGGCTGTCTACCAGCAAGTGCATCCCACGTGTCTTTCCATAGAGGAAGAACAGTTCACGGCCTTTCTCGGCTTGGAAGTAAAGAAGCCTCTGCCGCAGGTTGAATCCTCCGGAGGAGCCTTTCCTATCACTTGGGCAGCAGTTGACATCAAGTAACTTGTCTGCAAGTTCAGGTCGCAAAGTGACTTTGAAGTCAGTGGGTGGTGCTTGGCAGAGCCTGGCTCCCACAGCAGTGCAGCCTGGCAGCTGAGGAGCCTTTACTTCATTGAGGGAGAGACCTCGGGGATCTGCAAGGGCAGCCGCACATGGGAAATGCAGAATTGGCTTCCAAAGTTCAGTAAGCTACATTAATAAAAGCTTAACTTAGACTTGCACTTGTGGTTTCAGTCTTAACGATTTAATGAGCATCAGGTACACACTCAGATTGTAGGTCAGGTAAACGTTTAAGCTCCTGAACATAGAGATATAGATATGGAAAATGCTCTTAGTAGTGATGGATAGACCACTCTTATATGCCATATTAAGACTAACCTGGCAAATTGGTACCTGTGACATTTTACTCACTCATGGGAATAGTCCAGTTGAAATTTGCAGGCTGTATGCTCACAAAACGAATTACGACACGCTTGGGATCTTAATGGGTTTTCCAGGTATTGGGTTTAGTGCAGTCTGTTCTTTCTACATTAAAATTCTATATTTCTCCTCGACTTCCTCATTTCTCTATATTGTTCTTTTTTTCTTTTTTTCCTCCTGTGTCTCATTGCTCTCGATCTTCCTCCCTTCATTCAAAGAGTCTGAATGAGAGGACGTTAATGAACTAAGGGTCGATACCCAGGTAAACCAAGTAAGGACAGACAATGGCAGAGGAAAATCCAGTTTTAATTTCTGCAGCAAAACAAGAAAATACTCAGAACTGTAGGACTGCAGGAATACTTCCAGTTGTGCTGGTAAATATCCTAAATCTTGTTTCCTGCTCTTCCAGTTTTTGGATATATGTTTTCTGCCTTTGTATGCTTTTTGGAACAACATGGACAAATTTTCTCGAGAAGCATCGTGAAGAGTGATATAGAACCATTCAAGCTAAGAGCACAAGTGTTTAAAAATTGAATGATGTCAAGAACTTTTTAAAATAAGAACCTGCTTATTTTTGATAACACTTGAGTGGCTATTCTGTCATTGTCAGAGTGTATCAAGCTGTTGCAGAATGTCACACTTAAACATGGTTGTTTCATCTTTGGATTTATCTCATTCAGAAATGGGCTGAGGAAATGGATTGTACCTTTGGAAAATCATTGCAAAAGAATAACACTTCAGGATGGGGGGAAAAAAAAGGGACTGTGTGTGTTTAGTAAGCTGCTCTCCCACACCGATGAGCAATTCGGTTCCCCTGTGTCTGGAGCGGTCCGAAATTCCTGCCCCAGGAGCCATGTGTCAGAGCGAGGGCTTGGCTTCCCCTGGACTTCTAAGAATGCAATACCTGAAAAAAATAACTTTGTCTCTAGCAGGATCAGTTAAAGTTATAAAACATATGTATTGGTAGTTTAAGCCACTAGTTAGAGACTAGGGGAAAAAAACGTAAGTAAATGTTTAAATCGTCCCTAAGATTGTGCTTATTTTATCCTCGTTGGAGGATTTATCCCCATTGAGAGGGATTCTCTTGCATTTGAAGATATTAGTGATGCAGTTGCTCTACTTTCTGAAAATGTTACATATGAACATGCCTCTATTCAGGTAGTAAGGGATAGGAAATGATAAATAATACTTTCTTAAGAGCTGATAGTCAACTGAGGCTGGTGCAGTTGTCATTCAATAAAAAGGTATAAGAAACATCTGAAATACTGTTTTCCACCTACATATAATTGCTGTTAGAAGAAAAGCATGTTTATCAAAATTTAATTTTCTCTTTAAATTATTAAAAAGGTAATTGTTAGAAGAAAAGCATGTTTATCAAAACTTAATTTTCTCTTAAAATTAAATTATTAAAAAGGTAACGTATTCGCTCTAGGTAGTGAGTGATACTGATTTTTTTCTTTACTTATTTAGATTGTTAATTATTTTTGACCTAGAATCTTACCTTGACCTGTATTTTTTGTGCATGTGATGGAAGAAAAAAGTGTTTCTGACTTGTGAACTCTCGATTAGAATTTGACACTTAGTATTTGACAGATAGCTGAATAAATTGAAATGTTGAGAGAAAAATCTCTTTTCTCCAAAATAGAGTACTTTTCAAATATTCCTAAGCTGTTTCTTTGCCTATGTCTTCCATGAGTGACTGAACATTCTTTGAAGCTCCAGAAGGTAGTTGCTTTCATACATTTTTTTTTAACATCCTGAAGTAAGTTCAGAATTTGTCATACTTTAAAATTTTCATAATTTTATTTTTAAGAAGGAAGTTCTGCTATGTTTAGAATTATTTAAATCTTTTTTTTCCTGTGGCTTGCCTGTGTGACTTCTGTCCAATAGCGTTACTGAGCATAGACTGTCCATGGCAGGAGTATTGAACAGGATCTCAGTTTTATTTTATTTGCTGAAAACTTTTAGGCAAATATATTTGAGATGTTTATGTTCCTCTCAAATTTTGCTGAAAACTGTTGTAAACTTGTTGGAGAGGGACTGGTATCGCATGCCTCACATCATGAAAAAGCTAAGAAATTCCCATTTAAGTAAATCTTAAATTATTTGTTGAGGGTTATTGTTTGTTTTAAATCCAACTAGATGAAGTATATGCAGAAAGTATTTCAACAGCGCTGCAGTTACTTGATGTGAATTGAAATGATCCAAAAGAGAGAGAGAATTATAACTGTTTTGGGGAACAAAGTGAATTACGAACCAGTCTTTAGCCCCTGTACCTTAGATCTATGTTTGGAAATAAAAGCTATTATGTTATCACAAGAGACACATTTTCAAAACTTAGCACTGCCTCTTATAGATTTCCTTCACTTTTTCCCCAGTTAGCTAATAAAGGCTGATAAAGCATTGGAGATAGGTTCTTGATTTATTGTAGTCTGCTTTTTCTAATCCTACTTATCTTTCATTCACACATGTATAGAGTTGACACATTATTGAAATGCTTCTTTTGAACTCAACAGATATTATTATATGAAAGTTTTCAGAACAGAGATGACTCTTATCCATAAATGACTTTTTTTTTTTTTTTTTTCGCAACTTTGATCTCTGAGAATTTGGCTTTAATCCTGCTCAGCATCCACTGGCTTTCATTTTATGTTCAGTTTATGTCTGGCTCTTGTTCCAAACTAGCAGATAAAGCTGAGTGCGGTTCCCTCTGAAATATTTCAGACTGTTTATTTTAGCAAGTGACATACAATGTGATATTGGCAGAGATGTGGGAAAACTTAATCGTTTTAGTTTATTGATCTGGAATTTTTTTTTCTCTGTGCTGCTTCATCATTTCAGGGTTCTTTGAAGCAAAACTGTTTTTGGCTGCTGTGGCTTTACAGTGGGGAAAATTATAATATTATTAATTTTTGAGGCCTTTTGGCCGTAGCAATGTGCAGGTCAAGAGCCATGAAGAGAAATGCAAGTTTTTGGACAAGAGGACTGGCTTCCCTGGAGTATCATCTTTGCATCTTTGGGCAGAAAGATTATAGTTCTGGGTTTTTGACTGCATGAGTAGCCAGTTATTTTGGAGCTTTCTCATGCCTCAAACTTGCTTTTCCTTCTTTTCCTCATAGTTTTAAAGTTTGGTTTATATGTATTTACCGATAAATTCACTTTACATGTATTTACAAATAATCATTTGGGATTTCTGTTAGAAATAAGTTCATTTTTAAAGACTTAGTAAAAGCTTAATATACAGCTAGAAAATAAAACCAGTAATAACTGGCAAAGCTACTTTTGTGTGTTGAGTTTGAACAGGAGCTTAGTGTGTGCATGTATTTTTTTTTTTTTCCTCTTCCTTCGTTTTATTTCACATGAAAAACGGGGCACATTGAACTGTGACTGACCAAGATTTTATTCGCAAGTGTGAGAGAGATGCCGATGGTGTGGTTTTTTTGTTTGCTTGTTTTTTTTAAGTTTTGAGAGGGGGAGGGGGTTGTTTGGTTGGCTTTTTCCCCTCCCTCAAAAAATTTTCATCTCGCACCTAACTGTGCTGTCTACTTACTAAAACTAAGATGTGCTGCACAGATCATTTAGCATCATAACCCCCTTAAACAAGAATAAATTCTTACACATGATAATACATCTTTTTACTTAGCTTAACGTGGTATGATGCTCTTGATTTACAGTGTTATTTATAATAGCTATTAGTGATTTCCATTGCTCTTTGACATAAATGGGGACTGACATTTTTATATTGAGAAAAAAATCTTGTAAGTGTAGACTGTGAGCAAAATGTTCATATTAACGTGCACCTTGCTCAGGAAAAGCAAACCCTTTTTTCCATCTTTCTAAGTCCCTATATCATATATACTGCCTGGCTACTGTTCTTTATACTTTTTACTGAGGGAAAATGCTTGCTCGTATGTCTCCTGAATCACATTTCTGCAAAGCTGCTCCTGCACTGGCCGGAGAGGCATGGGTCTGTTGTGATAAGTAGACAGAGCTCTTAATGTTGTCTGCAGTTCAAGAGTGAATCAGAGACCTTGATACTCCACAAAGATGATGTGTTACTTGTCAACAGAAGTAAAACAAGATTATTTATATACTTCTGCTACTAAAAGTGCTTTTTGAGCCTTTATCTTTTTGTTCTTGCAAATTAAAAACAAGAAGCAAAACCTCTAAGTTACAGAAAGATAAAAATACTTCGGGTTTTTTTTTTGCTATTTTTATTGGGTGCATTAGCCCTAAAAGTAAAATTTGTATTCAAAAGAAAAGTATCTTTAAAAGTATCTTAAGGTGTTAGCCGGTTGTAAAGATTTGCAGTAAGATGAACTGTGCAGCATCCAGGAAGATTGACAACAGTCTTTGCAGTGTTTCAGTTGTTCGTCTGTCATCGCCTTCTTCAGATTTCCTCTATTCTCGTTTGCCTCGGGTTTTTCACATATTCCTTCTGGCTTTCCTGATCTTAGTTTCAGATGTGCTCATGTGCCGCTTAGTACATTTCAAGCAGCAGAGAGGCAGGCACGGTTCTTAGCATCACCTAGGAACTTCCGAAATCTGGTCTTCCCTTGACAGATATTCTTGTTCATGAATTGCTTGTTTAAAATAAGTAGTTGTTTCCCACTCAAACTGACTGAATTAAAGTTCCAACTGGACAAATTGACCAAATGCTGGTAGCGTTTGTGTAATACCTCTGTGTGTTATTTTGCCTCTGGTGCACAGAATTGTCCAAATGCTTTTTTTACTACTCATTTTTATCATCAGTACACAGATAAAGCAGTACACGTGCTTTATCTATTTCACACTACTCCAAGGTTGCCAAGAAAGGAGGTTGTTTTCCTGCCTATACGTCCTTTACACTGTTGCTGAAGTGATCCCACGAGAGGCAGCAACAATCTCCCGCCTGCCTATTAGCTGAGGAGATAGTCACAAAAGTAATCACCGGTTATTGGATGTTTAGTATGAGATGAAGTGAGATTCTTGGATTTTTTTCAGAGTATATAATGCTTCTGAGGGGAGAAGCACAAAATCGAAAATCACAGGGTAAAGGGGGTTAAAATTGTCAGTGAGCAGTAGCTTGCATGTCACGACACGCACCTAAAACAGGAGAGCCTGGCCCTTCATGAAACCATTGAAACATTGGGTTTGAGTAAAACGCCTCAAGCTTCCCTGAGAGCCCGTGGCCATCTCCAGGCACCTCTTTAAATAGCAGAGCCTTCACATGCGTGCTCGTCCTCGCACTCCCCTCCCACATTCCTGCATAGTTTCAAACTTCTGCCATGAGTGAAATGGGCATCTGCCCGCGCGGCCTCCCTCGAAGCGCCCGCTCCCTCCGCTCCGCCTCAGCAGCGGCGCCTCAGCGGAGCAGCTGCTCGCTGCCCCCAACGGAGCGGCAATTCCAGGCCCGACCGTAACGTGTGCGCTCTAGGTGGAACGGCAAGGTGGAACGGGCAGCTGAAAACAAACGCTGAGAACTGTTTTTTTTTTTTTTTTTTTTTGGGGGGGGGTGTTCCTACATGCACATTTTTTGAACTTTTTTTTTTTTTGAGCATGTTTTTTAACTTTTTCAAGAAAAATCATGTATTTCTTAGAAGAAAAGATAGAGTTGAAGTATTCTGCTCTGCTGTTTGTCAGTAGTTTGAGCTAACCAATTTTCTAATACCAGCAGTAATCATCTATAAGCCTCTCCACGGAGCACAACTGGAAGATGTGATGTGCTACAGAATGAAGTTATTTCCAGTGAGGATAGGAGTGGAGAGACTGCCTCCTGTCAGTCTCCAGCTCCCACGCTTTCCCATTTTTGACCTTTTGGCTTCCTTAGCTTGTATTTCTCTTTTGGGTTTTCCCAGCACAGTTTATCTGCTGTGTCTGGCCCTTTCCACTCCCAGCTCTTTACCTCTCTGTAGCTAGTTGTTGTCTTCCTATCATGTCATCTCTGTCTCCGACCCCTACATACAGTATTTCTCTGTCCTTATCTCCCTGGCTAGCTTTCTAAAGGTGAGAACCTTTAGAATCCTAACATCATTATGGTTGGAAAAGACCTTCAAGATCATCAAGCCCAAGTGCAAACCCATCACCCTCACCCCCATCACTAAAGCGTGTCTCTACGTGCCTCTCTTTCTTAGCGTCCCATTTGTCCTGGGCTTTCATAAACACGTATTGCCATGTAAAGGCCAAGCTGCCTTCCTGAATGCTGGAACTCCTGCTGTTGTACAATACTCAAGCCATCTCTGGTAGCTTTTGTTTTTTGAGATGGACCTTGGGACACAGTTGTAAAACCTTATCTTTTTCACTTTCTCCTTAGGTCAGCCAAGCCTCCGAGAAGCTATCTCGATGTCCTGTATAACCAACGGGAGTACGGGAAGCAGGAAAACAAGCCACGGTTCTTCTATATCTGTTGCCAGAAAAGAAACAATTTCTTCTGTTGCAAAAAGGTACCTACTTGTTATTA
>NW_010588249.1:0-14134 GCF_000705375.1 Tinamus guttatus | reverse complement strand
TCCCTCTACAGCCCAGGAAAAAGCAGAGGTGGAGTTGGATTTTGTTCTGCACAGCCCTCAGTTGGAGCTTTTCTGAAATGTAGTAAGGCAAGAGTAAGCGTTAGAAATGTGGCATGTTGCTGGATGGCTTACAGCAGGATTCTAAAAAGAATTCATAAATGGAGACTTTTTTAATAGTATGAACTGTCCAAAATATGTTCTTGCTAAGGGACAGAGCGGGCGAATGGATTGAAATTCCTGTATGGAATACTGTATGGTTTGAAATTCCTTCAGGTATTGATCCTACTTTTATTTATTTATTTATTTATTTCTCTTCAAGAAAATAATAGGGGAAAAAAAAGAAGACTTTGTCTTGAGTGCAAAGAGTAGGTCAGATCTCAGATGTATAAAAATAATACTGCTTAAATATTTATAGTATAAATGAGTTAAACACCAAAAAATACCCCTTTTTTCCCTCATGTAATGGCTGCAGCTACATACAGTCAGCACAGTTCTGTAATTACTTTTTTCTGTGGAGTCTCTTAAATAGTCATTACATGTCGTCTTTAGTCAGTAGTCTGCATCTATCTCTATTTGTTGGAGAGAACAGGCCGCCAGATATAGCCACAGAACAGAGAATGCACTAATATATAACCGTGGTAAATTATGTGGGCAAATTCTTGGCCTCTGTGGAGTACTCTGTTAACTCCAGTAGCTGGTTTATCTTCTAGTGTGGATGTAAATACTGTGCATACAGGACAGTGAAATGATATATTTTGGGGAATAAAATGTCTGTGTGCAAATATAAATTATATGAGAGCAAAAGAAAAAAAAGCTTGGTACCCTTTGTAACTCACAAAGCA
Organism: Tinamus guttatus; assembly: GCF_000705375.1. The sequence goes on along the minus strand of NW_010588249.1, from coordinate 13,292 downwards.
AGGGTAATATTCTGTTCTTCATTCTTCTCACTTGTGTAGTATTGCAGATCTTTCTTTTCATTGAATTCTTTATGTTTACTTTTGAGGAATAAATTAGAAACTGATTGCAGAATGTCTCTGTCTGCTAGTATGACAGGCACTGGGACAAAAGACATTCCTGCAGGAAGGTATTTGTTAGTTAGCACTTTCCCATTAATCTTAGCCTTGGCCCTTTGATGAGAGCCAGTCCAATTCCTGTGATGTTCAGTTTGTGTTTTTTTTGCTGAATCACCATCTTGATTCATTGGCTGCTAAACATTTGACTGCAGAAGAAGAGCAGAGTGGAGTTCTAGGCATCCCTTTAGTTCTTCAGAAGGAGATCTGCACAGGTCAAAAGAGGAAAAGTTTTGTATGAGAAGAAGGGTTGCTGTATTTGATTGATTTTGCTCCCCAAATGAATCATTCAGGAGATGGTTTTGCGCTTCCAGGGCAGCTGAAGATAAGCGACTCCCTTCTTTTAGACTTGCTTTAGGAAAGAGCAGGTCTTCTCTTTAGTTGTCTGCGACAAAAGCGGTCAGCACCAAATAGTGACCCTAGCAAGGATCATAAGGAAATGGAACTATTATTTGAAATTCACCTAAGAAATTTAGGATGTTTAAACCTAAAGTTTTTGTCATGATAAAAAGTAGGGAGGCCAAAGGATGATCAGGTAATCTTTGGTCAGTTTGTCTTTTCTTTTCTAACTCACCTTTTCTTCATATGGCCGTTTGTTGAGGTAGAATTATACTTTAATTATTAATGGCATTAAAGCTGCCTGTGGCCTTTCTTGTTCTCAAAACAGGTAGCCCTGCTTCTCAGAAGTAAAGACAACCTACTTGCAGTTTAGTTTCTCTGATTTGTGCAGTCTTAATATTCTTAGGCTATGGCCTTTGTAGGCCTTCTATCTCTAAGAATTTCTTCTATGAATAAACAATTTCATTTCCTGGGCAACTTAATCCTTGTTCTACAAACCTGGACGCTGTGAAATCGTGGAGATGATCTGATGACTCAGAAGCTGCACTGCAGCACTGAGTATCATTTCACCAAAGGTATGCTAACATTTCAGCTGTCACTTCAGAAACACTAAAACCAAGGCTCGGGAATGTAGTGTGAACAACGAATAGAGGATACTTCCTTGTCAGTGATCAAGTCACGTACGTGTTTGGAAAATGTAACCCTTACGGTCTGGAACTGACATATAATAGAGTAGTTGAACCAGTTTTTGACAAAAACGTTGTTTACCTTCTATATCACTAGAATTGGAAACATATTTCTATGTGGTATGGCACTGAGACTGTCACAGAGAACTCTTTGATCATTTTCCTTAGGAATAAATACACTTCTAAAAACAGCTTCTGGTAGGAACAGTCTTCATATTTCTGGATGACCACCCTCCACTAGAGTTGCCAGTGTTGTGGTCCAAAGGATGAAGCAGTGTGTTAAGTGAAATTAGAGAAGCTGCAAAATTAGGACAGATAGTAATAATAGATTTCAGCTAGCCACATGTAGACTTAAGAAATGGCTCATCGAATTGGGATTTGGAAAGAATTTTTGGATGCATTAAAGGACTGCTTCCCAGAACCTCCAGTCTTCAGAAACCCACAAAAAAGGTGCTATTTTTGATTTGGTTTCAGTTATTGCACAATACTTAAGAGGTATTAGTGGGAGAAGTACAGTCATAATACAATTAAGCTGAAGATTTTACCAGAAGAGCGCTAACCAAATAAATCTGCCTCACAGATATTCAACACCAAGAAAGTGAATTACGTACAAGTTTGGCAGTTAATGTAAAATAGCACTAAAAAACAAGGAGAAGCCTGCAAGCAACCCGGGGGTTCCCAAAAATTTGGCTTTGGAAGACCACGTTTACTTTGTGCGGCAATTCGGGAAGAAAACAGTGGCTCTTGTGACTCAGTGAGGAAGTTAAGGTGTTAACCCAGTGGCAGGGGTGGGAAGACAACGATGTGCAATGAGCTCTTTGTAGCTGTGAGTGCTGTCGATGGCCCTGAGGACATCCCCACACTGAACCTGTGGTCTCTGGGAGATGGATCAGATGGGTCGGGATGAGAAGACAGGAAGTGTGAGACCGAGTGGTAAGTTAGGAGATCTGCTGCTCTTGGCTGGTGGCGTTCAGCCACGCCATCTGGAGCAACTCAAGAGAGAGTCGCACAGTTGCTGGCCTGTCGCTACAAATAGCACAGTGCAAAAAATGCAGTGAGAAGCGATGGCAAGTAACGGCCACGCTCGCTAGCTCTTTTGGGCCGCCTTCGGATGCAGAGCAAGGGGCTTGCGGGCCCTCGTTCTGTCGTGATGTCCACTCGCAAGCTGCAGTTCTGCACGTCACTGCATGGGCTTGTTCTCTGTCCTCCTGCTGGGGCCCCTGTCTCTTTTATCAGTGTTAAGACATATTTTGACATCCTGAGAGCAGAAAGGAAAGTTCAGTTTTGTCTTTCAGAAAGATGGTTTCTGAAGAAAGCGTGCTCTATCCTAGCAGATGGACTTCACCATGAGTAATTCTGCATTGATGGAGTGTGAATGTTCTATAAGCACGTCTGTCAGCAGAATAATAAAGAGCCTCTTACTATTTTCTTTAGGGACAAGAAATTCTTAGAGTTTACTTTTCTATACTGCATTTCTTGCCAGAGGCTGTAGAGAAGATTAAGGTTTCTCATTGTAATTCTGTAGCTAATAAAGCAAGCTAAGTCTTGTGATGAAATTATTTTTAGGATTCTAGTTAGTTAGGGTCTTCTGACTATAAATTTATTTACTAAAACCCCATTGTTCTTCAAGCTTATTTCTTCATAATTACATTTATGCCTTAGAGAATTGGGAAAGCACATTCTGTTTTTTCATTGGTCTTTCTGAAAAAAAATGATTAATGCATTATATTGAAGTGTTTAAACATTTTATAGATTAAGAAAGAAATCCTAAACGATCTTTATAAATATACTTCGTATTTTGTTTTTGTTCTGTTTTATTCAGTCTGTTCTTCAGTGCTACTTTGAAAGGATTTGGAAAAGTTAGAAACTCTTTTACGTGTTGAGAGTTTTTTCTTTTGACAGATAATATACTTCAGCTGAAATAAAGAAAATGAATTGGAAAAGACTTTAGGTGTTATTAGAATCAGGTCTTATTTTTGTTTATTATAATTATATAGTTTTCTGTGAAAAAAAGTAAATGAAATCTGAGTAATTCAGATGAGGGGAAGGGGGAAGTGGCTTAAGAAGGTAGAAGTCTTTGGCTTCCTCTCTTCCCTTCAAAAAGGTACAATTTCTCTTTGTTTGTTTATTTGTTTTCATTTGCTTTGCAGGTTACTCTGAACGTTAATGAAAAATCCACCACCGCCACACCCTTTAGATAGTGCTTGTATCTGTTTGTTTTGCTTTCAATGAGAAATTTCTTCTGGAAGATGTCTTTTGGTGTTTCAAAAAATACACGCTATACTGCAGAATACCCTTTTTTTTTTTTTTTCCCCTCCAGGTCCTGCTGTTTGTGTGGGTCAGAATATTGCAAAGGCTTCTATTCTATACAAAGTGTCTTTTAACTAATCTTGCCCTCGACTCAGTAGACCTCAATGAATCTAAGATTGTTAATGATGTGTTTTTAATGTGTTTTAAAAGTTGTTTCAGATGTTAACCTAAATAAATCCATCAATTAAAAAAAAAAGGCATATTCCTGGCTTGTTTACTGAAAGTTTTAAAGTAGTGATGAGACAGGTTGATGTAGTTAACTACAAGTTAGAACTGTGGTGAGTTCTCAGTGCTGATTTCCTTTGGTACGCTGTGCTGCTGGCTTATGTAAGCCAGGGTCGTCGGCAAAAGCAGAGATAGCAGTACCTGCCACATCCAGAAATAGCTCCAGAGGTTTGGATTCTCAACAGGGCTGAACTCATCGTCATACTTCTTCCTTGCCCTTGCTCTGAGCCTTGGCTGAGACGGACAAAAAAAAATTGTTGGAGTTGTGCATCGAGTTATAGCAGGTTTGGACTCTGTAGAACCAATTTGGATGCAGGGCAAATCAAAAAAAAATCAATTTTAAATCAGAGTAAACTTAGCACATCTATGTAGAAAAAACCCAAGAAAATAAACCTTTTCCTTCCTCTTTTTATTTTGGTAACTGGTTACTATATCTTCTTCTAGCAAAACACATTGATAATTAACTTATCTGAACAGAGTCAGTAGATAACCAAGCATCCTTTTAGTGATTATATATATGTAAGTTATGATATGCTTCTCTCATCCTTTCAAATAGTGCATTTTCACTACTTTTTTAATTTATTTGTTTGTTCTTTCTTTTTTTTTTTTTTTTTTCTTCCCAATGTTATACTTTATTTTACAGCGGTACAGAAAAAAGGAAGGAAAAACCTCCAGGCCAGAAAGAAAAAAAAGAGGAATCTCATCCTAATGATCAAAATCCACAAACTCAAGCATCACCTTCTCCCCAGCCCTCCTCACAGACTCTCCAAACACACAGGCAAACTCAAGAAAGCAAGGGTTCTGCTCCAGCTAAAAGGTTTTCACAGTACCACAGTACAGAACTAGAGAATGGTTGCAATGATACTGAGTTCCTATTAGACAACAAGTCATGTGAAATAATTCCGATTTAACGATCAGGTTGATAAATGCTTAACAATGTTTATTTTATGCTAGAAAAGAGGCATTCAGTATATATTGTGGAACTGCAACAGAACAAATACTAAAAATGCAGTATTATTTGACTACATTTTTAAGAAAGCATTTCATTCTGTTGTAACTTGGAATATTAATATGGTAAAGATAGATTACCTCTAATCAGTTGTATTATTCTAAAAATGTATAACAAAGACTGACTTGATGTTTCTCAAAATGCGCTTTGTAAGTTTTGTCTAAAGTTGCTAAACAGTGGAGTAGGTTTTTCATGTGACCTCTTACCACATATTGTAACAGCACTCGTTAAATACTAGTATCATTGCAACCCTTCCTTTGAGTGTCTGTCTTCTCAAGTTATCCATAAGGTGACTGCGTTTTGCTCCTGCCTACGATCCTTGCCAGACTGCAGAATGACCTGATTCACTTTATCCTTTATGTTTGTGAAATCCTACTTTTTACACACAAATTAAAGAACTGCTTTACCTAAGTGAAAGTAGGGGTATTTTTAGGATTACCTTGCTGAATTTGGTGGCAAATGGGCACAGAGAGAATGGTACTGTTTCTTAACTGGCTTTTTAAAATCCAGCAAATGGATCCGAACATGTGGGCGATTATTTCTGAATTTAAAAACTATGCAGTTCACTCAGTGTGGTTTTTTCCTTTTTTTTTTTTTTTTTAATGATTCATTGTCACCTTATTTGGAAATTTTGGAAAGGTATGAAATTTTCTTGGCATTTAGAAGACCCAAACAAGCTCTTAAATAGATGAAATTTACTCCTCCGAAATTTATTGTAGCTCACAAGATTGTGTTGTGTTGCTTTGTCTGAATTCACAGTTCTAATAAATATTTAAACTTTCACCTGACTGATGCATGTTATAACACGCCATAAAGGCTCTGTCTCCATGTCTTGCACAAACTGAAGTCCAACTTGCAGCCTGTTGTTCTCTTGCCTGGTATCTCACTGCAAATATGTGCTTGAAGCCTTGCTTACTAATCTTTTGCAGTATGCGTGTGGGAAGCCCTTTAAATGTCTTAATGCTTTAACTTGGTTTGATAACTTCTTTGTCCCAAGATCTTTTTCAGCCTCTTGAGGTGCTGCCATTGCCCAGCTGTGGTTTGGAACTTACTTCTGTAAAAAGTAATTCTGACTGGATGAAATGTAATATTGTTAGCAGGACAGATGCACCTCTGTATCAGTCAGAAAAATCATTTGAACTAGATTGCTTTTTTTCCCATAATTCAGCTATGCATGAAGCTAAGGACAACGAAACTTCGTTTCAGATTGCCATTAGTGTAAACTGGCTACAGCAAGATTGCCGAAAAGCTCTATCAGAATTTGTGTATTTAATTGTCTGTAGCAGTGGGCCAAACCTAGCTTACCTTATTTGTAAGGTACCGTATTTACCCAATTATGAAATTGTAGTCTGAAAAAACTAAGCTTATTGTTTTAATGCCAGTGACCAGTTTTTTCTAGTCTTCTGGTTATATTCCTTAAGTGCTTAAAAATATACATTTAGACAAGCCCCCCCCCCTTTTTTTTTTTTAAGTTTGTTAGCAATGATAGTGTTGACGTATAGAGATATTTTATACAAGCTCTTATGTAACAGCACTTTAAAATGGGCAAAGGAACAGATCAGACATATCTTGCAGCTGTCTGGCTCAACTGTTTTCGTTCATCCAGTTAGAACTTTTTGATTAATTTTTTTTTTCCTGTTTCATGCTTCAGCTTGAAGGAAGACCTCACTCTGCTTTTGCTGCCTGCTGCTTGATCTGTCAGTTGCGCTCCAGCCCCAGTTATTGTTATCTTCCTAATTTGTCATTTTAAAATATATTAAATCCATCACAGTGCATGGGAGAGTTCAGATGACAGTCAGAACAAACCGTTGAGAACAGCACCTAAACTAATAACCCCAGTGGTAAAGCATGTTGACAAGTAAGTATCAGGGTTTGTTGCATATAAGTTTGAGTGAACTTCAGAGCCATAGTAGTAGACTACAGATGCCTCTGGAATCTTAAATTCTTAACAAAATGTAAATGTGATATTTTTAGAGTATAAAGATATTTTAATGCTACATGTTAACGTTAGTGGAATTATGCATTGGGATTTAGGGCTTTTAATGCCCCTTGTGTAGCTTTCCAACCAATCTTTTCATAATTAAAAACTCATTGGGAAATGCTGATTTATTTCCCCAGAATTAATTCAGTGGGTTTGGCAAAAGGTAAGTGTGCTTGTAAAGTAAAATGTAACTGTGAAATGTATTCTTAAGCTTTCAGGTGGGTCTCTTTAATCGCTTAACACGTTTCCGAGTCCAGGTTCTGGATGATAGGCAGGTATCTTTTTAGCTTGACCTTCAGTATGCCAGGGTTTTTCTTCTGCCCTTCCTGTCCTGCCAGAATAGCTTCATTCTCTTTAAAATTAGCAAGAAGTCAGTGTTACAGACGTAAGCATTTCGCTAGGGCCACTTGTGTCTTTTGTCAGTAGTCAGTACAAGGAGACTTGCATCAACCAAGCTCCTAGCAGCAACCGTGCCCGTGCTTGTGTTCCTGCTGCGCTTGGTCCCTGCGCATTCAAACGCAAGGGCCAAGCAACTGAATGGAGTTGTAAGTTACCCCATTAAGCTCTTGGCTCTAGAAACAAGGCCCTTTGGCTCTTTGGTTGAGCTCTGTCCTGTTTGTTACAGTGCCTCAAATTTCTGAGCTGGTCTCCCCGAGCCACAGCAGCTTCTCCCAGCCTGGTAGGAGAAGCTTCATCTGCATCTTTCATAAATGCAGTAGAAGAGACCTCCTCCCTCCCAAACCTAATAAAACCCTTCAGATCCACTCTTTTAGAGTGATTTCTAGTCTTTTTATGATCATGCCTGTACTATTCCCCTTAGCTTGCATAAGAGATTGTCAAGTAGACACTAGTAATAGTTACATGAGGTCAAGAGTGGTGCAAGTGCATTCCTTTGGTCCTAGGAATGAGAACAACAGAAGTACATTAAATAAATTTTGAATGTGGATATCAGCACATTTACCAAAAGTTTTATGCCTAGCCTGAAGAATTCTGCAAAATATGGAATTGCTGCTTTTCCCTTTATAATTAATTTTCACTGTAGCCCTTTAGCGTTTTCAGTTATAGCAGAGAGGAGGTAGAGAGTATTTAGGAATGAAAAATCCTCCCTCTTGAGGATTTTCTATTTACCAAATTTCTTTTCTGTTTCTAGTATCTTGCTAAAATATCTCTAACAGTAAGCGCTATATTTCAAAATTCTTAATAATTTTACTTTCATTGACATTTTGTCTATTGAATTATATACAGATGATTTTTTTTCATTTCCCTGTGATTCTGGTTGTTATTTAAGAGAGACTTTAAATGCTGCATTTCTATAGTCTATGATATGTAAAAAATAAAAAATAATAAAAAAGATAAACTACTATCTGTTTGTGAAGAACTTGAAGTTGTTGTAAATCGTTAACTTTGGTCTGATGGAGGACTGAGTGCTATATTGGTTGTACACTTTATTATTGTGCTCAGATTTGTAATAAAGCAGTATTTACACACATTAATCTCATTTTTAGTCAAATCCTGCGTGCCAGATTTATAGGAGAATTGGTCCAAATGCATATTGATACATCACATCTGTAGTTGCCAAATAAAAAAAAGTTGGCCTAATTTGCCCATAGTTACCCGACTCTTACGCAAGGGAATAGAATTCAGCCCTTAGTGTGGGCCCCAGAACAAAAATGTTTTACTTGTGCTTTGCACTAGCAGCCCAGGATTTGAACTTTGTTCAGCGAGTTCGGTCTTTAAAGCCAGCACAGAGCTGTAAATCAGGCTGATAAAGCCACGAGAAGACTATAGGATTCCCATGGCAGCCAGTCATCCAACATTTTTCAGGCAGAGCTGGGAATCCAGCTTAGGTTTCTCATGTGGCAGCCTGGAGAAGGGTGAACCTGCCAGTAGCCAGATATGATTTTCCTCATGTGTATGCTTGACCCTTTGTTGCTGTTATGAAAATCTGACTTCTGTCCAGCTAAAAATACTGGATGCCACTCATACCTACCTGCTCTGTTTCAAATGAATTCACTTTTTCTATGGAATGCGTTTGCTTATCAAGGGGTCGTATTCCAGGAGGAAGTAGCTTTGAAGGCAGATGCTAATATTCCTTCTATCTTTGCAAGAAAGGATTGAGGCTTTCCATGAATAGTTCGTTCTTCATTCTGGACAGCAGGCTAACAAATGAAAAACTTGGGAGACATCTAAAGTGCATCTCAGTGGGAGACCTCATGTTGCACTTTCAGGAATGCTCCATCGATTCATTTTAGATGAAACTTCAGCTTGCCAACAGTTAACCCATATGTCCAACAAGGTTAATTCCTAGAAAAATTCATGTTGTTGTTGTGTTGACAATGTGTTTTGACAGGTGTTAAATGCTTTGCATGCAGGCCTGAAGGTGTTTGGCAGCTTAAAACACTTTGGTTATTGCTCTCTCAAAATGTTTTTTTCCATGCACAAGAAACATGCCCTCCATAACTTGTTTTAAATCTTTTTTTGTTTGTTGTTTATGTAGTAGTTCTTAGCAGCCTGCCATGGGACTAAAGACATTAAGTTACTAAAGAGATGTTGTGAATAAAATGCTAAGTGGATAAAAATGCAATGCGTTGATCAAGATCAGTTATTTAGTGTCCTGTGCTATAGTCAGTCTCTCACGAGAGTCTGAGGTTGCCAAATGCAATGGTATTTCAGAATTAGGTGGTATTGGTTTGAGAAGTGATTGGTTTGACATACTAATGGTACTGTTTTGCATTTTTCCCCAGGCACAAGGATGTCACAGTCAGCCAAGGTAAAGGAAACCATTTATTTTTAAATAATGGAGGAAGTTGAAAAGATTTGCCTTTAACTGAATAGTATTTCCTGTAAATAAATATATTGGGAAGTGCACTTATGAAAGATGGATGCAGAGTTAAAATTGCGTTAATAATTGCTAGAAGAATTTATTTGACAAACTGTTACTCGGGACCTGTGTACAGCTCTTTGAAATTGTGGAGAAAGTCTCATCAAATTGGGTCTTTAGGAAAGGCAGAAAATTTTCATGGGTAGTGGGAGGATTCATTTTTGGTTTTGTAAATCAGAAAACTTTTGATTATTTCCATTTTATGGAATATAGAGTGAATGCAGAGAATTATGAGAAAAGGAATATAGAGAATTATGTGTCTATAGAGAGGAGTCAGAGTAACAAAGTATTAAATTCTGAACTATGTACCAGTCTGCATCCAAGCAAGTGAGAACGAGACTGTAGAAATAGTTTTAAGATATTTTATTTCTATTCCATAACCAGCAAAAATGTCAACTCGTGAAAAAAACAGCCAAGGTAAGACTTATGCTATGCCCAATGGTTGCTTTCTAATTTAGCACTGTCATGAATCTTTTATTTGGCTGTTCACCATAGAGAGTATCAGTGCATGATCTCTTAAAAGATTTGAGCGTTTTATGCTTTTTTATTATTGAAATAGTTTACGATAGCATATGATATATGTGGGGAGTATTATTTTGGAGCAGTCTAAAATAAATATGCATGTGCATAATTTCCTTAGAGGAATTATGTATTTAAATGATGAGGCTCAAGAAGTCTTTCATTGTTGCCTAATATACCAGGATATTAAGAACTGCCAACTAAAAGATTTGTTTTATCTCAGCTTTCTGTCTTGCCAGTATTACAACATAAACATACTGATTAGACAAGAACAGAGACTGAACGTTTTCATATAGTGTCCCCAAAGGAAAAATGAGTCTCTTCTAAAATGTATTTTTTTCCATCAATAAATCTTGCATTCTGTGGCCACCTGCTGCTGCTGGCTTGTTCAGACAGGAAAAGGAGCAGTTTATCTGAAAGTGGTGGAAAGCGACAACAAAAGAAATCCCTTCTTTTATGTCTCAAAATAACTCTGCTTTGATGTCCTACAAACTGTACTGAAGCATGCAGTTTCAAAACTAAAGCATGTTACCCAAGTGCATGCTGTACTCAGCATGTAGATATCTATGTACAGAGGTTCTGTCCTGTGCTTTCTTTGCTGCTGTTTAACAAATCTGCGTACTCCAAATTCTGCGCTGTAAGCAAGATTACCTTTTGCACAGTTTTGATTACTTTTGGCCATTGTTTCTTTCCCCTCAATTTTTTTTTCCAAAAAAAAAAAAAAAAAAAGTGTCTATATATATATAAATAAATAAAAGACTACTCAAATTGTTTTGAAGTTACCATAAGTTGTACTGAGGCCAAAATTAACTTGAATCCAAGTACTTTATCTTTCTAGAGATACTACGTATTTTGAAATATTCTAAATAGATTGTGATTGAAAGCATCCTACAGAAACAATAGGGAAAAAGAGGAATGCACAAGCTTGGGGAGCAGACAAGGGAATTTATACACCAGCAGTGGAGCAGTACATCTGTGCAGCTGTGGTTACTGAAAAAGAAAACAAATCAGTAATGCCCAGGTCAGCTGCAAATTAGCTTTACAGAAATTAAATAAAGCTATTGCATCAGAAATACCCCTTCTAACCCAACACAGCTTTTCAGTGCCAAGTTGTGTACAGCTAAAATACTAATTCTTTCTTTATAATGTGCTTCTACAGTTCTACACATTCTGCCAGGAATGGGCAGTCTGTCCCTTCTCTGCCTCTGGTAGCTCTGATTTCTGTGGCCTCCAGCGCGTGCCCTGCCGTCCGCTCTGTCACCGCGTGTGGTGTGAGCTTCCGTGGAGAAAGGAACGGGGTGGCTCTCTGTGTGTCCTGCCACAGTCTGTCCTCAGCCTCATGCTGCCCGGAATGAGCGACAGGGAAATATGATTCAGGTGCCAACGGCCCTGTCTGTAATGGAGGAGGGGAGAAAGTCTTGTCGTAGAAAATGCATTTGCTAACATTTTAAACAAGTGTAGTGGCAAAACATCATTCCGCCTTTAATGCGGACGAAGCTGAAACGACCAAGATTACAACTCCAAAACTTTTCTTTTTTCTTTCTTTTTTTTTTTTTTCTTTTTTTTATGTGGGCCAGTGAGTGTACTAGTGTGTTACAGTGTGTTACAAGATGGCGTGCTGGGTTCCACATTGTGTTTGCTGCTACAGGAACAACCTGCCTGTTAGCTACCTGTACAATTTTATTTTCCTCTGCAGTATAAGCTCGGCATCACCCAACCAAGTCCCTTCAGCGCAAGACGCTGTTCAGAGCAGGTGACTCTAGTAATTGCTGTATAAATAAAGCTGTTGTGAGAAGGGGGCTTCTGTTTGTGCTCAGATCAGATCTTCTGTGTAAAAGCACCTTAGGGTCTTTATGTGCTTATCAGACAGGCTTGGCAAACACGTTGGAACAGCAGAGTATTATAAGCGGAAGCTGTGTACGTGGGATAGTGGGCTGGAAAGTTGCAGTGCCCATAGCTTTGACAGTCCTAGAGTCAGCTCCAGTTCAGGCTGTTACTGAAGCTGCTTTGAATGTTGTCACCATGGTAAAATGCCACAAAATGTAGTGAAATGCATTTTTACGCTTTTAGCTCTCGGAATCATATTTATCTAGCAGCAGAAGCCATTGCAGTGCTCTCTGTGACTGTCTGCGTGTTGGTCACTGTGATATCTGTTGGCATGGGCTGTAAAAGCAAAAGCCTTGAGCAACAAGCACAGATTCATCTACGATGGGCTTGCAAGAGAAAGGCACAGTTAGCCTTGCTATCCAAACTGTCTTCACAGGCCCCTGCAGGGTATGCAGGGGTTGGTGTTTGTGTTCGAGAGGACCTGGGCAATTGCTGAAATTCCCCGGAGCTTCCTCAGATTTTTCCTCCATCCAGCCCTGTGCCGGAGCAGTGCGTGTTGCCGTGTACCAGCTCCCAGTTTTCCTCCCCCCGGAACGCTGACTTTTCCCTCTCCCCACGTGGGTTGAGTTGCAGCGACTCTAACGCTCAGCCTGAGCCTGTGCATCTGGACATATCCTGAAACAGATGCAATAAAAACGGGAACACTTGTGTGACACTAATCCAATGGAGGAAGTATTAGGCATACTTCCATATGCTTGCTGTAGGTTCCAGAGAATTTAGGGGATTGTGTTTTTTAGGCTTTTCTTTAAACACTTGCTTTGTTTATCCTTACAAACCAGAGCCATTTATTATAATAAAATACAGTACCAAAAGGCATCAAAACTCTATGAAAATACAATAAAATGGAGGGTGAAGTAAGCAGCTGCTTACCACAGCATTAGTAGGACATTAGCTAAAGTTATTCTTTTAAATTCTTTACCAGCAGGTGTTTATAATTGCCTATAAAAACCATCTTGTGTTTCATTACAGCAGAGACATTTAGAAAGTATTAATCATAAACCATTCATGCTTTTATGCCCAGAAAGTGAAGGTCCTGGTTATTTTAAGATAAAACTTTTTTTTTGTTTCTGCTGAGATTCCATATTTCAGTTTGTGTTTGGTTTTACGTGATAGCAGCTCTGTACGTGAATCACTTGTTCACTTATTATAAAGTAATAACAGACATTTAGACATTTTTGGATGGCAATAAAAACCATATGTGAGAGAATTAATGAAAAACATTCACTGCATTCCTAACTTTGTTTCTTTTTAGATTGTCAGTGCTTTATTAGTTTCCAGTGCTTTTCTTCTGTTAGTTGTGGC
>NW_010588247.1:167331-213425 GCF_000705375.1 Tinamus guttatus | reverse complement strand
CTGCGGCGCTCGGCCCGGCCGCGCTTCGTTCATGTGGGGCCTGGGCGCGCGTTTCTCTGCCGCGGAGACCCGGCCGTCCCCGAGGAGCAGGGAGCAGCGTGGGCGCGAGGAGAGGGGCAGCGTGGAAAGTCAGCGAAGCTGCTGCCCGAGCCTTTGCTTGGCGTGAACACTCACAGGGGAGGGGGTTCGTTACTACCCTTCTATTTTCTTGTCATAGGAATGCAAGTGTACAGTCAGCGTGTAAGCAGTCCTGGTTAGAAAAGGTGTATCTCTTTAACTCTCTTATATTGAAAGAAGGGGAGGAAAAAAAGAAGTGCATTGTTACTCGATTCCGCTGTCTTCGGGTTTGGGAGGTTCGGCCTTTGCGTGGTAGTGCCGCGGCTCTGGGGACGCTCGTGCGCTGGTGCTCCCGCCCAAACTTCTGGGTGCGCGTTAAGTTTAGTGTTCTTAGGAGAGCCTGTTGTGTAAAGAGCGCAAAAATCTGCCTGCAGACCGAGTTGTCGAGATCTCCCCACTGCTGCAGTGGGACAAAGAAAGCTTTCAGCTTCCTTTAAAACAAAAGGAGTGCAAGTCTGTAATTGGAGGAATGTTTTTCTTTCTTTTCCCAAAGAGCAGTGCATAGGGACGGAAGGAGAGCTGTCTGGACGCACACAGTTGCTTTGGTTGTTACACCGTGTGCGTGTAGTTTATCTGATATGTTTTACTGCTTGCTTTCTCTCCAAGATGCTCTCTTTTAATTCCCTTCTATTGGATTTGTGTCGTCGATACTGTGCAGCTGCCTTTGCTCTGTGTTGGTCTCATCTATGGTGTTGGGATTTATTTCAGTCCCGTGGTATGTTTCAGAAAGCAAATGAAATAGGGCATTTTAAAAGTTGCTGCCAAAAGAGCCATGCCTGCTCATGTTTGGAACTCCTGTTGCCCCCTCTTGGATTCAGTTCAAGTGTTTCTTTCTTCCTTCCCACCACTGTTCTCAAAATTTACCCAGGAAAAGGAAAAGAGTCTCAAAAAATGGAGCAGGGCATTTTGCCCTTCCTGTTCAGACGCTGTAGTTCCAGGCGTCTTACTTGAGTTTCTCATGCTTTCAGCTTTCAGTTTTGTTGCTTTCTATGGGGCGCAAAATGGCTTCAGGGCCTCCAAGCCCCTTGCTACGTAAAACCATCTTCAGAATGAGTGTTATGTCCTGCAGATTTCCAGGTTGGAGCTTCAGCAGCATTTAGGTGAGAAAATACTGGTGTCTGTGCAGGGAGCATGCAGAAATGTAGGCCAGGCACTAAGGCTTTTGTTGTAAAGTTTCTTCTTTACAGTTACCTTTGAGAAATTCTTAGGTTCATCATTATGTTACACGTTCAATGGTTATTGTGCCTCTTCGTTATCACTTGGTTGCTTCTGTCCTGTTTCTCAGAGCCGCGTGGTACTGTTGTCTTTTCTTCTTCTGGGAGCCACTAGTAGGTGTTGGTAAAGCTAGAATTTCCCCAAGTTTGTTACATGTTTCCTAGCTTAAGAATAATAAAGAACAATGTTTGCCTAATGATTTTTTTTCTGAAGAGGGAGTATTGTGGAGAGATGGAGAAAGCCTTCGGTGAAACAAGAAACTTGTTTTGCTTGTGCTATATTTGCAGAAACTCAAGGCAGAAATATTCATTTTTCCTTCTTTGAGTGACTTTCACATTGGGGTTAACAAATGAGGAAACATTAAATATTCAGTAATAAATATT
This sequence comes from Tinamus guttatus, assembly GCF_000705375.1. Next base: position 211,710 of record NW_010588247.1, on the reverse strand, counting down.
TACTCTAAAGGGACTCAGGCTCCACTCTTGGAAAGAGAGTGGGAGTGCTCTTAATTAACTTCAAAGGGACTTGGATCAAATCCTTTGTGCTGTGCTGAAGGAAGCAGGGTTTTTCATGAGTTCTCAATTCTGCAAACACTTACAGCACCAGTTCAGTGCTGCTCTTTCTCATGAGTCTATTCATGCAAATTGAGCAACTCCTGTGAGGAAGTGCTGTAGTGCAAGTTCAGTAAAGAAAAGCAAAATGCTTGTCTTTTTTTACATTTTTGTTTGAACTTACTGCTTGGAGAAGCTGTCTTTCCAAACAGGAAGCTTTGCTCTGCCCTAAGCATTGTTTGAGAAGCCCCTTTGGGACTTAAAAGATGAAGATTTTTTGTTAAAAGTCGGGTTGCTCAGCAAGAGCTTTAGAAATCTGCTGAGAATTGCAAAGAAAAGTATGCAATTTATCTCCCCCCCAACAAGATACTTTATCAAGTTAGTTTCTCTGGATGTGAGAGCTGTGAGAGCTCTGATTACTAGTTACATTAGGACAGTGCCCTAGATTCCACTTTTTTTCCCTCTCAATATTTTCTATTTTTATTGGGTCCAGGAAAGAGAAGCAAAGAGAGATATACCGACAACACATAATGTTGCTTTAAATCCTGTAAGTATTTAAAGTAGTAAGTAATAATATTAGTAAACAGTTCGCATTTTGAACGGGGGGCTTGAATGGTACATTGAGACTGTATTTTCCATTATCATAGATAATTTTCAGCACTTCCTAGGAACTGCTTTAGATGAGATTATCTTGAGGGAGCCTGGCGAGATGCAAGACAGCAAAAAGGCATGGTGGACCCAGTGGTGCTTTGCAGTAATGAAATGCCTGCATCTCAAAGGGATATTCACTTTGCAAGTATAAGCAGAGTTGGTCCAGCAAAGATGGTCCTGGAAGATGCTTGTTAGACTATGTGTCAGCTTTTTAAAATTCAGATTTGTTCCCTACATCACTGTTACCTTGTGTAGTTGTATGGGAGATGGCTTTGACTCCGGTGAAGCTCCAGGGTGTCGTCAAGTAGGTTACTGGGAAGGGGAGGAGGAACACATTTTCCTACATTTAAAGTGTGAGTTGCTCCTCTGCCAAAAAACCTGGCAGGACAGAGTAGAGATGTTATTTTCAGCATGGTCTTTTGACTATGATTCAAAGCAAGACTCTGCATGAGAGGGCTGGGTTATCATCTTCCAAGGAATGCTAAAATCAAGGCCCAGTTTACTAGATCTAGTGACTATGTTTTATATTTAGATTAAATGAATGATGCCCCGAGTAGGGAATGATCTACCTAGTCAGTCTTGCAAAACTAACAGAAAGATAATAAATGTCCTTTCCTAGCAAAAAGAGTGCATTGAGTCTAATGGCTATTTTTAACAGTTTCCCTTCAGCTCAGTTTTCTTGAGATATAACTCCTGATGTACTTGGTGACTCTTGTTCCCTGCTGTTTAGCAGTTTTCCATGTTCAGAAATACTTTGCAGGAGAAATACTGCTGGTCCCTGAGCGTGATTTATGTGACTTCATTTTATGTTTTTAAGTGGTTTGTTCCATCAGTGCGCATGGAGTTTTTGCAAATTTGGCATTAATGGGAGGATGTGGGTAAATCTTATCTTATTGGATCAGGTAATCACTGAAACCTCTGGATCCTGGAAGATGATACTGTTTTCTTTTTATTTAGACCGTGGAAGGATGAGTAATGAGGTTGCTGGAAATGGTCAGGGCGATTCAGGTGGGACGATGAGTTATAGATGCCTGTTCGAGGTATCTGCTGTGACATCCAAGCTGAGCTCTCTGCCCTTCCCAAGGAAGAAAAGGGAATGGGAGAAGAAAGACACACAGTTTTGCTTGCTTTCACTGGTGCACACGAAGGTAAGCCAGCAGCTGCCCCAGAAGCTGTAGGAAGAAGAAGGTTCATCATTTATGGGCCTCAATTTCAAATGCAATGCAAAGCAGTGCTTGAGGTGAAGTGTAGAGCAACCAGGAGGGAAAGGAATAGGTTCCTAATTCGTTTTAGTCTTAATCTTGATGCCTCAGCAAGTCCTCAAAAGGAATTTAAGGCTCTTTTTCTTTTTTCAGCCTAAAACCAAGTGCTCTCTACAGTCTTAGATCATTCTCTGCTCCGTGAAGGAGTGTCTTGAAACCTCTGTTGCTGTTATTTCTGCCAATTATTAGAGTCTCTGCCCTTTTAGGCTTGTTACAGATCATGGGCTCTTCAGCTGCCAACCAAATATTCTGAGACGGTGTCATTTTTAATTGATCAGTTGTTTCCTGTTTGGAAGAGATTTTATGTGTAAATTGGATGTGTTTTTAGTAGAATTGAAAGTCTGACACTTCTGTTTTTAGGAAAATATCTGTTGCAGAGACAGATTATCAATCTGGTGTGGGTGATGCGGAAAAGCTACGAGCTGCTAGGTGGCTTCTGAAATTAAAATAATAAAAAGGTGTCATAGCATTGCCTACCAATTTCAGGAGTATTTTTAGAATTTGAAGGGTACGTTGCATACATCTCAAGTGTTCAGTTCCAGTTCACTGCAGAACTGCAGTTTGGGGCCTGCAGTTGGGACGTCGCTGCTACGTTATTTGTTTATTTTTAGAACTTTGCTGGGTATTTTTTATTCTTAGAGATTAATAAGTCTCTTCGGGATTGGTGTTTGGTCAGGATTGTGCATGCTGATTATGTGCAGGTGTAACTTCGAAGTGATAACTTTATCCTGGAGAAAGGTGATTTCAAGAAATGTTTTTCGGACTGTCAGGGCTGGTTGCCCCGTAACTCCTTAGCATTGAGGGCACTTAGTTTTCCACCCTTTCCATAGCCTTTTATCCATCACATATACTTAGAGATTGCTTATCCTGTCACGCCACCCTTTCTTTTTGTCGTATCCTCCGTGTCTTCCTCGGCTCTGCCTTGGAGCATGCTCGATGTTTGGTTTTCTCAGCGCTGCGCTAGGCTGACGCTTCGTGTTTGGCTGCGGACGAGCAGCGCTTCTGCTCTCACCTTGTGCACCGCGTGGCTCCTTCGCAGGGCCGGCCCCAAGCTGGAACTGGAAGCTCCAGGACGTTGGGAGGGTGAGGGATTGTGTGGGGGAAAGGGGCTTGGGACGGGCACGCGGGAGCTTCTCTCTGCCAAGCTGAACATTTGCATCTGAAGCAGTCAGGGGTGCAGGTTTTTCCGGCGCCCCAGCGCTCCTCTGGTTTCATGGTCCAGTGGCCCCAAAGTGTCAGTCATAGATGGTGGCTTTTCATGGTCTGCTTTTAACAGGAGGAGAGTGTGGAAATGCTGTGTAGGTTGGGGCTGTGTGCGTACCCCCAAGAAGTCGCATTTCTTTATTTTATTTTTATTTTTATTTTTTTAAAGATTTTATCAAAGATCCCAGTATAGGAAACTTGTATTTCTTGCTAGGCAACAAAATTAAATGCTAACATTACAAATTGTTTCTTAGCTTTACTAATGGTAATGAACACATTATCTAAATAAGCTCAATTATCGTATACTTATTTGTCTAGTATTACGCGGAACTATAAATTAAGGGTATTTAAGATAGAAGATCACCATATTATACATGTTACAGAAACCATGCATTAGTGGCAATAAGATATGGTGATAGGACAATATGTGGTGATATCATTATCCGGATAATGATGCTTAACAGAATGGGAGTAATATGCTTTAAACAAGTTGCTTTTAAATTGATAATTACAGTATACCCTAATATGTGCGGATTAATCCTTAGTGTGATTCACGCATATTTGCTTTGTAACCTAAAATAGAAATAAAGGTATTAATAATGAAGGTTAGCTTTTCTGTGAATGGAAAACTTATTTTTGTATTGTGAGTGAGATAATTTTGGTAATCATATATATATATATATATTTATATAAAAAGCTTCCATCCAGCTTTGTTCAAGCTGGACTTAGGGAGAATTCAATGAAACATTATTTGAAGTAGTAGCTCTTTGTTATCCAAGTGCAGCCCAATATTAAAGAAGAGAAGAAAGCGAGTGGGGCCGTAGTGGACGGAGCAGGGAGCGGAGCAGCCCTGGGTAGACACCGTCCTTGCCTGTGGATCCCTGCCGAAGACCCAGTGGCTGGTGTGCTCTGTTCTGAGCTCTGTCTCAGTCCTGTCGTAATCGAATTAATGTAGTAGCAATAATTGTTCGTTTTTCTCTGCTTCTGGTGTAATTCTAGGGCAGGGTAAGTGCGTGTGCAGGTTGCCTGTCGTGTGGCTGTTTCTCCTGTCGTGTTTGGAGACTTGCACTAGGCTGCTGAGTGTTGCGGGTTGATGTGCTTGTAATGCAGCGTGTTCCCGTGTGCTCCCAGATGTACCAATTTTTTGGCTTGTTTTTGGAAACACCTGCTTAATTCTCTATCATCTAACATTTGCACTTGACTTTTTTTTTGTATGTTTGTTTTTTAATTTGTTTTGAGTCGCTTTAATTGCTGTGAACAATAAATGCCATTAATGTTGTAATTTTTTGCATCAGTGCCAGTCTAGATTTTATTTCAGGCCTTTTAGGCTATCTTAGTCTGCATCTTAAAGCATTCTCAAAAGTATCGAACAATGAGTTGTGTTGTTCCGAAGTCTACAGGAAATGTACACATCCCTTTTCCAGCCTGCAAACAAACTCAAAGTTAAGTGGGAGCGAACGGTGTGTTCCAGGAAACAGGCTCTTTGTTGGGAGTCGCCTTCTTGCCATGTTTTTTACAGAACTACCCCCTCTCTCCTTTAAGCTGTAATGTTGAGTCTTAATTTTAGTCTGTCTCAAGTCCTCCTGCTTTGACAGTTACCTCTGCAGAAGAGAGCCCTGTTTTTCATAGTCCAAGTCAGAAGCAGCGGATGTAGTTGGTGTGTGTTGCAAGTGAAACCCCAACACACCAGCTCTAGTCAGTGACAGAGCATCTAAGCTAGAGCTTTGGACTAACTAAATGATGATGATGAGTGACATGAAGAAAAGCCTGAAAGGCTCAAAGCTGAAGCCTTTTAGCTGAATGCCTTTCTGATACAGTATGGCAGCTGCTTGCATCCTCCTCTTGCCATCTCATTTGAGGCAGGAAGGCAAGGAGACCTTGTAGTGAAATATGCTGGATTCTTCTTCTCTGCTTTAAAACCGAGCTTGGAATATGAGTTTTCTGAAACCTTCTGCTATCATAGGTGCTGGTAAACCTTTTTATTTTAAAAAAGCAAATCAGAACTAGTAATACCTAAGGGACTTTACTTAATGAAAGTTCATAAGGTCAGAAGAAGGTTTGGAGGACCCTGTGTTTGATCAGCTGTTCGAGGGAAGGCAATTCAAGATCTGGTTCATTAGATCAGTCTCTAAATTAAATTAACTTCTCTGCAAGGTTATCCAGAATCAGAATAATTCAGGTTGGAAGGGAGCTCTGGAGATCATCTAGTCCTATCTCCTGCTCCAAGTGTGTTCAAGTAGAGCAGGCTGGAATGTCTCCAAGGATGGAGACTCCACAGCCACTCCGGTATTTGACCAGCGGCATGGTTTAAATAAATAGCTAAATAAATTGCCTTATATCTGGCTGGAATTTCCTGCTCTGTCTCTTTCCTCTAATCTCATCACAGTGCACCTCCGGGAAGGGACTGGATTCGTATTTTCTGTAGCCTCTCATTTGATAGTTTTAATGCTACCTAAACATAGTCGTGTAAATGTAGAGCAGTAGGATCATCTCTTACCATTTCTTAAAGCTGAACAAGACCAGCTGGCATCTCTTTATAATTCCTTTAAATAGTTCCATTTATTTATATGTTAAATTCTCAGCTGTCCTTGAACATTTGTTTTTAAACAGAGCTTAAGATAGGTTGACATTTTTTTCCGTACTGTGCATGTTTCTCTAGGGCTGTCTGTGATATTGTTCTCAATTGTACCTATACAATTGTATTGTACCTGTATTAAACTGGAGCATTTCTCAGAAAATCCAGTACCCTTTCTTTTGTCCTTTAGTAATTGCATTTGTAATCAGTATCACTAATGGTAATATTCACTTCCTAGCCTTTTTAAAAAATTCTTTTTAATGATATGTCTGATTAGGATTTTCTCGTGATGTCCATCAATGCAAATATATATATCTATGTATATTTTCTGGAAAACTGATGCCATTTAGCAGTCAAAGCTACCAGCCATACCAAACACTTGTCAATGAAGTAGGATTTTAGAAACTGAAGTGGGACTTCTGCATCTCTGTGAAATACTGCTGCTTAATCACTGCAGCAGTACTTTCCTCTCTTGTTTACATAAGAATGTTCAAGAGTGAAGTATAGAAGGCAGGTTGTACCAGGAGGCTGTTTTGCACAATTGTGCATCTTGCGTTCTGCTGTTTGCCTGTATAGTGGGCGAGTTGCAATCCCAGATCCGCGTCTTCCTCGGCCCTAGGGAAATCCTGAAGTGAGAGACAGCTAAGGAGGCAGCAAAAGCAGGAGCACAGCATCGAAAATGTTCTTATCTCAGCTTGTGTTTGAACTAGTTTTCCTAGGGAGAAAGTTGGCCCACACGTTGTGAGAACCCTTTAGGTTGGACAGGCGCTCGCTGCAGGGCGCGTGCATTGGGCAGCGAGGAGCCCTGCTGCCCAAGTGAAGGGATTGGGGTTCCCGACTCGGTGCAGTTATGACTCAGTTAAGTGGGAAGTTTAATCTGGTATGGCCCCCAAGCTGGTACAAAAGCTAGATAAAACTGAGTATGTCAAATATATAGCATGAATCAGGAGCCCTTTCTTTAGAGAAAGACCTTGATGGCTTTGCTTACAAGCAGTTTCTGAATTCCTTTTCCCCCCAGCCCCCAAATGTATTGGGAATGTTTCATGTCTCTGCGAGTCTCTCTCTTAAATTAGAGTGGTTGAGAATCATCTTATTTCCTGCTGCTGCAGGTAAAGCAGAAAAATCCTCAAGCAGTGGTGTGACTAGCTTTAAAACAGTTTGGTGTTAGAGGAGCACATTAAGTTGCAGGTGGCATATTGGCATTTTACACACATTTTTATTAGATGTTCTTCCAAACATCAAGATGATTTCTGACCTGTATTGTTTAAAGACCTCTGGAACTGATTATGTGGTAATGGCTTAAGCTTTTACTACCTTCATATTAACATAAGCGTGGGCTTTGGAAATCAGTAGCAGTATCCTTAATTTGATAGTACTCTGTTTTGTTTAAAGTCATTCTTGCTATCAAACTTGCAATTAAGGAAGGGTAAAGAGGGTCCGCAAGCAGAGGCGAATATGCTGAAGTCTCGTTCTCTTGCTGTTGATTCTGTAGTCAAGAAAAATGGGCTGAAGACACAGCAGTGCTGGAAGAGGAGGAGGTATTGGTAACCTCACCGAAATGCTGGGCTCAGTAGGGATGGAAATTGCTGGGAGAGAGGAGGCCACTCAAGGTGTGGAGAATATCCCTGGGAATGGTGTATTAGGTGTGTGAATGTCTCTGAACAGCTCTATTTTGTTGTTACAGCAGCACTTTGGTTGTTTCATCTACATCTCATTACGTGTGTTTTATACTGGACTTCTACGTGTGCGTATCTGTCATATAAAGAAAATATCTTGCACCAAAACACCCTCGGCATTAGCCAGCGGATTTCCTAAAACAATGACCCGCTACCTTTACAAACACTGCAGACTCTTTCTACTCAAGCCCCCCTTAAGGCTGATGCAGCTTCTTATTCTGTATTGAACGAGCGTCGCAGTAATTGCGGGACCATTTCCGCAGGCTTCGCTCCTCGCTTTGTGTGAGCCCGAGTGGCCTGGCTGGGAGTGAGGGTGGCCAAATGGCAGTGCTTTGGTCCCTGGTGTCCTTTTACCCCTTTATGTATGAGGACAGCGGCACAGGCCTCTGTCTGCGCCCGAAAAAACGTTTCTCCATCCACCCACCTGTTTAGACACTGTGAGAGCCGGTGTTTCAAAACAGACAAATGTCTGTTTAATACAGCGGGATTAGATGCAGTATCCGGGAGAGGTTTTGATGCATATGTTTTTGTGTCTTCTTCCTTCAAAATTACTGTAAGAAAGCTGAGGTTTTCGCTTTCATTTTTTAAGCTGTTCGTGAGCGCAAGTGAAGTCGGTAGTGTTAGGATGCTGGGAGGATTTGCCTTAGACCTGTCTCCGAGGTCTGGGGAAGCTGTGGAAACGCTGCAAAGAAGATGTGCAGTTGCTCTGTAAGTGCATGTGTGCTACGCTGGCCGCATTGAATTGCAAATGGATGCAGCTCCCTTTTCAAACAAAACAACCTTAAGAGAATTTGCCAAGCTGTGCAGTGCTCAACAGTGGGGATTGTTGTGCCCTTAGTGTGCGCTCTACATTAAGGCACTTGTCACTTGTTTGGCTTTAATCGTTTGGAGTGCCAGGATCTGTAGTAAGAAGAAAAAGAAAACACAGTATTACCACCTTGACTTCCAGTCTTTTTTTTTCCCTCTGTTGTTTTTGGTTTATTCCTTCCTCTTACTATGAATGTTCTCTTGTTTCAGAGTACTTGGTCTGGAAGCGCCCATGACTCAGTGCAGACCAGGAGAGTGGTCATTTCTCACAACATGGATAAAGCACTCAAAGAAGGTGAGTCTGAAGTGGGACGAGAGGGCATTAAACACTGGGCATCTTTCGGCCTCTTAGCAAATCACAGCTCCACAATACATCAGGATGTTAGAATATGACCCTACTTTCTTCTTCCTTATCCACCCTGTTTAAAAACAAGGGTGGAAGGTCTTGATCTTTTTAAGAGGTCCACTATAGTAGGTTACTTGATGATGTTGTAGTTTAAGTGACATATTGTAATTTTAGCTCTTTTTTTTTTTAACAGAAGTATGTGAAAATTAAATCCTTAATGCTTGTAAATCAAATGAAAGGAGACTGTTTCAAGGATTCTTGGATACTTGAAGGCTAACGTATTTAAAATACTTTATTAAAAAAAAGTATTAAATTACTTTATGAATAGCAGTTAGCATAATATATAGCTAAAATATAAAATTAAAATATCTCTACTATAGCATATTTCCATTTCTGTTAAAGTGAACCATTATAACATGATCATAACTAAGTAGCTTATTAGGCATCATTTTACGTGGATTGTGCCAGATTGTAAGATTACTGATGACCTATGGAAAGAATGGCGGAGTATGAACATTGCACATCTCAAAGAAACATTTTCCAGTTATATGCTGTATTTCTACATGTATACTTTGCATTTTGGATACATGCATTGGAATGTGGAAAAGAAACCTTTATGTAACCAGCAAAAATTCAGAGGCAGTGGGGCAGTTTGGAGAGAAACAGCAGCTTTTGTGGAATATTGGAGGAGAGAGTTGTGTTAAACTTCCCTTTTGATAACTTGCACGTAAGAGAAGCCTGTGTGTTTGTAAAAACATGACAGCTCTGCATCTGAGGTATTTATTCAGCAGATCATTCAGACAGACACGTAAGTCTATCCTTACTCAGTAAAGCTAAAAGAAATTTACTAATGATAAATGATTTTCTTTTTTGAGTTAGGACCTACATTCATGACAACTCACTTGTCTTTCTGCTATTTCTTTTCAGAATAGATACTACCTTCACACTGTGCGTTTTGGACAATAAAGTTGTCAGATTGATCGTATTTCTCCCAGGCCTAATTAAGTTGACTAATGAAGCCCGCTTGTCTCCAGCTACAAAATTTATCATGATGAGACTGCATCTTTCACTCTCTTTGCTCTGTTGCACATAGATTTAAGCAATTTTTTGGGGAACGAGCCCCCAAAAGAAACATCTTTTAATGGAATAAAATGTTCTGTGGAGGGGTCACATTCCTTGCTCTGTAATAATTCTGAACTCTGTAGCTATCTTTATGCCATGAACACTCATTTATAGACTCAGGGTTAAATAATGATAAATAATGATCCTCTCTGTGATTATTTTGCTACTGCTATGTTGTAATCTTACAGTGATGAGAATTAAAAAGCATTCGTAAAATCCAGGTGTTTTGCCTTTCAACTGTCTAGATCTAATGCAAAATTTAACAAAATGTTTTAGTCTCGTCAGTGTAGTAGATTTTCAGTTCTCTTCAGGTTATAATCCTGGGGAAAGGTTCAGACTTCTGGCACTGCCACATGAGGTTTTGAGTAGGTGCTGTCAGACTGCCACAGTTTATGGGATTCGGCAATTTTGTTTTAAATCCAGTTTTATTTTGGTTTATCTTCCTTTGAAGATACAAGGGTAACATTTTTAGAGGAGCCAACAGTATTGCTTTCAGAATTTTTATTCCTGGATATAAAAACACAGCCTTTTGGTTAATTTTGACTACTTCAGCTGTTCTTCAACATGTGTTACATAAATTTTACTTAGGCTCTGATTAGATGTGTTTAGCTACTTTTGTTCTTTTCCTTAGCATCTTTTGTATAGTCTATTAATACAGTTGGAAGGATAGATACTGGTGGCCATCCTTAGTTTTAATTGAAGGAATTATTTATGTTTCCATTATAAACTGATTTTAGCAATCGGTCTTATTTCAATAAACTTAAAACTATTATGAGCTTTTTCCCCTGGTATTAATCCGCTGATAATAGTTGCCTTGTCTTGGATAGTTTTGCTTCTTGCCAAAGGCAGGATAACAGCATTATTTGGAACTGTCATTCTAAAACATGGTCGCTTACTCTGCCAAAAAGAAACTGCTGTTTATTTCTGTCTACTGCTTAGTTATCTGCTTTTTTCCTATCCTGCATTGACAACATAATAGTACAAGAGGACAGTGCTTCAGGTGCTTTTTTATGTACTTAATTAGAGCTTGCTTGCGTAAGCTGCAGATACAGGGTAGGGGAAAGCTATGAACCAGCCCTGCTGGCAGGCAGCTTTTTTTTATGAAGCATCCAAAAATAGAACAATTGTAAAATAAGTAGTCTTTCCTTGCTGCGTGTGGCAGAAAGATGGCCTTGTAGTTTTAAATCTGTAAGTCCTTTTTCAGTCAGTCGTACTTGTGTGACTAATGCTGAAATGAGTTTTTAGCCTTTTATTAATTAATTGTCTTGATTATCATTTGTGCTTCTTTTATTTTGTGCAGGGAAAAGATGGCCTAGTTTTATAAGTAGTTTTAATGCTCTTTGTTTTAACATTTCCTGTTTTTGTTCTGATAACCTCATGTTTTTATCCCATATAGCAGGGTAGTTCAGGCAAATGCCTTTTAAGGGAGACTAATGGGGTCAGATCCAAGACCTTCTTGTGCAATGTGATGTTTAGGCTGAGGGCCATAACCGTCAGCAGGTTTTTCTGCCATGAATTTATCCAGTCTCCCAGGAATTGAAGTTCATTTTCCATTTCAACATCCAGTCATTGAGTATCCCGTGGTATTTCTGTTGTTCTTCACAGTCAGTCTTTGACTTTGCTATCTCTGATGATTCCGTAGTTTGAGAAAACTTTGTCTATTAATTAATTATCTATTCTGGGGGGTCATTTATGAGTAAAAAAAAAAAAACAATATGGGAACTCTCACCAGAGCAAATCTCACCAGAACTCCACTAGTAAAACTTTTCTGCTATGACAATTGTCTATTTAACCATGTTCTTTGTTTCCTGTCTCTTAAAATATTCCATGCTAGGAAGCCACCTCTTACTCCATAGCTGCTTAGCTTCCTTTAAAGCACTTCTTGACTGAGGCCTTGTTGAAAACACTGGGAATCTGAGTATATTATATCTTTGGATAAGATCTCACCTTTCTGTGTTTTGAAATAGAATCTTTTTTTTTTTTTCAGTATTTAGGACAAGGATTTCCTGCTGTAAAAAGATCTTTATTCCACTCTATCATATTTCCCAATTTAAGATCTGTTCTTTGATATTTAGAAACAAAATTCACAATAGCTTCTGCCATTTTTTATTTGAAAAACTGTATTTTTTTCACAGCACTCAAAATTTGACCCAAACAGCTAATTAAAAAAAAATCCAAAAGTCAAGAGAGTCCACACCCTTTCACATAGAAGCTGCCCAACTACATACGCAATGATAACATCTATTCTGTTAGGAAACATGACCATCTTATAGTGTTTGAATAATATTATAAAATGTAAAAAAAATCATGAAAAGTTGATATTTTTCCTAGCATAAACATTAATAAGATATCTTAAATATGACAAGATATATAGCTAGCACCTGAAGTCCAGTCCCTGAAGTCTGGGAACTTGCACAGCATTTTGCCTTTAATACCGTGGTCTAAATGAAGATTTCATGAGCGTAAGAAACTTCAGTAAATAAAGAGAGTTTCAAGCATAAAAGTTATTGTTTTGATTTGTATTGTATGGCAAAAACAATAGCTAGAATACAACAGTGAATAATTGGCATTAATTCCTTGAAATTAATAATCTACTGGAAATGATAGAGTTGAATGTATTCAAATTATTTATAAGCTGTTCTTTAGGGCTTTAATAGAGCAACTTAATATTTTATTTTGATTTAAGGATGAAGGTAGGGCTTTTTTGTTGTATTGGATTTTGGTGGTGTGGGGAAGGAAGTGGAGTAGCTGTAACAAATAATGAAGCATTTAACACTTACTCCAATAGAACAGTACCTTCTCCAGGTACTTTACATTTTCCAGGTACTTTTCATTTTAGAAACCTTGAAATGACTTAGTAAAAAGTTTTTAATGTATGCTATCTCAATGAGGGGACTAAGTTTCTTTCTTTATAAACCTTTAATCTTCTCTCTTTTCTTTTTTTTTTTTTTTTTTTTAAGCAGGGCAATGTAGAATGAAGTCAGTATTTCAGGCAGGCAAAGTATTCATTGTAAGTTATTATGCTGTTATTACATTATTAGTTCACTTTCATAGTGCCAGGAGCTTTCAATAGTTTACTAAGCAGCCAAACAATGTCCTTCAAAGCAGAAAGCAAGAAATGATGGCGTTCATGAATACTTTAAACCAGGGACTTATTCTGACAAATGAAACATGCTTTTTGTATTGGAAATCCAAGATCAGGGTGTCTGATAATTGCAAATTTTGATAAAGAAGCTGCTCAGATTCTCATGTGTATGACTTCCTTCTTCAGTTATTCCTCTAATAGTTGCAAACTGGGTGGGTAGGTTTTTTTTTCTTAATATTTTCTTTTTTGCACCTTTTTGGCAGTGCTGAGCACGGCCCGTCATGTGTGCTTCCTGAGCTCCTCCTGCTCCCTTCTGGAGCTCCAGGGACATCTGCTACTAAAGCATCAGTAAAACTGGCTACACACAAATGTTGTCAAAAAGAAAAATTAAAACAGTGGAAAATGGTGTTGCTGAGAAATTCGCAATTACACTTACCTGGGTTATTGCTTATACATATAGCTTGGAATACCATGCTATTTTTATGGTTCCTGCTGTTTCACTAATCTACTTTCTCTCTTCTATATCTAGCTCCTCTGATCCTCTAAAGCACTGTCAGTATTGTCTCTGAGCTCCCCGAGTCTTGCCACTTGCTTTAACAGTGACTTTGGAGTTGAAACTGAGTTCATATGTTAAGAAAGGTTGGCTTCGGTCTGCCACATCCAAATTAGATGATAGTTCACATAATCAAATCCACTTACTTACTGAGAGGCAGGTATTAGTTCCAGGTTTGTGCATTGCTGGGTAACCTGCCTCTCTGACCAAATCCACTTACCGGCTTTGCAAAGTGACCACCAGTAACCTCTCCTAGGTGCAGATTTCTCTAACGTCACCAACTTTTCTCTCTTTGGAGAGAATAATAACCCAAAGAGTGAGATGCACAACCTTTTAACCCATGAGCTTGTGGAGGAGAGGGGTGGGGGGTTAATTCTGTACACTACTGGTGTATTTTCCACTTTTGCAGATTTAGCTATTTATTGCTTTTCTTTTCTCCTTTTAGTGTTTGACTACAGCTATAGAGATTACATCCTGTCCTGGTATGGGCAGCTCAGCAGAGATGAAGGGCAGCTGTATCAGCTGCTCTCCGAAGACTTTTGGGAGATTGCCAAGCAGCTGCGACAGAGGCTGAGTCACATTGATGTAGTTAAAGTTGTCTGCAACGACGTGGTGAAAGCTTTACTCACACACTTCTGTGATCTTAAAGGAGCCAGCGTCAGGTAAAAAAAAAAAAAAAAAAAAAAAAACTCTGCTTTTCGTTAGAATATTCTTGTCTCTGTTTTTACATATCAGAGCGATGAAGACTGCAATGTTTTGATAGACAAGTGGTAAAGAACAGGTTTCTACCAGCGTTAGAGGTGAAGCTTTCTTAAGGGCATCTTTAAGACCTGTGGAAGGAGATGTCTTGTGCTCTTTTCTTAGAGCTCAGATTTGCCTCTGTTTCATCTATGAATCCTTGGCTCATTTTAGGAACTGAGCAGTTTGAGCAGTTCCTGCAAGTTCTGTGAAACTGCCAAGGGAAGGAGAGAAGCACTGTGAGAGCACTCAAGGATCAAGAACAGTTATTTGCACCTATCCCAAGAAAAGCACAAGGGTTTAATTCCATTGAATTTCCCACTTCTCTACCCCCAGGAGGCAAAGCCTTATGGTTTCTGACAGTGATCTGTCTTGCAGCAAATAGCTGCCTTCATTGAAGAAAGAAACCCCTAGATTTTCTTTCTTCATTCAAGTTATCTTTTTGACAGTGCTCCCTTTGTGCACATTGTGCCCCAATTGTAATTGGAAATGGCCACTTCTCCTTCTGTGCCCTTCCCTGGTTTAAGTGACCGTTCATGGGCTTGTAGTTTGGGCTTATGTTTGTGCTTACTTGCATTTCAGTTATCCTAAGTGCAGTATGCTTTCATCATTCACATGGGGCTTCTTTGATATGAAGCTGTTTTGTCCACAATTAGAGCCACGTAATTTGAACTCTCCTTGAGAGAAAATAAGGGCTAGCTGTTTTCTGTCCGTGACCAGTCCGTATGTTGCCACTTGCATTTCTAGCTGTTCTGGTAGAGTTAATATATTCCTGGCAGATGCCACCGTTATGTAGTTGAATATAGTGAAATAATGAAATAAAGAGGAAAAGAAACTAAAGGGTAGTTTCATTCCAGAAAAGCAGCAGCTAACTGGTATGCATACTACAATAGGTCTTACATTAGATCCAAGATGATGCATTATTTCAGCTCCAGAATATTACAGAAATCTATTGGTCATATAAAATTCTTAAGTGTGCTTCTTGCTTACCAAAGTAAAACACTTTCTTTGGGGCAAAGTTTGAATTTGTTAAAGGGTGGCGATGGTATTATTATTATTATTTTTAAGTACAATCTTTTTCCTGTTTGAAGTTGTTGAATTTGTACTTACGCTATGTGGAGCTAAAATAAAGAAAATCAGAGTATTTTCCATTTGAATTTTTCCCCTATAAAAAGTTAAATGCACCTTAGGCTGCAGTAATACAGTAAATAAAAATTCTTATCACCTTAATGTGATAGTGGGCTTAGGAAAAAACAAAAACAACACAACACAACTACAGCTGAAAATCTTGTATGGGTTAAAGTTTTGGGCGCGTTGACTTTTCCTGCTATAGCCTAAGGCTGTGGCTTCACAAGGAAAGCCTAGTTTGGTGATGCAGATCAAAGATCCTACCAGCCATGTGATACGAAGTGTGAAGCACTAGTGTATTCTCAAGCTGCTCATCCAGACCTGCTTGAAAAGCCTGGGAAGCTCTGTAGAAATTGGACAGGGCTCGCTTTTTCTCAGCAGGCACAGAGTGTGCTCAGTGCTAAGCTATGTGATGTGGCAGGTTAGCAGAGATGGGACTGTGTGCTCATACCTGAGGAGATCGAAGTTGTACTCCCAGGTGATCTGAGAAGGCATGTAAAAAAACTTGAAAGCACAATCAAAGATGATTATACTGCTTTTTTATTTCTTAAAAGAGCCACTAGTGAATTAAAGAATTTTTTTTTTCATTATTTAATTATCTGCCTTCTACTGTATTGTTTGCTGTGCTAGAGCCTGCTGACGTGTTAAACCATGGGCTGGGAAGTACAAAGCATGTCACTTCCAGCTAGAGTCCCTTGAAAAACTTTCAATATATTTCAGTGTATATGTGTATATGTGTATGTGAAGTTTACAGCTTAAATACAGGAAACTTTGTTAGCTAGGGAACACAGATTTCATTGATCTATCTTTGCTTTGTGTCCACATTTTAAAAATTCTCATAAGTTTCAATGTGAATTCAACATTTTTCTCTCAATGTGTCTAAAAATGAACCCAATTAGTTTAGGGTGAGGAATGTTGTGGAGCAGAGACTCTAATTAGTGTAAGGTTTTTCTCCTGTTGTGGTGCTCCCTGCAACACTGCATCTTGTTTCCACAGCACTGGGTTTTGCATTTCAGCGTGGCAGCAAAGGGCATTCTGCCTGCTCTGAATTAACTAATAAAGTTTTAGATACTTCTTTTTTTTTTTTTTCCAACTCTGGAAAGGATGCTACCTAAACCTTTTTGTCTCATTTTTCCTGTATGTCAACACAGGACTCTAGTAAAGTAATGGAAAGAAACCATCTGTCCTCAGGAGGACAGAAATGCGGGTTTCTGCACTGCTAGGTCATTTGCTTCAGCCATAGAAGTTTCTCTGTCTTTACTTTTCCACCTTCACTATCTGGCCTCAGTCCATGGTGTCTTACAGTCAGGCTGCCCAAGGGATGGAAATAAGCAGTGACCTCTGAGCGTGAGGCAGGTGGGATGCCCTACTCTTGCTTTCCCTCTGACAGTGCAAGGCTCCACTTCATAATAAATAGCTCAAGGTCAAGGGCCAACAAGTGAGAAGAAGCTCGCTTATATAAGGGAGATAATAGAGGAGAGCCAGGGAACCAGGAGGAAAAGCCTGGCAGCATCAGGTCCCTTTCCCTTTTCTTTTATCTGTGCATTCACTTTCTTTATAGGGGGCTGGCTGCCTTTCCTGCACTTCTGCAAAGCGAAGCAAGGGCAGAGGCACTTACTTAGCCATGGGCAGCCCATCTATGATGGCACAGAAACATTTCAGTTGCCTCAAACTTGAAACATTGGAGGGTACCTTGAGGTCCAGCTGAGGCTATAAAGGACCCTGTTGCTTTTGAGTTGCTATATTTGCAGCAATTTGGATTTAAATAGGAAATGATTTGATTGCTAGCATTAGTTCTGCACAGAAATGAGATTTGATACTTTTCCTGTGTCCGAAGTTTTGTGGTAGAGAAGAAAAGTCAGCTTTGCATTTGCTGGTAGAGGCCATTGCACTCTTCCCTGTTGTACTGACTCCAGTGCATTGCACTGGCCAAGTGCATCCTACTGGGCAGGCTCCTGCAGCTGCACGGAGGCTCGTGTCTGGTGGCTCTTGCTTTATAGCTGCTGTAGCTGCCTTTTCTTCCCTGAGGTCTCATTCACGCGTTTTCTCCTTGGTTACTTTATACAGAGCATTGTAAACAAGCTGAATCCTGGTAGTGCTGTTTGATATTATGAAGGATGGATCGTGTGCTGAGCAGGATGGGAAGTAATCCTGGAGACCTGCTTGCAGTTGGGAGTCTGAGGGACTTGGCAAAATAAAAACAAGTAGTAAATGTCTTTCTGTGAAGTCCATGTGGAAGGAAGGAAGATTTCCTCCCACTTACTGTGGGCTAATAATAACCACATCAGATATTAGTACAGAACTATTAACATCTGATATGTAGCACTGTGGGCTGGTAGTCACCAACCTGCAGTGAAGGCAGTCTGTAAAATGAAATGTGGAGGTTGTTAATCTTCATCCGTTCTTGAACCTCTAGGTTCTCGAGTAGCTCTCAGTGGAAGAAGTATGAGACAGTCTGATTTTCTCACATCTTTCAGTGGGGCATGTACCTTTTTTTGTCTTTAAAATGCATCCAGGCATCTTGATTCCAAAAGCAGAAGAAAATTTATTTCTGCAGCTAGGGGGTATGCAGTGTGACAAGCTGCTTTTGGCAGGTTGACTGTGCCATGGTGCCTGATGGGATGCTCAGCCGTGTGTGTGTGTTTTGGCCTGGATTTGAAGCTAAAGTCACGACTCAGCCCTTGGGGGCTACAGGCTACTTTCAGTAAAGTCCCAGGAAGCATGAAGGAGGAATGTGGCAGAGAAACCGCTCTCTAACAAGTGATGGGTATGATAAGTTACTTGGACGTTTAAGATGATATTTGGCATATTTTGATAGTATTACCCTCATTTTCTGTCTCTTCCTTCCTCAATCTGTCAGTAACACAGCTCCGTTCATAATTCTCTTGGTTCCATGTGAATACCTTTGTATATGTAGGATATATAACTGCTGTATTATTGTGCTTAACTGTATTTATTACAATATGTAGTATGATGTAACACTTAAAAGGTGCTATCACTCACAAAGTGATCAAGGATGGCTTAGTACAAAGGGAATTTAGATGCTTGACATTTAATTTGGTTAATCCCGTACAGGCATCCAAGTTGTCATGATAGCTACTACACACCTCCCACTGTTCTGCTTTTCTTTTTTAATGCCATTTGCCTCCCACAAGCTAGGAACACCAAGAGCTGCTTATTGCACTTGTCCTCTGGAAATGACTATCAAGAGGATTAGTCTGAATTTGTAGAAGGTTGTTGCAATGGGAACAGATGTGTGAAAATGCTAAGAATAAAACAGTCTTGAAAAGCCAGGTTATGAACATGTTGTTAAGGTTAACTCATGGATGGTGTCTGGTCTGAAGCTCTCCACTACCTCCAAGTATCAGAGAGGGAAGTCTGGGCAAAAAGTTTAATGATTCCTGTTTGCAACCCAGTATTACCTAGACACTACAATAACCATAGGAGCCTCATTACGCTTATGTGGGTCATACTGCATTTTGTAACTCATTTGTCCATCCTTTGGGTCTGAGTGTTACATTTTGTCTTGTAGGAGCTAGCTGTGACCAAAGAGGTCCTTGGAAATTTTCCTCTACATATAAATAGAGGAATTATCCAGACAGTAAATATGAGGTGAAGTGAAACTTGCTGGTATATCTTGATAAGATGGCTAGATGACTGCTAAGGAAATACTGGGGTTGTCTTTTTCTCTCTCTTTTTTTTTTTTAGCAGGTACTTTTTTCAGGTGTGTTTGTGATGTTGTCTTATAAAGGCCTAAATTAATTTCTTTTATTTCTTAGAAAGTTCCAACAGACCAAGCAATTTTCATTGTCCTGCAGTGTCAAGAAGCTTAGAGATCTGAGGGCGATGCAGGTAAAGAGCTGCAGGCTGCATGTGGTGCTGGTAGCTCTCAATGGATTTAATGAAAATGCGTGCTGTGTGGAGCGTGCTGATGAGCAGCATTGAGAGCAAGTTGCATGTGCACTTCAGCTCACAATTGCACTGATTGAGACTTCAGTGTAACTTTGTGAGACTCCCTCTTGAAATACTGATTAAAGAAATGGCAAGAATGAAGGGAGCGTTTTGTGAGATTTTCATGAGAAATTGACCCTCATGCAATTTCCTGTAGTTGTTATAATTTTGAGAACTTTTTGTCTTGATGATATTTATTTACTCACTTCCTGTTTCTAAAGCAGACAGATTTATCATGTCTGTCATCGTGAGGTTCCTGGTCTCCCCTGTGCACATCTCCTAGTGAGTGGATTTATTTCTGAGATTCCTACCTTGCGCCAGTAGTACTGCCAAGTCCATGAGCTGGACCATCTAAATGATATCTTTGGGATTGTTTTTATTTATTTATATATATATATTTTCCATCTTCTTTTAGGAAACCTTAAGTTCTCCTACAAAGCCATGTGGGTTGAGTATATAAAAATAAAGACAGAGCTTGTATCCCATCCACCAAATTTAGGTGTTTCTTAATATTCTTGCGTGTATTGAGCCTTGACAAGAGGGTTACTGGGCAGTCCTAGTTAGAACTGGGGGTAGCTAGAGGGGATCCTCGGTGAAAGGGTTGTTGCCTTGAGGTCCTGGCTTTGGTAAGCCTGAAACTCGAGTGACAGATGGTATTAGGGATTGATTTCTATAATGTTGGTAAAATTTTAACTGCTTGTCTTCAAAAACACCAAAGTAATTCTACTTTTCTGTGGAAGTTCGCTGCTTTTTCAAGTGCTGTGTAAATTCCTGGGTTTGCCATAATAAGGGACAAAGTCGTGCAGCAACCTATTCGGTAACTGCGTGAAGAGACCTCGTGGCTGGGGGTAGCTACCTTCACTGTCATGTGCTCACAAGCTGCACTACTTGGAATAGTACAAAAGCATTCGTTTTGGCAGCCCCTTTTTACAGACCCCTATTCACAGGGTGCTTTCTGATCTGCCACTCGGTTGGGGCAACTAAAGGAAAGCCCTTTGCTTTCTGAAAGCATGAAACTATGTCAGATAGCATTAACAATTCCGAGAAAGCTTGAAGAATTCATAGGTGAGAATTCATAGGCATAGAAACTCAGGCACAAGGTTAATGATGACCTGGTAGCTCATGGTGAAGTAAAATGTGATCATGCATAAGCATGTGTAAAGCCTGAGTTCTGCCTAGTGTTTTAAACCACAAAGCCACCTGCATCTTGATACACCAATATGTGTAACTGCTACTTCAGGCTTGATTGCTGAAGAAGATGCAAATGAATCAAGTTGCCACTTGCTGTCATTTTTCTTGCACCTAAAGCGGATGAGATGATGCCTGTCTTGCAGCTGTTTGCCACAGTGCCAGGTTTATATTACTTTGCCATGCACAGTTGTGTTCAAAATTTATGAATAATTGGCTAGGCTTTCAAAACTCGCTATAAATATATGCATGCTGTTTGGTTTTCTGTGATTGCTAAGTGACTTATGGTTTGGAAAAATCCAGCCCTCACAGTTCTAATAACATGTATGTCCAAAATTGTGTAGAAGGATAAGTAATACCTGTGTTGCCATTTGTGTGATTTAATAGCGCCTTAATAACTGTTGATGCAGGAGAGATGTAGTGGTGCTCTGCCTCTCGCTGCTCTGTTGCTTTACTTGTAGCTGTGAGGAGGACCCTGAGCTACATGGGATGCCATTTTCTGGGTAGACCTCTTGTTGATAGAGCGGATCCTACAGGCTTGTCAGTGGTCAATATGGAGGCAAACAGCAGTATAATGTATAGTATAATGCAGAGGAGGATCTAAGCCTCAGTGTCCTTCTGCCTGTCTCACCATCAGCAAATTGATTTATGCTCTTATGCCCCCTGCTTCCCTTCCTGCTTTGAGTCTCCCCTTTATTTCTCTTGCCCAAACAGTGATTAAAACATCTGAATTTGTTGGTAGAAACTACAGCCCTGTTTGGCACTGGTATGCAGGGCTGGTTTAGTGGTGAATTTCCTTTATACCTTTCACAGAAATCTCATATGGACCTGTGCCCTCCCTGTTGCTTTTTAGATCACAGTTTAGGTACTCTTTGGCTAGGGAAAAAATGAAAGAGCCCTCTTCCAGAAATCCATGTCCTCTTAGGTAATGATGATAATTCCAGAAAAAATTGAAACTTCCCTTAATAATCTGGAGAGTGCGCAGAAAAGTGTTCCCTTCCCCTTTCATTCCTGCAGGCAAAAACACATTAGATAAATTAGTTGGATAAGAACCAAATATTTGCCATTCTGCTTGTTTATTCTGTTCAATTTATTCTGTTCAGTTTTCTGTTTGTTTTCTGTTGACTATGTGCCAGAAAAATCCTGGCATGGGTCCAGCTCAGGCAAGCTGTATGTATTAGTTGTTGACTGTGGATAGATTTGTACAAGAGGGAGACTGATTATGAAAACCAGCTTTTTTTTTGGATGATAGCATAGGTACAGTTAATGTTCCAGGGTGTTTGCAATCCCAAACTGGCTGAAATTCCTCAGGAGATTTGTGCCAAGTATGGATGGTTTTAGAGGTACACTGAAGACAAAGAAAGCTTTAATCCCTGCTTAGTGAAATCTTATTGCCTCCCTGCTCTGCTTCGTGCTGCGCACATGTACGAAAGCGTCGTTAGATCTAATCGCCTGGCAGCGCATCCCATGGACAAGGTGAGAGGGCCCGAAACGGAGGGCGCCTGTGCTCGTGTTTACAGGCAATGCCCTGTGCTAACCCTTCGATAAAAGGCAGGTTTGGCCAGATGCTTTTAGCTGGGACTCCCTCTTATTGCTATTTTTACATAGGAGTCAGTTATTAGGAGAAGCTCTGGCCTTTAGCACGTGCTTCCAGCAGGGTTTCGAGAGGACGTGGCTTTATACAAATGGCCCAGACCTTCTGCCTGGGACGTGCCTGGTTTGGGGTAAATAATGAATACCTTTGGGGAGAGCATGTGATGGGGTGTTTGACGCAGGGCAGAGAGGGCTGTACAGTGTGTCTGGGTACACAAGAGGAATGGAAATACTTTGAGAAAAACAGCCAGGGAGAAAAGATCCTACCAGAACAAGATAAACTGGCTTTCTGGGCTAAATCACCACCTGCACTGACTGATACAGAAGACTACGTTTCACCTTTGAAAACTACTGCTCCTTAGAAGAACAAAGAGGGTATTTCAACCCGATCTGTTTCAGTGGTTTTTTTTTTTTTTTAAATTTGTCTAGCTTTTCACAATTAAAAAAGTCTCTCTCTATCCACCTGTGAAAACAAAGCATTTGATTTGCAATTGAATAAAATATTCCAGTCAAAAAGAAACAAAATTCTGTTTTTACTTTCTTATTCTGAAAAACAATTAAAAAGCTAATTTTTTGTCACCTGCAAGCAACTGACTCGTATTACTAGAATAGCAAGACTGTTAGATAGTGATGCCTTAACTGAAGCTCTTTGAGTTTACACAATTTGTGGTCCCTCGTTCGCACACAGGAGCAGCAGGACTGTGAGTGACAGTCAGTTGATGTTAGCCAGAACAGCAGCTTCCAGCACTGGGAAGGACATGGGTATTATGGAAGAGGGGAGGAGGTCTGGCTGAGTTTGGCTTTGCTCTTTGGAAATGGCATCATCTGTCTCTGTTTGTCATCCTGATCCTAACCTCGCTCTATTTGTGTTTTTTTTTCTTTTTAAAATCTTTTTCTAAATGTGTTTCCCCCTTCAGGTGTAGATAGCTGATAATGCCAGGCCTGTCACTACGTAGGCATCCTCTACAGAGCCATTTGATGTAGTTTGCAGTTGATAGGTTCAAATCTGCTGTTCTAAGAGAAGTCGGGTCATACAGGCCAGGTATTTATGAGAAGAATTTGTTTGCCAAAACAAAAGTTCATAGCTTCAGAATATAATATCTAGACACATTTTCAGGTTAGAAGTATTCCCTGTTTAAGAGTACAAGACTGTACAGGACTGTTCGCTTTTTGAACCTGTCTTGTCAATTGTTTTAAAAACTTGGAGAAGATTTTACCGGAAGAATGATGAGGAAGTGAGGCTTTCTGTATTCAGGCAACCTTGTATTTTTTACTAGGTTTTGGGCTCCCTCTATTTGATGTAGTTTTAAAGCGCTGTATTTCTGTTGTGGCAGGTGAAAGCGCTGACGGATCAAAGGGAATTGGAAGTGTATCTTAATGGAATCAATAAGCAGGATTTGAAAAATGCACATCTTAACATTGAAGTTACTTACCCGATAATAGATACGTTACATATTTTGGATATTTTAACAAATAATGACTGATCTTGATGGAAGTATTGTTATCCCTTGAGTTACCTCTCTGTCTCTGTTTCTCTTCTCTGCTCCCATTTCTCTGTTTCTCTCCCTCCTCTCTTTAGGCAAGAAGATCCACCGAAGCCTTTTTTGCTGCACTCATGCTTGAGGAGCTCTGACGAAGAAGTAAGATTCCTGCAAAAATGTTCTCAAATTCTGGTGTATTGTCTCCTACCCTCAAAGGATGTCCAGTCTGTCAGCTTGCGCATAGTCCTTGCAGAAATACTTGCAACAAAAGGTAGATCAAAGATCAGAGATGATTAACGACTTGCACCTGACCAGTATAAGTAATTACAGACCTCATAATGTATAAATCTTGATACTATGCTTTTAACCTCTGAAATCTAATTTCTATGATAACCAGTACGTGCAACGATTAGACTTGCACAGACAACATAAATCCAGAGCACCGATTAGTTGTAGGATCTGATCCTATAAGACAGCAGTGTTTCATAGCATTTTATTATACATAAAGGCCAGTAACTGTATACATAAGGCCAGTAAAACTCTCTACATTCTCAAAATTATAAATTAAGCATATACTTAATGGCTGTCCTGATTTAATACCTCTCAGGTGCTAAAACCCTATTTATTCAGTCTTTTTTATTTTTTTCTTTATTTTTTTCTCTCTTTTCCTCTATAGAGGAAACCTTTTACAGTCTTCAGTAACGTTATTTTTAGCAACTGTATGAGTAATCCTGACTTTTTTATACTTTAATCAGATATGTAGATTTCTAGACTTAAGGATCTGATGATAACTGAATCAGGATACCAGATGTAACTGCAGACTTCTGCACACTTTATGTGTGTGTGTTTGTTTTTTAAACCGAATACTTTCTATTTTGCTTTTTTGTTTTGTCAGATACACTTTAATGAGATTAAAAATATATAAGCTAACTCTTTTGTCGCTAAAATTAAATAATGGAAGCCATGAAGTCCCAAGTGTGTTAATTTTAGCTTGTAATGGCTGTTACGTGTAGCACAGCTTTCAAAATGCACAGAAGAAAGTGCAAAAACACTGTAAGTTTTCCAATTTGGGCTCAACTTTATGAATATAAATCAATTTATGTAATAGCCCAAACATACAGTTTTCTTAAGAAGAAAGGTACTTAGTCTGGAATGCACTTCGGGAGTCTAGAAGTCTGGTATCTTGGGCTTTTTATCAGCTTGTATATTTTTGCTTTTTACCCAAAATACTCTCTTGTCATTTTAAGGACATGAGTTATTCTTCAACATAAGGATTTTGTTTTAAAATATTTTTCCTCTCCAGTTTTGAAACCAGTGGTGGAACTGCTGAGTGATCCAGATTATATCAACCGAATGCTGCTCAACCAGCTGGAGTACAGAGAACAGATGAATGAACATCACAAGAAAGACTACACATATGCTCCTTCTTATGAGGAGTTCATCAAGCTCATTAACAGCAGCTCTGATATAGAATTCCTGAAACAACTGAGGTATTTGATATTTTGCTGTAGCTCATTCAGAGCTAAGTATGCTTCTTATGCCAACTCATTACTGAGATCTGTATGAACTGTGATTATGTTATTTTATATTATTTTATTTTTATTGTGAAGCAGATGCTGTAAGGATAAGCCACAACAAGTGCTAGATCTCTAAAACAGTCTGCTTTTCAGTTAGGTGGCAAAAAATGTTAGAACACTTCCACTAAAATTGAGAGTAGTGTACTGGAGCTTACTCTATTGCTGAAAGGCATACCAGACCCTTCTTTGAGTCTTGCCCCTGAGGAGGAATTAGCTGGAATGATGTGTTGAATTTCCACTAGTGTGTGGCATCTCCGTGGTATCTTTATGAAATATGACTGCCCTTAGGGCTCTGATGGCTGTGAACTGTAGCAGCACTGTGGACACTGGGCGTTCAGAGCAGTTTGCTGTGACTCTCTGATATGGAAACAGAGCTGTGAGTTTCTGTACATTTTGCCACAGGCTCAGACATTTTCCTGAATTATTACAGTCAGGTATTTCCTATTTGCATCCTTTGGATAATCTGAGGTTTCCTTTAAGGAGCTAATGGAAACACTAAGCCTCCATATATCGTGAATCTCTGTTTATATAGTGAATCTGTTTAACGTTCCTTACTTACGCAAATAGCATCAGCTCACCTTCATATAAATTTATCCCTTCTCCTTATCCTCCTTACCTTCAAATTTCACATAACTTCTCTTCTTCTTTCCAACTTTCAGCATATCACTTGCATTTCAGTCATGCATGCCCAAGTGTAAAGTGTTTATGCTTGCCTTATCTTCATAGCTGAGCTGTCTCTCTCCTGATTTGTGGTGTAAGCGAAAGGGTGAGAAATAAGTCACTGGAAGTAGGCAGCATAGCTGCTGCTGTGTCAGTATCTCCTTAGATGTCCTTGGGTTGGCTCTGTTCATTAGAAAACTGCTGCAGACATTTACTTGTCACCCAGGCCTTGTGTTGGACCCAGCCTGATCAGCCTGGCTGGTAGTTTGCTGAGAGGAAGCACATGGGCTCCATAAATAACTTTCTTCTTCTTCTTGATCTTCTCTGACTCTGAAACAACTTGTGTTTCTCAGACAAGAAAATGTGTTTAGGTGATAGAGTGAAATGATTTTGTTGCTTGGCTACTTACTGTTCATCTGCTGTAAAATTTGCTCTTTCCTCTGGGCCATGGTGCTGCTGCTGAGAGCAGAAATTACTCTCTATTAGACTCTATCTAAAACCTAATTGACATCATATTTATTAGCATAATAACACTAATGGATCTGTTTGTTTCAAAAGAAACCCAGCTCTTCTGTTGTTGTTCAGGCACATTAATGCTCAGTGTGCTCTCTTTTTAGCTGATGGGTCACTTTAAATTGTGTTCTCTAATATCAGGTGGCAGATTTGCTTTACAAAATAGTGTGGTTTGGCTGCACTTGAGTTTCTGCTTTCCAGTCTGTGCAGACCAACTGCTGTCATCTTGAGAGATGTTCTCATACAGGCTGTGTAATGTCGCTTGGTCTGAGCTGATTATTATTTAGATGGGATACACCTCAGAAAATGTCTCTCTCTCCAAAGAGAAAAGGAAATCAATTTTGGAGGCAACACTCTTACTTTTTCTGTTAGTACTGAGCCCTAGTCCCTGGGGTGGTAGCTAAAAGAGCCCTCCACTATTGGAACAGGGATTCACATCCTGCTTGGTACCCATCACCAGAGGAGCCCCTAGAGAGATGAGACAACCTGTAGCCAACTGAAATTTCCGTGGTCCATTTTTCAAAGCTTTCATGATTTACCAGTGAAACTTTGAAGACTTATGTGTGGGGAAAACAAACAGTGTTTTCTATAGGGATGAGTAAAATAAGTATACAAAATAAGCTGTAATTCACAACAATAAACCACAGGATAATATATAAGGAAGGAGTTAGAGAAAGAAGTCAAAAAGCTATTTTGCAGTTAAAACTGAAGGATGAGGTTAGATTTTATTGAAATAACAGGAACGGGAGGATTTTTTTCCAGTCAAGAAAGTCACTGGCACGTTGTATGCACCCAGGATTTCCAGTTAGAATTGCTCTTCCGGGCAATATTCTGTGTATCTAAAATTCCTTTTCTTGATTTTATTTGCAAATTATTTTGTATTTTTTTTTCTTTCATACTTTTATTTTCTTAAAATTTGCATAGGTCCTTTAGTTGCAGCTTTTCATTCAAAAACAAAAAGGCTTCTGGAGAAGGGGAAATAATATGGCTATCTAAGGACATTCTTCAATACGACTTCTTATAATATAAACCTTGCAATATTACCTATCATGAAGGGAGGCAGAAATTTATTCCTATTTTATAAATTTTCCATTAAACTTGATGTCTTCATTTCTTTCAAGAGGGAAAATTTAAAATCTCGCCTTCATTTCTCCTTCATTTCAGGATTAAGTTACCATGGGTAAATTGGAAGTCTGCTACAAATAAGGAAGAAAAGATGAATTCTTCCATGTCAGAGGGATGAAACAAATTTAGTTATTGTCAGAGGAAGGCAAGAGATAAAAGACTTAATGAGTTAAGAACATAGCTGAGAATACAGTATGATAAGGAAATAAACTACGGGATAGTTTCCATTCTGTTTTAAAGATCAACATTGTATTTATTCCGGTATTTATTAGCCTAGCAGCAGAAAGGTCACGGAGCAATTTGTCATAAGAGCAAGACTGTTATCACTGGCTCAGTGTATCATCTTTTAGGTAAGAATTGATGGAGAGGAGTGAACATGACAGGGATTAAGAGATAAGAGAGGAAAAGGAGAAATAATGCATGTGTGAGCCCATGCTTTCAGGTTTGTCATGAACAATTCATTTTTTGAAAATAAAATTAATACATCGCATTAAAACTACCTGAAATGGTTACCTGTTGGTACCACAGAGTATTTAACAGCTAAAATTTTCAGGAGAAACTTGCCAGGAGACCGGGTGGTGGTCTGGTTGGCTGGTGTAGGTTCTGTGATGCAGGAAAGCAAACGGGTCCTGTGCTTAGGAGGAGCAGATTAAATAGTGCCTCTGAAGCCATGAATTAGAGCAACTTCCTTCCTTGAAAGGGGGCCGTGCAAAACTGCATGTCTGCCCAATGTGACAGAGACCGGCCGCATTTTGAAATAATTATTGGAGACAAAAGAGTGGGCGGAAATGAATATTGCTGGTGAAGGAAGCATATACCCCGAGGATCATGGGTCCATTCTTGAAATGGAGGATAAGTAGTCACCAAAATTGGAGACTTCCCAGGAGAGCAGCTTTCATTGAGGAGGAAAGTTGATAGATGAAGTTAAGGAATTCCTACAGCAACGAGTTCAATTTACTAGAATACTATGTACATTGCCTGTGTTAATAGCTGGCAAAGAAATGTCAAGAGAATGCCATGAGCAGAATTTCTTAGCTTACAGGGTATGTAACTGATAGAGGTTTCTTTCTGAACATGTGATATCTACTAGCTATTTTTTTTTCTTTTTTGCTTTAAGTTCAGTTTATGGACTGCATTAGCTGCCTTGTGTTATGCATAGTGCAGTTTTAGGTGACAAACAACTTTTAATTATTCCC
Organism: Tinamus guttatus; assembly: GCF_000705375.1. The sequence continues at coordinate 183,184 of NW_010588247.1, read as the reverse complement.
TGAGTGTAAACTAGAAGATCTTTTGTCATGTATACATGCTTCCTGAAAGCATTAGGCAGACAAGTCTTGCTGGACATGGCTTTTCTCTTGAACTGAATCCCATCCTTGCTCCGTTGAGGTAATTATGTTTGACTCTAATGCTGAGACACAGAGTGGCTCTATGTCATGTTGACCGTATGTTACTATTTGGCTATAAGGTGGCAGCAGTGGGGAGAAGGGGTCAATATTATTGGGTTTTGGACCTTTTTGTTTTGCTTGGAGACAAAGCTTTTCTCTAACTCTCTTCCCAAAATACACTGCTCCTGAGGTTGGGGAGATAATGAGAAATGCCTGTTTCCACGTAAGGAGGAGGTGGAGGTGTTTGAGTTTCTGTGAATTCCAAAGTGTGCTGCATGAAGAACGTGCTGAGAGAAGTTAACACTGTGTTTTTTCTTTTCTCTCTTCCCTCTTCACCCTCATCCCCCACTGTTTCTAAAACTAGGTATCAGATTGTAGTGGAAATAGTTCAGGCAACCACAATCAGCAATTTTCCCCAAGCGAAGAGGCAGAAAGGTAAGAATCCATTTTGTTAACATTTACTTCTGTTGTTTTTATTTTAGAAAGCTATTTGAACTCCAGAAAAAAAAATGTATATAACTGGTTTGTGCCAGGGATTTTTAGACAAATTTTGGGAATGATGTGCCTTTGGTATCTTGGCTCTGTTTCATTTGTCTGGTTCTTCTATAAGCTCCCGTTTATACATATACATGTTTCTCCGCTCCTTCTTCATCTATGCTGATGGATCAAGTGAAATGTCATGGGATACAGTTAGTTCAGCACTTGCTGCAGCTTGGATTTTTGGCATTGCAGATTCTTATGCTGAGAATCTTGCTTCCTCTTTCATCAATCCTTTCTTTCACGTGTCAATCTGTTTTCCTTTCAGAACACAGAAGAAGGACTCATCTGCCATAATTATGAGTCAGGCTTTATTTTGACTCTTCGTTGCATTATGCTTTTGTGTTGTGTTATGGGGTGCTCCTAAATTCTTCCGCAACATTTTGGTTTGCCTTTTGAGCACTTCTGCCTTTTAAAAGGGATGTGCACTTATTGTACTTAAAATTATGATATTTACTTTTCCTAATGGTTCTCAAAATGTACCAGAGCTGTGGTATGTTTTCAGGAGGTCTGTACTGATGACAAAATTCTTTGACCAAGTTTTTGGTTGGATACCTATACTTAAGACAGCAAAAAAATAATTAAAAGTGAAAGGCAGTCTAAATTAATTTATTTGTAACATAAAATGGAAGAATGATTTATGTTCTGTATGATGGGCCGTTGACTGGTTTTCCTTCCAAGCTTTCTGAATGCCAATATTCTAGATTTTTTCTTGCGGGTTTGTTGATAGGCGTTTTTTTTTGTCTCAAAAATCTTGCCATTAGAGTCACACATCATCTCTAGATCCTTCCTTTCATATAAAAGAAACAAACAAAGAAGTCCTTTCCCAGTGCTTTCTCTCACAAAGGGCAGTTTTTGATTAATTCAAGTGTAATGACAAAGTGCAAAATTAATAAGACACAGCACACATGAGGAAAAGAATAAAAAAAATCAATTAATCTAGAGGTTCGAGTCCATCCATTTTTGAAAGTGCAAGCTTGTCAATACTGACACTTCTTTATTTTATATTCTGAAATGGAGATGGATATGCATTTCTGTAGTGTAAATGGCTTGTGCAAAAGCAAGGCAAAAGGAAAACTAGATATTAGTTTTCTGCATGTGTGTGCTTTACAGGAAAAGAGATATTAGGGTTTTTTCAGATGAAAAGTAATTCACTGGAAAAGCTGTTACACAAGGTATTAAAATGAGAACAGCGAAGTTAATGTGCGAGTACATTAAGTAAGAAATCAGTCTTTCTAAGGCTACATTTCCATTTGTGCTAGTATTGGTCTTTGTTGTTATAAGAATTGATTTAGAGAATATTTTTATGCAGCTCAGGTTCCTTCAGTTAATTACTGATGCTCTGTTCTGTCTCATTTGAGTTTATCTACTTAACTATCAATTATACTAAAACTAAATTATGCTAAAACTAAAGACTATGTTCTTCTGAATCTACTGCAGAAAAGATATATAAAAAATAATTGCTATTTATTCTGCCAGATAAAAGTCCTGATTCCACTTACTCTGTGGTGGAGTTCGTTCTCCATTTTTATGAACTCTTTATTGTTGCCTGTTCAAAGGAGAGAGAAAAAAAAAGCTATTGTGCTGAAGTTGTGCATTAAGCTATTACTTGTTTTGCTAATTTACTTATATGGAAAACTCATATATCATTTAAGAGTTGACTTGTTGACAGAATTACCTTCACTGACTATGTTATCCAGTGGAGTTTATTGCAGGAAAACTTTTGTTTATAAAATGGGTAATGGGTACTCACACTGTGCCTGAAGAAAAAGAGCATTTTTTGCTTGTCATGTGGAACAGCATGTCCAGCGCTGGCCTACAATACAATCACTGTGGTAGTTACACAAGTTTAAGGCAAATTTCTAATCTGTTTCAGTTACTTCACTGAGGCTTTCATCTATCAAAATTTTCAGGCTTAGTCTGCACCCAGCAAACTATTACAAGGATCTTTAGAAAAGTTGAGGGGCAAAATCTGCTTCTGAAGGGTTTTTGCATCTTGTTTTTTCTTGAAGCAGGTAGAGATCTTTCTCCTAATGTGGTTGTGGTGGATCTAATACGTTCCTGAATTTTAGCTGAAAAAGCTCTTCTACCTTGCTGATAAATACATAAAAGCACAGCTATGTGGTAGTACAGGGATCATTGCACTCTGTAGAAGAGACCACCACGTAAGTGATGTCTTCTCTCTTATATGTCCCTTTCCTGAGGCCACAGCATACTACCCCTGTAACAGCTGGGTTTCATGATGGAAAACTGAACATAAGCTTTACACCAAATGGAAGTTTATGTTTGCCCAGCCTTATTTGTCCTTTCCCTAATGTGTTCTCCCGGTATCTGCAGCAGCATGTGTGAGGATGGGTGTTCAGCATATGACCATCTTCCTCTTTCCTCCTGTATTGTGTGTCCTGAGCGTTTCTTAACTTTGATTCCAACCTGTGTTAATCTTACTGGTAGCTGTTTCCATTTTCCTATGGCAGAGTTGTGTTGTGAGAAAGTAGTTTCTGTAGCATCTTGGTGTTTACCTAGAGCAGCTGCCTAGTCTGGCCAAGAGCATCTCTGACCTGTTCTTGGGTCTCTCAGCTGTGACCAAAGGTGGGAAGGTTAAGGCAGAGTTGTACAACCGCTGTCTCAGGCTCCTTCTGAGTGTGGGAGCTTCCTGGGGCAATGCTCTCAACGGGAAAAGCAACAGCAACGAGTGTGAGCAGCACTTAGTGCAGCACAAGCGGCCAGGGAGGTTAAAGGGGATGCTCTGAAAGTGTGTGGCCAGCAGTGAAGGAGTCTGAGCACATTAGCACAGTTCTGTGTTGTCTGAGGAGACAGAATTAACACTCTCTCTGTACATATTTCTTAAGGAAATATTGAGTAGTTGTTTTAGGACAAGTAACCTTAGGACCAGATTGCAGGCTAATGTTCTTATCCAAGCTACAGTTGCCTGATGTTTTAAATTTATTTATTTTTATCTATCCCGTGATATTAAGGTATGCATTCGATGCTTGTGTCCAGAGATGTTTGAGAGGGTTACGTATCTCAGCAAGGCCCAGGTTCTTTATTTCTTCTAACTAGTGTTGGTGCCACGTATTGGCTAAATATTCTACTGTTAGGGCCCTTTAATAGCAGTAGAAAGTACTTTAAAAAACTTCCGAACATCACTTTGTTAAGTCCTCTGTAGTGAAAAATGGCATGTTATAGGGTCTTTTTTTCTTTTCAGATTTCTATCCCTTGAATCTTCTGGCATGTGAGCCCAGGAGAGCAAAGGAAAACATACAAAAGCATCTGATTCATGTTAAGCAGTAAGTTTTGCATTTGACTCTGTGAGAGAGTCAAATGTCTAAAAAAGTCGAGACGCAGTAATTTGAAAGGTTCACAGTAACGATGCCTACTGTGGGTGGATGGTGTAATTTCTGTGGCCAGGAGAATTGCTTTTGGTCATAGAAAAAACTGAATGACAAGAAACCTAACGTAGCATTAGTGCATTCAGAAGCAATTGGCAACTTATTTTTGGAGTCACGCGGCCCGCTGTAAATAGAAGCTGCTATCTTGTGTGCTGGCACTCCACCACTTCCCTCATGTACACTTGCCCAAAGCTGCTAAATCTTTTAGCCTACATGCATCTGCTTTCTCTCTCCTCTGGCTGTCCTTCTACGTACCCTTTTCCAACATGGTCACGATCATCGCAGCAGTGACTGTACGGGAACGCTTTTACCTTCTCCTTTTCTGTCTTCCAGTTGATGTTTTTGAACTCTGGTTTTCTCCACAGTCACGTGTGCCCGAGTGGGAAGAATCACATCTTTCTAGCATCCGTAACTGTAAAGCTCTCCTCATCTTCCCTTTTGATCAGAATTAATCTCTTGGAAGTACTGGATCAAATTTAAGTTAAATTTTAGGGGGTGCTTTTTTAATGCAAAATCTGTGTCTTAAACATTTTGAATGACTATAAATATCTGAAAGTTTGTTTATTGCAGGCAGTTTTGCAAAAGAATAATATTCAAATTGGCATTGCAGCGTGAGTGGGAAGGGACCTGAGTTTCTAGAAGCAAGGGTAGATTTTAGCTTTTCGAAAGAAAACACTTCAAAACCAGCAATGAAATAGCAACAAAACAAAAATAAATTACTGTGATGATTTGATATTTGTTGTAATCGAGAAACTGCTTGAATATGCCAGTTCTGTTTTAATTATTTCAAGGAGACATTTTCCTTTCTTCTCTTACTGCTGTTATGTTATAGGATCCTCCAGGGATACTAGCGAGAATCCTTTTTTAGCAGACGTTGTAAAACTGAGCAAATCGCAGCACGCCTTTCCCCCCGCAATGGCATAGAGGGATTTACAGGATTTACCTTCTGATTTTCTGTGCCCTCCGCCCTCAACGTGACCTCACAGCACGGCCAGCAGCGCCCAGCGCAGGGTGCCGGCAGGGAGGCGCTTTCAGAGCCGCGCTGTAATTGAGCACAGCACAGCCCTGTTGAGAAAATTGCTGCTTTTCAAGCAGGGGTTGTGCGACAAAGTGAATAAGAAGCCGTTTCCGTAAGAAGAAAATCTGCTGTGCTGAAGGAGAAGATTCCTCCTGCTGAGCATTCCCACTACACATCTAGATGTGTGCTTTGATAAGCAGAGCTGAAGACTGGTACAGAAACAGAACCGTCTGTGGGCAGGCTTTTGGGGTGCTCGGGTTCTGAAAGATGCTTTTCAGCTGTAAAAAGGGACTTCTGTTTTAGAAACTCAGGCTTCAAGATAACTTGGTTGGGTATGGTTTTAGGATTTGTGGGTGTTGTCAAGATGATAGTTTAGAGTGATATAAAATAATACTTTACGTCTGAAGTGCGTACATATGCCACCTAGTTTTAATTTTGACAAAACTATAGCATGATTGTCCCTCCCATCCTCTGAACAGAGATAATCATGCATACATAGTTATTTTTTGCATAGCTTTTTGGCAGCGCTTAAAGAGCTACAGCTGTGTTTGCACGTTGTTCTGACGCGTTGCATGTAGATAGGAGTCTGGTGGAGGAAGGCAAAAGTTGTTGTGATCTGTGCTTTATAAATCACTTCCACTGAGGAGGCTGCTCTTTTGTCTTCTGAATATCTTTGCGTGCACTGGTGCTGGTGATCCATCATTTTCACGGATGCTTTGGAGATGTCCATCACTGAAGAAGGAGGGAAGAGGCAATGCGGGGACCTGTGAGGCAGAGCCTATAGCTGGCAGATGTTCTTTTGGTGTGTGGTACCAACTTGCTCCCTTAAATACCTAAATCTGCCCTTAACTGCAGTGTGGATTTTGGCTTTGCTTGGCCATGCAGCTGTGCCTGTGGCATGGGAAGGTGGTTGCACTGGCTGGTGCTTCCTAGTGGTCAGGGCTTGCTTAAGTCTCTTGCCCCACATCAGTTTCCTGAAGTGGTTGAGGTTTAGCACAGGTTTCGGTACCTGATTTAAGCTGTCTTCTATGCTCACTGACAGGCTAACTTTTGAAAAGTTAGAAACCAATGCAAGAGTTGAGACTTGAGGTGTTCAGGGTGGGCATGGGGAGTAGCAGGATAAAGCTCCTATTAAACTGCAAACACTTGCATAAGTGTTTGACACTAGGTCCACCTACCTACTAGTTTCTGTTTTATGATCAAGTAAATAAGACGGTTAACAATGGCTAATTTGTCTGGTAGCCTGCGTTGTTATTCTTGGCTTTCTGAACATTTCTGTAGCTCTTGGTATTTGTTAACTCATAATAATGGCATAATTGCAGTATGAAACTAGCTCGTAAAAGTGTGTGTGGGGGAAATCTGCATGTCAGACTTTAAATTTCCTCTTCTGCACTATTATAAAGTGTTTGTAAAAACGTTACAGGATCATTCTTAAAGTCCTTGTCTTGAAATTGCTGTTAAATTGTGTAAATCCTTCTGCAAGCATTTACAATAAAACTAAGAAGAGTATATAACTTAAAAAAAAAAAGAAATCATCCTCTTACCTAGCACATTAGAACTGAGTTTATCTTTATTTTTACAGTAGAACTATCCAGTCATACTGTTCTTCTCAGTCTGGCTTTCTTTGATCTGTCAGAATCAAGCAAATACTTTTCCAGGACTATGTCAACTTTAAAACAATGTGTAAAGCAAAGTCTCTGATCGTTCAAAGAGATCTGCTAGGATTAGTAAATAATACATGGGGGTTTGGGGTCACTGTGTAAAAACATTAAATATGTTTTAGCTACTTAAATATTTCAGCATGGTATTTAGTAGGCGCTATATGTGTTTAACACAGCAGTTCCAGAAGTCTTACAAAACTAGTGCATGTGCATAGTGCACTAGGACTAGTCAGATATCGGAGTTAACGTGTGATGCCGGGTAGCAGGGATGCCTAGTTTGTGGAAAACTAGCTCCGAGGAATCCATTATCAGAAAATTCACGGTGGATTTTGGCATCTGCTTCTGATGCAGGATTTATATTTAGAGACTTGAGATTTAGACTTGAGAACCTGAGACCTGTGGCCTGGGTGGACAGGGAGCAGGTCGGCAGCGCGATGCTCATCGCTGGCTCCTTGCGGGACCTCAGCGGGTGGATTTTGAGCCCAGAATATATAAACTACTGAGAAAACAGGAATTTTGGAAATTATCTTACAGTCAAGTGCCAGAGGGGAAATGATGGGATTTGATCTTCTGCTTTTACACTCCTGTCCTGTCTGTCTGTGTTGATTCAAGTGGCAGGAGATGCTATTTTTCCTACCTTCTGCTTTCCTTTTCTAATGCCAATACCTTTAGCAGGGGAACTGAAACACTAAATTAAGTGCTCTACTGACTTCCCGGAGCATTTAACGTGCCAGGGAAACAGATGGCACTTTTTTTTTTTTTTTTTTCTTTTTAATAGGCACCTCATCTGATCTTTTGTCAGAGTGAGCACCACCTCTGCAGTTCTCTGCTTCTGTAGCACCTCAGGTGCAAATGCCCTCTCTCCAGTAAAACACAGACGATCCTTGAATTGGGAAGCTTCCATAGTAATATGCCAAAACACATACTGCACATGAAAGGAGATTAGAAACGTGGGAATCTCCCAATCTCTCTTCAGTAAATAAGCAGCAAAACTTCAGGCCACATGCCTCTTTTCAAAAATGGAGGTTTTCTTGAACGTCATTTACTAGCACCTGATATTTCAAAAACAGGGTAGAGCAGATTTCTCTCGCTCGTCCTTGTGCCGTTAGTGCTGAGCTGAACACAAGCCAGGTATTTTGCTACAGAGCTCTAGCTGCAGCCTGCAAAAGCAGAAATATTTTCAGTGAGCAGGAGGATAACGAAACCATTATATTAGAGTAAATTAGTTGCATCCTGCAGGTATAAACAGGAAAGTTTTCAACACGGGAGGGTTTTAAAATCTGCCTTATCTGCTTTTTTGTTTGTTCGTTTAGGCCCTACTGTTTAGCTGAAGAAGGTGGAGTATGGAATATATGAACTTTTATTTTCTTTTGCCTTTTTTTTTTACTACCAGTTTTCATGCTGTTGAGCGTCTTACTCACGTTACATCACCGTTGGACACTGTTGTGCAGCCTCGGTGCTGCGTTCTGCAACTGAACTTAAGGAAAAATTTCTTAACAGTGAGGGTGACAGAGCACTGGAACAGGCTGCCCAGAGAGGTTGTGGAGTCTCCTTCTCTGGAGATCTTCCAAACCCGCTTGGACGCAGTCCTGTGCCACGTGCTTTAGGTGACCCTGCGTGTGCAGAGGGGTTGGACTAGATGATCTCTAGAGGTCCCTTCCAACCTTAAGCATTCTATGATTCTGTGATTCTTGTAGCCATCTCAGCATTCTGACGGGGCCTCGGTCAGCCCTGTTGTTTTGGGAGGGAAGGTTCTATGTTGCGCTGTTTGCAGTGTGCTAAAGACATCTGGAATTGCAGATGAGGTCCACAGGAATACGATAGCCTGGCTGGAAGGGATTTTGCCTAGTCCCTGGTGATTGTGGGCAATAAATGTGTTGACCCTTAGACCATCAGTGTTACCAGGTGCTATGTTTGCAGTTAGCTTCCTAAGGCTGTCTAACAAATGTACATCCTGTGTACAGGAATATGATTTCTGTTTTCTAGATAGTTGAGATATTATTAGAGAATATTTCAGAATTCATCATTGTATTCCAAACACAAATTTCCAAATATCTGTACTCGAGTACATGATGAGTCTTGAATAGCAAGTTTTGGTGAGGTTATGTTTTTCTGTTTTTTAAAAAAAAACATTTCTTACTGCTTTTTTCTTAGATTCGAAAGGAAAGGAATCTGCTGCAATGAAAGCTGACCTACTGAGGGCTCGCAATGTGAAGAGATATATTAACCAACTGACAGTGGCAAAGAAGCAATGTGAGAAGAGAATAAGGCTTCTGGGAATGAGGGTGATGGTCCCCAAAGTCAGAAGGTATGAACTGAATAACAGCTACCTTGCCTGAAGGGCTTTCTAAATGTGTTAGTACTGGATCACCTTAACCTTGCTGTCATTAATCCTACACTTCCCCCAAAATCAAGGATAAACTAATAGCCGCATAGTCTATTTGGCTTGTTATTGGGGAAGTGATTTCTGTAGTACCTGGAAAAACTTACGCGTCATTCAAACTGGTAATTTGCTCACACGGTGTGTAGAGAACCTTAAAAAGAATTGGGTCTTTCATTGTGTGTGCTTGTCAGACTTACTTAATGTAGGGAGTTGTTAAAGAGAAGGAGCAACTTTCTTTCAGAAAGGGTTACAAACCAGAAAAGATTACCAACACAAAATGTTTCTTTGGCCCATATTATATTTAGGGTAGGAGATACCTGTGAATTTTGCAAATACCAAGTTATTTAAAAAAACAACACTTACTTGTGGAGGGAATTGGCATTTTTTAAGGGCAGTCCTTGCAGAAGAACCCTAGTAAAGCTGATTTTCAACCTCACTGTACCTTGGGATTGAAAAAAAAATGCTGTTTCATTAGCCAGCAGCTACAAAATCAAAAAATCAAGCCTAGTTTTCTTTAGTAAACCTTAGTAAATTTAATAACTTCCTTGTGTAATCAACCCTCTATCCCCTTTGGGCAAAGCAGACTAATTGGTGTTTTCCAATTAGAAAGGTGGTATTACCTTTTTCAGGTAGGTAGAAGAAAAATAAATTACCCCTTCATGCAGGGATCTTTAAATTTTATTATGTTGTTATAATAATTGTGGCTTACTGGCACGTAAGAAAAAAAAATCACAACAGAGAAATAGTTCTCATTATTTACTTTTTTTCTCTAAGTATGGAAGAGAGTAATTCCCCGTGCCGGCCGTGTCCTTACAGCCTGACTTCCGAAACGGTGCGTCGCGGGTTGCACGGAGACATTCCTGATGGTTTCCAGAGGCCGAGTGTTAGCAACTGGTATCTAGGGGAAAGGGGCTGGAAAGGATAAAGAGAAACATGGGGCACTGATGCCACCGAGCAGACACCTTTCGGTGCCTGCTGAGACATTGTGTGAGACATTTACACGGTAGATTTACGGAGGCATAAGGTTGTTCAGGAGCAGGGTCACGTAGTGAAGTTGTACCAGTTGGGGCAGGGAGATGGAATTGGTAAGAAATTTAGTGCAATCTTACATAAAATCAAAGAAATTCCTGTTAGTGTAACATGCTCTACATCCCTCCAGATTACTGATGGAAGCTGCTAACTGTGGATTATATCCCGCAAATATACTCTTGAGCATCTCCATACTAAATAAATGGGACTGCTAGTAGAAATAAAGACACCTTCTTGCATGTGCCTTTGTGGTGTCGGTGGTGAAAAAAGTAGGATCCTGAGCAGCTCTGCTACTGAACTTTTGGTGGTTTGCTATGAAGAAACTCTAGAATTTACTCCAGTGCCCACGTTGGAGTCAAAAGTAGGGACATCGCTTTTCTGTTTTGTTGTTCCCAACTCTCTGTGGCCAGTATCAACTTATATATAAGAAATTGGAAGTTTAATTTCACTCAAATGCACAAAATACATAAGGAACAGGCATTTACGGCTGGTGTTCTGAAAGATTATATAATTGAAGTGTAGTACAGAGCCTTGAATACATTGACATGGCATTTTTTTTTTGTACTAATCAAATGGAGAACAAATTGTGCTTTTGTTTCATTTCTGCATCCAACAAAAAGCTTTCTCTTTCCTGTGGTAGCGGGGGGCATAACAGCATTGCCACTAAATGTCCTTACTTTGCGTGTTCTGATTATAGTTTTAAAAGTGGAGATGAATTATTGGGAGTTGTCCCTGTTGTCCTATTACAGATTTAAGAAAATAAAGGATATTATTCAAAATAATTGTTATTTCTTTCCCTGCAGAAGCTAATAACAAAATAGTGACTGTTTATTCAATCCATAAAAGTCACAGGGTTGCATAGGTTTTGCATATTTCATTTGCTTCACTATCCTGAATCTGATTGCTCCAGGGAAATCTTGAACCTAAGATGTGTGAATTATAATCCAATATCTAAAAACAGACACAAAAAACGTACCTTCTCTTTGAAACTGAATTTTTTTATTAGCTCTGATACTGATTGATACTCTTTTCTGGGTGTTAGGGTTGCTTCCCGAGAAAATGCGATTTGAATTAGTATAATATATAAAACATGTCTTCTAATCTACTTATGGCCAATGCATTTTTAATGCTTTCTCCTAGAAATTGTACTAGCACGGTACTGCAGCAACTTAATTGAGTTCTTGTTGTCTGTGTTTATCAAGGAAATCATTTGTTTGATCTGTTGTGCACTGTTCAACAGCCACGTTGCCGCATCTGTGAGATCCAATGTAGAGCATCTCTGTGGTGGAGATATTCAAAGAATTGCTGGTGTTAAATGGAGCTCTGGAGATCTAATGCCTGGCTAGCTATAAAATAGCAAGGAAAATTCCACCCAGAACCATCTGAATTTGTTTTGGGGCAGAGACAGTCTGTGTTCATGATCCTACTGATGAGGATTGAGCTGAAGCTATTGCAGAAGACCTTGCTTTCACCACAGCCCTCAGAGAGATGCTGGTTTAACTGCTAGCTGATCAGATTTTCGACCTGATTTCTGAGCATCAAGTTGTCATGCCAGCTTGTATCAGGATAATTCATGATAGAGAATTTGGGGGCATAAAGATAAAGAACTTAAATCTGTCTTCCCCTCTTGCCTGAAGATGGGGGCATCTTATGACAGGAGTATGTTCATGAGCACGTGAGTCTCAAAGCAGGAATTTTCCCATTACTGAGGTGGAGAAAATAGCAGAGTGCCTCACATAATAAATACTTGGTATGGTTTAATGGTTAAAGAATCATTACATTTAGTTCAGCTGCTGCTGTACATGACAGTTACCCTTCTGATGACTGACCTCTTTCCTTTTTTTTTAATAATACTTTGCACTTTAATTTTAATGAGCATATAGGCAGAAAGTCTTCATTAGTGGTTTTTAACATGCAGCTCAAAAAAAAGAAATATTTTTCCAGTGTTATCTTCTACTTTTTCCAGGCTCTGTGCCATCTTCCAAGCAGAAAACTTCCATTCCTGACTCAAATTCAGCTCACCCTGCCCCTGTTGTGCAGTGCAGTTATCAGCTCTGTTTTGGTTATTCTTTATAGGCCAAGTGTAGTTGCGAGAAGTGGGACCCTGGTCTGTCGCATAGGGTGGTAGTGCTTTTGCACTGTATGCAGTCCCTGTATGTACCTTTCACACCAGGTATCTGTGCTTCGCAGGGCTAGGAGCAAACCTGTGCTGTTTGCCAGCTATGGCACCCTGCTGAAAATGAATTCAGTGCCCTCCTCGGTTTTCGCAGAGCCTTTTAGTCACTGTAGAGTAACACTTTACTGTTGGACTGGGGGATGGGTGTAGCAACAGTAGAGCTGCTCTTTAATCCAGCCTTGAAGCTATTCTGGAGTTAAAAGGACCTGAAGGGTTGCTGTTGAGGCCGATAGCTCCAAGCCTGTAATCTGAGGAGGTACCTGTGCCCCAGTGCGTGCATATGTGCTCGCTGCTATGTGCTGTCATCAGGGATGATACCGAGTCATAAAATGAACTTTTCAGTGGGTATTAGAGTGCTACAGATGGCAGTTCTTTACCTCAGAAAAAGAAGGACCCTCCGTAGCACCCAATCCCCTTGTCGTAACTGATCCCCTCAGACCTAAAGAACTCTCTTGCCCTTTCCTGTTAATGTGAAAGTATAAATAATACATATTCTCCCACGCAAAACTCCTTTCCAGGTCTTGCAGCCAGGATGAATGTTTGCCCTTTCTCAATTCTTTCACTTGTTATAATGAGACCTTGTAAAGAGCAGTAACTGCAGAGCATTCTGTCTCCTTGCCTTCTGTTTTATTCTTCATGAAAGAATGTGCTTGCTTGCAGAGAGCGCATTTCTTAAAATTTCTTAACATTTTGGGTATCTTTGGTTGTATTTTTCACGAATTTTCCATGATCATAGAAATTATTATGCCAGCAGTGGAATAGGATATGAGAGAGAACTCTGCCCAGTGGGTAGGGCCTGCTCCTCTGCACTGTGATCTCAGGCGCTGCCCTGAACACTTTCATGGCTTGAGACAGGTGCCATCACCATCTTTATCGTGGGTTCCTATCTTTTTTTTTTAAAAAAAAAGTCAGTCTTACACATCTGTAATCTGTGGATAAGAAACTTCAAGCTCTGATAAAGTTAAATGCTTAGAGATTAAAAATAATGGCTAAATATCTGTAGAAAGGAGGGTAGAACATAGAAGCAGAAAAAGCCTTGATTCCTTTTCTTTTTTTCATGTTTCATCTATAAAACAGAATTTTTAAAAAACGAGATAAATGCTGAATTTTACTTAGAATATGGCAGTGCACTCTGAGGCTTCAGTGGGTCTAATGGGCTTCCAGAACTTTTCTTAGTCTTGCATTTGAGTTTGCATTAACACATGTGTTGCCACAGGCAGTGAAATGTTCCTTAAGTTCCTTTAAAGGAATATTTGTCAGTAACAGAATGGGTAGAATGAGGGTACTCTTGAGTCCTGGTCAACATGTATTCTTCTCCCTGATATTTTGAGTGCAATACTAGAAATGAAATTTAGCAGCTGGCTGGAAGTAACAGGTTGCTTTATCTTAGTACTAGATCCTCTGTGATGATCAGGAGTGAAATGCTGAGGCTGTGTGTCCGAATGATTTCCTGTGACCTTTTATCATGCCTCATATTTAGAGACTATTATCAAGTAAGATTATATTTGAGCACACCTGATAAGACATAGGTTTAAACAGCATTAATTAATTTTGTTAAAATCATTATTTTGCAAGGTAACAATCCTATCACACAAACGTCTATGGAATCAGGTGACTTTAATACTGTTGGGAACCCGTCTCATAGAATCATCGAATCATAGAATTCTTAAGGTTGGAAGGGACCTCTAGAGATCATCTACTCCAACCCCCCTGCACACGCAGGGTCACCTAGAGCGCGTGGCACAGGACTGCGTCCAAGCAGGTTTGGAAGATCTCCAGAGAAGGAGACTCCACAACCTCTCTGGGCAGCCTGTTCCAGCGCTCTGTCACCCTCACTGTTAAAAAATTTTTCCTTAAGTTCATGCGGAACTTTTCGTGCTTCAGTTCGTGGCCATTACCTCTAGTTCTCTCAGTGGCCACCAGTGAAAAGAGACCAGCACCATCCTCCTCACTGCCTCCCTTGAGGTACTTATAGACACTGATCAGGCCCCCTCTCAGCCTTCTCTTCTCCAGGCTGAACAGGCCCAGCTCCCTCAGCCTCTCCTCATAGGGCAGATGTTCCAGGCCCCTGATCATCCTTGTGGCCCTGCGCTGGACTCTCTCCAGCAGCTCCACATCCCTCTTGTACTGTGGAGCCCAGAACTGGACACAATACTCCAGATGCAGCCTCACCAGGGCTGAGTAGAGGGGCAGGATCACCTCCCTCGACCTGCTGGAGGCGCTCTTCTTAATGCACCCCAGGATCCCATTGGCCTTCTTGGCCACGAGGGCACACTGGGCGCTTTGCTGGGGAAGAGGGACTATTGCCTTGTGTTCCTGGGGGCAGTGACACCCACAGGTACTTTGGAGAGTGGGTGTGTGGGAATTGGCCCTGCTGGCAGCCTGGGCAGAGGGACCTTGGGTAGCGCAGGCAGAGGGACTGCGCAGGGTGAGCAGGAGGAGATGCCCATGAGGAGATGCCGCGGGATGGGCTCTGCGAGTGAAGCCTGCAGTGATTTATGAGCGGTGCCATTGCTCGCAGAGCTGACAGTTCTCAGGAGGGTGAAGATCTCTGTCTGAGAGGCTGAGATCTCCCCTCTCCTCTTGTATTTTAAATCATTGTCATTCTTGATAAACTGATTGATTAGACAGTATGACAGTGCTCTGTAGCTAACCCAGGGACCGACCTTTGATTTGGCTAACCCAGGGACCGTAGCTAACCCAGGGACCGACCTTTGTTTCGGCTTCTACGACCATGGGTCTCTGTTTGATGACCAACAGCTAGTGGGGAACGATGGTACTCATCTTAGCAAGAGGGGCACACGTCTCTTTGCAAAAAGGCTGGCCAACCTGGTTAGGAGGGCTTTAAACTAGGCAAGAAGGGGGAAGGGGAGTGGCACACTGACGCGGCAAGCAGTACCGCACAGCCCAGGTCAGATGGCGTCCAGCGGGAGTATGGTAGTGGGGAAGTGAGGATAGGAAATGATCACAGAGGGTCCTCTTTCACCCCTCCTGGGAAACCTGTGGCCTCTGTTGCTTCCCTGAAATGCCTGTATACCAATGCGCGAAGCATGGGGAATAAGCAGGACGAACTGGAGATCTGTGTGAGGTCCCAGCATCACGATCTCATTGGAATCACAGAGACGTGGTGGGATAGCTCGCACGACTGGAGCGCTGCCATGGAAGGCTATGTGCTCTTTAGGAAGGACAGGCTGGGAAGTCTAGGTGGTTGAGTTGCTCTTTATGTGAGAGAGCAACTGGAATGCATGGAGCTCAACCTGGGAGTCGAGGATGAGCGAGTTGAGAGCTTGTGGGTAAGGATTAGAGGGCAGGCTAATGTGGGAGACACTGTGGTGGGTGTCTGCTACCGGCCACCTGACCAAGACGAGGAGGTTGATGAGGCCTTCTATAGGCAGCTGGATGTTGCCTCACGGTCACAGGCCCTGGTTCTCATGGGGGACTTCAACTACCCCGACATCAACTGGGAGGACAACACAGCCAGGCATAAGCAGTCCTGGAGGTTCCTGCAGAGCGTCGACGATAACTTTTTGACGCAGGTGGTGG
>NW_010588247.1:131681-166356 GCF_000705375.1 Tinamus guttatus | reverse complement strand
TGGCTGTTGTCTCCAGGCACATGGAGGACAAGAAGGTGCTCAAGAGTAGTCAGCATGGATTCGCCAAGGGGAAATCTTGCTTGACTAACCTGATAGCCTTCTATGATGGAATGACCGGCTGGATAGACGAGGGGAGAGCGGTGGGTGTCGTCTATCTCGACTTCACCAAGGCTTTTGACACCGTCCCTCACAACATCCTCCTGGGCAAGCTCCGGAAGTGTGGGATAGATGAGTGGACAGTGAGGTGGATTAGGAACTGGCTGGATGGCAGGGCCCAGAGAGTGGTGATCAGCGGGGCAGAGTCTAGTTGGAGGCCTGTAGCTAGCGGGGTCCCCCAGGGGTCAGTCCTTGGTCCAGTCCTGTTCAATTTATTCATCAATGACCTGGATGAAGGCACAGAGTGCTCCCTCAGCAAGTTTGCTGATGATACCAAACTGGGAGGAGTAGCCGATACCCCAGAGGGCTGTGCTGCCATCCAGAGGGACCTGGACAGACTGGACAACTGGGCGGTGAAAAACCTCATGCAATTCAACAAGGCCAAGTGCAAGGTCCTGCACCTGGGGAGGAATAACCCCAGACACCAGTACAGGCTGGGGACCGACCTTCTGGGGAGCAGCTCTGCGGAGAAAGACCTGGGTGTCATGGTGGATGATAAGTTGACCATGAGGCAGCAGTGTGCCCTCGTGGCCAAGAAGGCCAATGGGATCCTGGGCTGCATTAAGAAGAGCATCTCTAGCAGGTCGAGGGAGGTGATCCTGCCCCTCTACTCAGCCCTGGTGAGGCCGCATCTGGAGTATTGTGTCCAGTTCTGGGCTCCACAGTACAAGAGGGATGTGGAGCTGCTGGAGAGAGTCCAGCGCAGGGCTACGAGGATGATCAGGGGCCTGGAACATCTGCCCTATGAGGAGAGGCTGAGGGAGCTGGGCCTGTTCAGCCTGGAGAAGAGAAGGCTGAGAGGGGATCTAATCAGTGTATATAAATACCTCAAGGGAGGGAGTGCAGAGGACGGGGATGGTCTCTTTTCAGTGGTGGCCACTGATAGGACTAGAGGAAATGGCCGGAAACTGAAACATCAAAAATTCCATAGGAACTTAAGGAAAAATTTCTTAACAGTGAGGGTGACAGAGCACTGGAACAGGCTGCCCAGAGAGGTTGTGGAGTCTCCTTCTCTGGAGATCTTCAAAACCCGCTTGGATGCAGTCCTGTGCCACGTGCTCTAGGTGTCCCTGCGTATGCAGGGGGGTTGGACTAGATGATCTCTAGAGGTCCCTTCCAACCCTAAGCATTCTATGATTCTATGATTCTATGATCTCTCTGTGCTCCTCTTTGGCAATCTGATGACCCTTTCTGTAATAAGCCTAGTTCCAGCAAGCCTCTCTCAGTGTAATTGCTTTGTTTGGCGAGGTTTTATAGGGTAAACTCCAACAGATGGAAGATGAAAATGGCTAGCTAAGATAAACATAATTTCCTTAAAAGCTGCCCAAAATCTGGGGAGCTGGTTCAGACAAAATGTAGTCACTACATTCTTAAAGAACCTTTTAAATCTTGGTTTATCAAGGAAATGAAGCTTGTCTCAGTAGTGTTGTACAAACATGTGCATGCTGTTTCCCATTGTGTCAAACCACCATGCTTTTACCCACCATGCGACTTAGTGGTAGGGTCTTACAGCTGTTGTATTTATGAAAATTGTTGGTCTTCCCACAAAGAGAGTGGCTGATACCTGACTTGAATGGTATTATTATTGAGTATTGCAGAGTTCTTTATTAGAAAGTGTATTAATGCCTCAGGCACAGTGGAATTCTTGTCATGGTCAGTACAAAAATACCTGTCTCTAAAGCACAGAGCCATAGGAAGCTAAGATGTCTTAGCCTCCTGCTCAGGGACCTGCTTTCCTCTTCAAAGGAGAAGATGTGGATTGGCGAGAGGCAACTCGGGAGTCTATGGCCACTCTGGTTCATTAGGATTCTTGATGATGTAGGTGGTGGAACCAAATGAAAGTTGGAGTGGAAGGGGGTGTTTGGTTTTGGCAGGATTTTTGAAATTGGGTCCTACTTTTCTTCCTTAAAAGGAAAGCCAAGGTTCTTCATTTTATTCAACATCTACATCTGTACATCTCTCCATTTTTTCAGGTGTTTGTAGCTGAGGCTTGGATTCACAAAAATACCAGAGGAGGAGAAAGTGAAAACGGGGTTTTTAATCCAAGATCTTAATGTCTACAGCATCTGCTTGGGTGTGGGAAGTGTGGCTTTCATTTCCTTTTCTGCTTGATTTGAAGCTTCATCTCCCTCATCTCAGGAGGAGCCTCCAAGCACTACATCATAGGCCGTAGTCTTTCCTGGCTGTGTTTCTGATGGATGTTTTGCAATTTCCGTAAGCAGACGCTCGTTTGAATGGGAGCTTGCAGCCAAGTGCCCGAGCTGCCAGAGGATAGACCACGCTCTATTTTTCCTCTGTGCCCTTGGTAATAGCTAGGATTTATATCTGAAAGCTTTGTAGCCAATGGTGTCGAAAACGCTGGTGCTACTGCTGCTTTGGATCAAGCAGAGAATAGATCAGTCAGCGTGGAACTTGGCTCCTCTGCCTCATGCAAACATTGAAAGTTGAATTTTTGGCACCTGCTTTTCGTAAAGGCTTTGAAATGCCATCTTGGTGTTCTGCAATGTGGTCATACTCTCTGGAGGGAAAGCACATGGAAACTTTTCCTATCTGGTAGGAGCATAGGTGCATCTAACTTGCAAATTCTCACAACTCATATTGTGGGGGAAAATATTTTTTTTGAGGCAGAATTTATGTAACTTGAAAAGGTGGGTGCAGCTGGATGTGCTGTGCATGTCTGTGGGATGCGTGGTGCCCTGTGGATGCGTCAGGAGATGAGGTGTTCTGTGTAAAACTTCTCCCTCTACCCTCGATCAGGTGCTGAGTCTCAGTGCAGCTGGATGCTGTGCTGAAATCATAAGTAAACTTTCAAGCTGATACATTTTATTTTTTATTCTAGAAGCTAAATATTTTTAATCTACATTCTGATTGATATACGATATTGTTTTATTCAGTGTGGTCAATTAACTAGATGAAAACTGGAATCCTGACAAAATAGTAAAAGTAATTGCATGTGGGAGGTTGTCATTGGGTGGGGAGTTTCTGGGGTGATTTGGGAAAAAAAAGATTTAAAAAATTCCTGGTAGCAGCATGTATAGATAGCATGTAAATGGAGAACAGTAGGTTATGGTGGAAATAATTCGGAGTAATTACACAAGTCGTTTGAATGCAGTAGTAATATAAGCTTATTTGAGTTGCATGAATTTTTAATGCAACCATAAACAGACCTTGGGCATTGTGGAACAAAGAATATGGTTGAATCTGAGAGAGATTCCTGTCATGGGGCACCTGTGGCAGAAGCTGAGCAGCCTAGCGTGGTACTTAGCCAAGAAATTCAATGAGTTATTTGGGTTGGACTCTTGCATATTTTAATGTGACTTCTCAGAGAACTGCTGATGAAAAAAAAGGTTTTACAGATAAGGTGAAAAATTGGAGTCTGTGATTAGTGCATCAGCCCATTTAAAAGGTGCAAAAAAAGTTGCAAGAAAAAAGAATCTGATGCTTATGACGTCTGAAAAGGTTTCTGCCCTGCATAGCAAATTTAGAAAAGCCAAATAAACTTAAAAAGAAGCATTATCTATCAAAATTAATTTGAGAGGTGATATTTGTTAATAATAGAACTATTCTTTATAGAAGCGTGTGAGAAATGAGTGTTTTGGAGTTGCTCTGGGTGTTGTGAGGAGGAAAGGCTAACTGGGGAATGTCGTGTTGACTCCAGGGAAGTCAAACTTCCATGTTCTCACGTTCCATGGGAGCATGGATTCAGAGTTGGACGTTGCTTTGGATGGGAAAATGGGAAATTTGACCCCTTGCTTTTTTTCAACTATGTAAAATTGACCTTGTGAATTCTGAGTAGTGAAGAAAAAGTACAGCTTTTTGTGAGCTTCAGATAAGCAAAGAGGACATACGAAAAATATTTTCCACTGCAGCACCAAATTTTGGTCACAAACATGTGGGTAGCTAGAGGGGAGAATGAAAGTTCTTGGTAAGATCACTTGAGAAATTTAAGTCGGTTACTGTTGGTGACCTCAATCTGCACCAACAATGAATAGCTGCTCTTCAATCCCATATAGATTTTTTCTCAGATTTTGCTCTTGTTTTTTTCTTTCTCTAGATTCTTCAGTTTGAGGAAATTTTGGCCAACCCTTCGTACCGAGAGCACTTCCGAATCTACATGGATAGGATGGACAAGAGAGCTTTGATCAGTCTTTGGGAATCTGTGGAGTATCTGAAGAGTGCTAACAAGGTGGAATAAATTGCACGTCCATGTGGCTTGTTCGTTAAATGGACTCTAATTGCTCTGATTTTGGTGTGAGGAAATGCATCTGTATTTGTGATTTCAAAATACTAATAGTGTACAGAGGATATTAAGCCCTTAAGCATTTTAACATTTTTACATCACTGCTTGGGGTTAATATGGCGATTTAAAAAAAAAAAAAAAAAAAAAGTGGACTTTTTAACAGCATAATAGAGTGATGATAAATTACTGATTTATGGCAACATATCCGATAAAAAGGATGCTTAATAGGCAAATTTAGTGAAACTGTTTTTCCCCTCTGCTAAAGAAAAAAAAATGCAGAAATATATTGGCTTTGTTTGGATCAGGTTATGTGAATCTTATGTGAAACATTACCATTCAGTAGTCCATTCATAAACTTCTCATATAGCTAATCACAGGTAACCCATTCAATCCAAAACCATGAAAATTAGAAATGTTTGCATATATATGTTTTTAAAGTCCCCTCAAAAGGCAGATTTTGCTTTAAAAGGCCCCTTCCCCTCCCACTCCATTGCAATGCAAGCCACTGAATGTTACCAATTGTGCTGCCCTGCTGCTAGAGGGCAGGAACAGCCCGTTGTAATGTGTGCTAAATGAGAATGACAGCCCCAAAAAGGTAGGAAATATCATTTAGAGCTGCAGCAAACATCCTGCAGCAATAGTCAGAGCTAGTGTGGTGAGGGCATGTTTGCTGCTTGTGAGTACTGGGATGACTTTTTCTGCAAAACTATTTTAAAAACACAGGATTCACATTAGCATGAAATATGAGTCACTACCATTTTTTTTATAATCACTGTCATTTTATTACTCTTCTATGCAAAAAGATCTTCTCCAATTGGGAAACACAAATAACATCCTGTAACCCGAGTGACAAATCATGAGTACCGATCCATTGATGTGATCCATAGGAATGACTAAAAACCAACTCGGGCTAAAAAAAAAGTTCATAAAAGACTTTTGACAGGCACCATGAAGACAGTTGTATAAATCAGATTTGATTTGCAAACTACGTGCTTGGATAAAGGTGCTGTAAGGCATTTTATGGCCTCTGAGCCATAAAATGACTTTTCACCTTGTTTTTAATGCAATATATATGGTGCATTTATGCAGGGCTTGCCAGTCCATTATACTGTGCTTAGATTTCCCCGTGGAACTTAACAGTTGTGGGTCACTACAGGGGCAGCTTTCATTCAGATAAGTAGTATCATGCAGCCGCGTGGCTGTGATTTTGTCACATAAGGCAGGCAAGCATGTTGTGCCCAACTAAGAGAGTGGCTGAAACCTCTAATTTTGCTCGGGAAGTTAGCACGTAGTTTAGAAAGATCATGGGCTGTGCTGCGTTACTTCCTCTTTATTTTCTCTTTATTAATGCAGAGTTCAGCCCTGGGCGCTCCTCTGTGCTCAGTGGGAATACATGACCTTATGTGCTGGTAGATGTCCCTTCTCATGGTGTTTTTGCCTCAGAAATTAATTAGAGTCTCAACATAAAGTCAGGGTTGGCCCCATCCAGGTCCTCAGCAAAAGACAGGGATGCTGACCGAGCTGAACTCTGAAATATGAACTTAAAGCAGTGACCAGAGTGCTGCCCTAGCACTGACTGATTTTCGATGGCATTTGGAGCGTATTTTTAAAAGCAGCGTGCTGGAAACTGGGATGACTTTAGAGCACAGCTGTGCCACCGCTTAGCAAATGTCAAGGTCCATCTTGTGAAATCAGCTGCATTGTGTGGGTGCACACAGGGTGCTTGATCCAAGGCATTCATTCACACATGTGTCCTTGTGTGTCTCGTTATTAAGTTAGCTTGATCAGCCTTCTTTATACACCTGCATTCTGACTCATTCCCATGGTTTTTAAAGCATCTTTATTCTTCTTTTTTCCTCACACTCTCCTTCCTTGCCTCCTAGGCTGAAATACCTCAATTGGTGAGTGAAATTTATCAGAATTTTTTTGTGGAAAGCAGAGAAATACCTGTGGAAAAATCCCTTTATAAAGAAATACAGCAAAGTCTTGTGGGCAATAAAGGCATTGAAGTATTCTACAGAATTCAGGCAGATGTTTATGAAACTCTGAAGGACAGATACTACCCTTCATTCATTGTCAGTGATTTGTATGAGAGACTGATCAAACAGGAGGAAGAAAGAACTTCCGCTCGACTAACACCTGAGGACAAAGATGAAGTGGTGAGTCACATGCATAATTTCTTTCACTGTTCTTTAAAGTGGTTTGAGAATACTGAAATCAAGTATGTAGAAGCATCTTTTGCTGTTGAACTTCCCTTTTTCCTTTTCCTTTTTGTTTCCCTTTTTCCTTTTCCTTTCCTTGCCCCCATATATGTTGGTTAATATATCATCACTTCTGCTATTTCACCAAATACAGTTCCTCAGTAAGGAGCTTTCTCAGTTTGCCTGGGGAGCTGTGGTAGGGTGTCTTTCCATAGACTGGAAGTGCTTGCTGATGAGGTGTTCTCCCAGTTCTGCTAACCACAAAGCCACTGATAAGACTACCCAGTCTCATCTGATAGTAGCTGTCCCTGTGTCCTGTGTGTTTTCCAGGTTCTGAAGAGGTTTAAAAATTGTACAAAAGAGGAGAAAAAGTAGCAGTCCAGAATTTTAATAACTTGTGTCTGAAGTGAAAAAAGGAATCTCAGTGCTTTGTATTAATTTATTGAATAAAAATAATTTATTCAATAGGCCGTTAATTTAATGAATAAAATTAATTTATTCAATAAATTAATCGCTCTATGGGAAGACAGAACCGATTAAAATAGCGCTAGAACTGGCAAGACCAAAGCAAAACCTTCGAAACGCCGTGGGCAGGAAGGCAGCGGCAGCGCTCCGAGGGCAGGTTTTCAAGCGGGTTCCCTAGCCCGGTCATGCCGGGGGAGCTGGCGTTACGTTTATCCCAGAAGGCTTTGACCGGAGCGTCTCCCAGGCCTGTGAGCACCTCCTGGTCACGCTGCTGCTTCGCAGCGGTGTTTCCCTCTACGTTTTATGCACGGACTTGCCGAGGCCGCAGTGAAGAGCTTGTGTCAAGCTCCTGAGGCAGCTGGGCGCTGGAGGCCGCGGTAGCTATGTCAAAGCTTTGCTGTCCTCATATTTGGAGTCACCAGGACTTTCAGAAAACACTCTCATTCTTTTTGCCCAGAACTAAGTACTTAAACATTGTGCTTTTGAATCCCCTCATATATTCTGCACAGGGACTTGCAGAGACAGCTGTGTCTCCAAGAAAACTGACACAACACTTTAGGACTAGCTATTTTTGTCAGATCACATCTATTTGAGAGTTTCCTATAGCTGCTGAAAAAAACGCAAATTTTTTACATCAGCATCGCCATTTCTGCTTTTAAATCCTTGGGTAAACGTGTACCAGATTTGAAAGCTGCTTCTGATGTAAAAACTGTAAAACTGATTATATTGCCAAACATGCTTATGTGAGGATGGTTCTTTACACTTTTTTTTAACCACAAATTAATCACAAGGTTAAATATCCCACTGGAGTATAATCTCCCTGCTGGCGTAATCCTTATGGCTCTGTGCAAGCTTGAAGGGCTCTGAGCTGAAAACTCCTTTGAGAAGTCGTCTCTAAACGGTCTCGGGCAAAAGTGAAAATACAGAAGAAAGTGGTGTCGGCTTTGAGCTCTTTGCAGGAAATGAGCCTGGTGTTTGCCTTGGTGCTGCATGTATCAGGCCACTGAAATAAGTCCAAAGTCTGTGTTGCAGAGCACTAATAGAAATAGAGGTTATTAATAGCATTGTGCTCTTTTTACCTGACCACAGTGCATTTCAATCTCAACTTTGAGTGTTCTGGTAGTTTATTTGGTAATTTAAATGTGTGATAATTTATTATGCCAGGATTTTACCCCTTGAGGATATAACCAGTGGTTCAGCAGCGTTTGCTGCTGAGTCTGTGCATTTTTGTTTTACGGCTGTGTTCAGTGGGGATCTGAATAGCACCCGGAGCTGTTGATATTTTGAATTTGTATTGCTGTACTGTCCAGAGAGCCAGTGTCTGTGAGCTCAGCCCTGTGCACATGCTTGGAGGATGTCCCTTGCTTAAAGGGTTTGCAGTCCATGCAACTTAGGCAGGAAGAGGGCAGCTAATGTTATTTACTCGGCCACACAGCAAGCAAATGCAGAGCTGGGAAAGGGCATTTCTTAGCCCAGGATCCTGCTTTTTACATGACATTCACCTCCCTTGGGAGGATCAGACCGAGGAGGTTGTTATTGGTACTGCGTCCCATCTCAGACTTTTTTTTCCTAAAACGTAAAATTTTGTCTAGTTGCCTAGAATCTCCTTCAAAACTCGTAGAATTTAAGAGGCAGATTTCCTTCTGCTGGCGTTTTGATCGTTCTACAAAGATGCATGTCGTTTGGTGGAAATGTCATTAAATAACATAAGACGCTGTCCATGGTTCATGAGATGAGACTCGTAGAGTTTGTCATGGATAAATTCAGATCTACTCAACCACAAGCAAACCTCAGAGACTGCCTCGAGCGTGGCACCGCTGGGG
Source organism: Tinamus guttatus (assembly GCF_000705375.1). Next base: position 157,471 of record NW_010588247.1, on the reverse strand, counting down.
ACTGCAACATCGTGACGCTGTGTCTGCTGGATCTCCAGTTCTTTGCTCCTGTTAGGGGAGGTACAGTAAGAAAGGGGAGGTTAAGGGAAATGCTCCAAGAAGTTAGAGAAAAGGTTACTTAAAAATGTGAAGCTCTGTATTTCTTATGATGCCTGTAGTACGCAAGGTGCCATTTGTTTGAATGGAGAGCAGAGAGTGATTGATGAATTCAGGGTAACACATATGTGCTTTTAACACATTTTTTATTAACACTTCTAAAAAGAGCAGTAAAATCTGTTTATGAAGAGGAAAGGTTTGGTTTAGATCGATCCGAAGGCTGATGCATCTGTTTTATGAGGGCTTGTGGCAGGTGGGACTGTTTGTTAAAGCTGCAGTTTTGTTTTTTCCTCCTCTCTCGTAATCTCCCAGCTCAGAGCTGCAGGATTTGCTTTTTATCTGGTTCTGAATATCGATCATGACTGCTTAGCTATAGCATATTCAAAAATAAACTTTATTACTCTAATTTTAACCGAGGTCTTGACTTGAAGGTCATATTGCAGAATTGGCATAACTGAGAAGGGGGTTATCTGCTTCTTAAAGTCTGTGTTGGACCTGGTGGTTGGGAGATCCACTAGAATCTGTTATAATAATGAGCCCTCATGTTCTCACACATAAAATACCTATAGAGCAAACAAAATATATTTTTATATATATGTATATATGTTTTTGCGTTAATGACACAATCATGGTACAATCACGATGCAGTGATGCTCCCATCCTCTCTGCCTAGAGCCAGGGTTGTGAAGAAGCTCCTGAGGAGTGCAGCACAAGGATCAACGAGCAGGCCAGTTACGCTGTAAATAAACTTCGCCAGCTGAATGACAAGCTTGAGTATAAGAAGCAGGCACTGAATTCCCTATGTAATTCACCAAAACCCGACAAAAAGGTAGGACCTTTGTCTTCGGTCTGCGCTTATTGTTTTTGTGTTTGTGTCATATCCAGTTGTTTCAGGGCCTTTCTAGACAGGTTGTTTGTTTCTTTTCTGAAATGCCCTTTCTGCAAGACTTGTACAAAACACATATGTAAATCCTTAACTGGCTCCTAGCACCATATAAGCCCTGCCAGTCGCATGAGGGAACCTTGTTTCCAAACCACGTTGTGCAGTGTGTGGTTATTGAAATTAAATGTGAGTAAGTTGAATTAAAATGCTTCCCTCTCTCCTAGAAATTATGCAGAAGATGGAGATATTTTATATTAACTTGTTGAGATCTTTGTTATTTCCAGTGTATCTGTGGCAGCAGTGAACATAAAACTTAATTAAAAAAAAGAAGAGCTAGGCTTTAACTTAAAAATTGGGCACTATAGACAAAAAATAGCAAATAGTGAGTGAAAGTGTGCATGCTTGTGTACCTGAGAGTTGGTCTATACTGTTTGTTTCTACTGTTTGCAGCTTTATTCTTTTTTCTCTGATAGTAATGTTTTTGATACTTACTAAACACTTACTCGTGCTTTCACGTGGATGTAGCACTTCCATGTTCCCTTGTGTCCTGGAGAAACAGCAAGTTTTTATACTGTGTTTATACCCTATATGTCTATATTCCCTACCTAAGTTTTTTTGGAGAAAAAGTCGTGCCCCTTCTAGAGTAATCTCATGCCCAACCTACTTTTGCTTCTGTTTTTTTTTCCTTAAAAACACCTACATCTTTGAAGCAGAACAGTAAAATGCAGCCACCAGTGCTATAAAGTGTCACTATTTGTTTTATAAACATAACAGCTGTATATTTTTTGAGGAAACCTTGGGAGTTATTTTGTATTTATTCATTACACACTGTTTCTGTAGGACAATTACAGCAATCAGAGCAAGCTGACTTTGAAGTAATCCGTATGTTCAAGGAATAAAAAAATCTATTCTGAGGTTAGATGTGTGCTAGAGGAAGGTTAAGTACATATGCCTAATCTTTAATCTTACCTGAAATAGCATTTTTCCCTGAAGCACATCTTTAACTTGTTTTTTAATTTGGTATTACAGGTTGACATTTAATTTTATTGTATATTCCAGAAGTCTATAAAAGGGTAAATTTTCGGCGTAAATTCTCATACTAGTAGTGTTTCTTTTTTCAGTTCTCTTTTCTCATTCTTCTTTTGTACCTTTTCCTATATCTGCATATTGTCCCCAAAGACACCAGTAAACACGCTGCAAGATTTTTCTAACCAACTGTAACTGACAAATTTTCCTCTGCAGATTGTTTCCAAGTTGAAGGACGAAATCACTTTGATGGAGAGAGAGCACAGTGACCTCCAGCTGCACATTGCCAGAACGGACTGGTGGTGTGAGAACCTGGGCCTGTGGAAAGCCTGCATAGTCTCGGGCGAGGTAGGGTTTTCCCCAGGGCTTTTGTCTTTTACTTAACCTCAAACTTCCAGTATGCAAAGAAAACTAAAAATCCATATACCTCTGTGGAAGCTCTAACTACTTCTGTGTTTACCCGAGGAAAAAAAAAATTGCAAATCCTTCTTCTTAGACCAGTTTCTGCTGTAGCCCATAGATAAAAGTTCTAGTTCTCAGACTCTGTAGTTACAGAGTTGCAAAAAAAATACAGATATGTGCCTGAACAAATTTTGGCATTAGATGTAATAATGTGCTCTCTGAGCAATGTGTTTTTTCCTCCGTGAGCACAGGCAGCAGTGCCTTGATACGTTACTGTGCTATCATATTGGGCACAGTTGTCTGCTCTGCCTGGGAGAAGCTGTATTTATGCCTGCTGCGTTTTTTATGACATTTAGTGTCAGTATAGTTTCAAGGGACTGGAATACCCAGACCTCGAGGAAAGTGCTTTACATTTGTGAGTAAGTCTCCAGATAAGTTGAATTAGTTTTTTGGGAGTTTTTTTGTTCTTATTTTTGATTTTGATTTTTTTTTTTGGTTGGTTGGTTTTAGTTTTGCTTTGTTCTTTGGTTTGGGCACAGGCAGACAGTCGTAGAATGAATTTGTTGTGGAAACTCAACCTGTGCGTTTGCTTGTTAACCAAAAAGCCAAGTCTTGGTATTTGTTGATAGGATGATAAGAGTTCCTCGTAAAGGCAACATAGTGTAGTACCTGTAAAAGCTGGTAATTGAGAGGTTTATATGTAAAGATTGAAGTCTTCCATGCCAGACTTCAATGCCTGAATTTGAAAAGGAATCATAAATGCTCATGTTGTATTATTCTTTATATGTAGCTTCATTTCATATTAAATGGAGAAGTTGAGTACTCTAAACATTATGAATGCTCATCTGTACGCTGAAGGGACATATCAGTGGTGACATAACATCCATCCCAAGCTGTAATGTTGTTGCCTAGCTGGAAAAGAGTCTAGGGCAGACAACTAGCAAAAGTACCAGCAGTGTCTCCCTGCACCTCCGAGCCTCCTGCCAGCAGCTGTTGGGCAAGGAGCCCCACGGATGCTCGTGCTGTGCAGCCACTGCGGGTTCGTGCTGGGCGTATATGGTCTTGATGACTGCATCACTTCAAAGAATTAAAGGCTAACTGTATCTCTAATGGGTTGTCTGCCCGTGCTCCTGAGTTGTTGATAGGTGTCCAAGCTCACTCGCTTTAAAGAGAGTAGTGGCTTTCCCAGAAATTCCCAGTCCCTCTGTGCCAGGTCCCTGTGACCTGCGTTTTGGAGGCTTGTGTTCAACACCTCCTTTGCAGCAGTCTTGGCAGCGAAGGGAGAAGGGCAGTTCCCCAAATAGCTGGCCTTGAAACTGGGTGTATTTTCAGAAGCTCAGGCTGGTGCTTTGTATCCGGAGGCTGCCGCAGCTCTGGGAGGAAGTATTTTGCAAGGAATTGTCTCCTTGTGCAGCTGGGCAACTGCGAAATATGAAGACATTTTAATTGGGTGTCTTCCTTGGTGATGCTGTAGCAGCTCTTCAAATTATCTGTCACTAGCTTCAAGTGCTATCAGACTTTTATAAACTTCTCATGTGTCATCATTATGAATTTTAAAGTTTCTTCGTTCTCTAATTAAACGCGGCACATCTCCTTTAAAAATTGTCTGAAAAGCTTAAAAATCACTTTCCTTAAAATGATAGAGTGAGAGATACACAGTGCAATTATCTTTCTGTTATTTGCATGTTTATTAAAACCAGCATTTGGATTTTGCTTTGGCTTTGAGTTTTAGTTCTCCGTAGATGTATTCAATGTAATCTCCACAAAAAGACTGGAAATGTGCCTTTTAAAATAACAACCTATCCTAACAAAGAGCTAATGTTTAAACTCTGGACCCTGTTCTGAAAGGTTATTATTTTTAGAATGCTTCTCTGTGAGAGAATATGTGAAAACAAAATTAATAAGAAAACAAAGTGAAGTGTTTTATGTGTTTATCTACTCTTTCATAATCTTTCTTAGAAGTCTTCATAAAAAAAAATTAAAAAACTGTTGTCATTAAGACATAAATATGAAATTGTTGGTACCTTTTGAAATTAAGAAATAAAGTGGTCTCACTACTATTTTCTGTTGTCTCAAGAAAATCATTTGACTTCCCCTGGCATCGTTCTCCCTTTTTCAAAATGCAGTTAGTCACTTGCACTTCTCCTGGCTGTTGTGTCTGAATTGATCAGTATCCTTGAAGGTCGGGAGTTCCTTGGAAATACCAGGGTGTGCTGTGAGTTGCGTGTGTGCAGAATAGCTCCAACCCCAAGGACAGAGAAGTGGCTCTCGGGCAGCCAAGGTCGTCACCTTGGTCTCGGTCCCAAGGACGTCACCAGGGAAAGCAGAGTAGGAATGAAGGGAGAACAAGCAAGAAAATGCAAAAGGAAGGAGAGCTGAATTATTGACAAGCAATTGAAGAGGTTTGTGATATGCACCTTGAAGACCCTTAAGGGTTTTGCTGAATGTGCAGCCATCAAACTGCAGCAAAACCCATGGGACAGAGACAGACATTGATTTTGTGCATCAGTCTTCTGTTAGCCCAAATGTTCTGTGCTTTGCTTTCAAAGTAATGCACCTTCTCTGCTTATGTTATGTTATGGGTTTTTTTAGGTTTTGGAAGAGAATGGAGAACAAGTGCCCTGTTACTCGGTCATGGTGAGTTTACAAGAAGCTGGTGGAGCTGAAGCAAAGAACTGGACGGTGCCCAGGAAGCTCAGTGAGTTTCAGAGCCTGCACCGGAAGCTCAGTGAGGTACGCGCTGTGCGTCGCTGCTGGCAGGGAAGGGGCTGCTCCAATGTGTCAGCAGCGTATTTGGAAGGGAGGAGAACACCTGCAGGACCAATTAGAAGTTAATAGTACCAGTTTTTAGACCGCAATTTTGGCTTTTAGCCCTTTAGAGTTGACTTTCTGACCATGCATTTCTGGCCTCTGCCTAATGGTTATAAAGTCTTGTGAATGGCTTTTTTGTTCCGCCCCCATTTACTAGTAGGTATTTTACTAAACCGACCCAGTGCCCAAGTTGTGTACAGTCAATACTGCCATGTGTGTTTGTTTTAAATACTAGGTTTCGTCTCTGGCATTAGAGGACATGTCAAAAATGACGGCTCCACCAGGAGGAGAGGGTTTCCTTTCAGATTGCAGCAACCTTTCTGTCTGGAAAAGCAGAGAGAATGATGATGTTCTGAAGGGAGGGGTTTTAGGCATGTCAGACCATAGTGGGTAGGGGAAGGTGTTTGCCAAGGTGCTCGGGGGGATGTGGGAAGGTGCACAGAGTATGAGCACTTCTTTCATTTCCATTTTGGACTGGAACCACTGCTGAGCGAGCTGTTCTTTCTCCTACAACAGTGTTTTCCATCATTGAAGAAAGTCCAGTTGCCTTCTCTCAGCAAGCTGCCCTTCAAATCTGTGGATCAGAAATTCATGGACAAGTCCAAGAACCAGCTTAATAACTTTCTGCAGGTAAGAAAACAAAGACTGTGGAGTGAGTAATAAAAAAAGTACTTAATTAAAAAATAAACTGTAGGTTCACCTCTTTTGTGCCAAAAAGATTTGAAGTCTTGAGAGTCTTTGGTGGGGAGTGGGTCAGCAGTCCTGAGCACGTTCCCTTGGGGACCCTCAGAGAGCAGGTTTGCTGCATGGGCAGGGGCTTGTGTGGCTCCCTGCAGAGCACTCGGTCTGTGCCCCTTGCGGGCTGAAGGGGAAGGGACTTGTCTTCTGGTGACTGCAAACTGGGCTAATAGTGCTGAGCCTTGTGCCCGTGTAGTGGAGTGAATAGTGTGATTACTGCTTTTAGGGCACGCAGAGTCTCCGGGGCACAGCTTAGTTATTTAATTTGTTTAAAGTAAAAGATACTGTTAGGAGCAAGTGTGATTTTGCTTCTGGAGATGAGTTAGTCTTTGGTTAGCACCAACAGTTTACAAATGCAGTATTTGCTTTTTTTTTTTTTTTTTATTGTAGGCAACCTATATTCAATAGGGCTGCTTTTAAAATGGATTACTAAAATTACATGTGCAATGGTGGATTCAGGCATTTAGTGGATAGTAGCCACTGGAGAGTAGAAAAGTTACAGTTAAGGGAAAAGGTTGAAGATGCTCATCAGTATGAAAAGCATTGTGTTAGGCCTTAGAGAGCTTTTATTCTTTTGCCAGTGGCTAGAGTGGCCATAAAGAAGTCAGGAATATTTCTCTCACGGGTGAAATAATTGCTCCTCCAGCATCTTTCAGAACTATAGAGTGGCTGAACTGGAACAGAGCACCTTCATTTTTAATATGAACTCTACTTACTCTTAAACTGATAATAGGATTTCAAACTTTGACAGGTTGCCACCTGGTTGTCGTGTCAAAAAACATTCTCTTAAAAGGAAATATATTAAAACATATGTTGGTAATTGTGAATCTAATGGCTCTTTCTTTGGTGCTGTCACCAAACATGTAAAATATAAGCAGCAAGTTTTTTGCCCTTCTCTTTTGTTTTTTCCTTTCTGTTCCTGACAGTGCCATTTTCCCCTGCTCCCTGCTGGTTGTATCCCTGTGGTTATCCAGGTTCTGAGTAAGAATGCTAAAATAAGCAAAAAAAGAGACCTCCAAACCAGCTTCTCCTCAGCTCAACAGCAGGCCCGCTGCGAGGGAGAGGCCGAGGCCGCGGGCGAGGGGTCTGTTTTTCCCCCTGGGTCGTGGCCTGCCGCCAGAAGTGCCCTTAAGGAGCAGCGTGCCGTGTGCCGGGGAGCTGGGCAGGGAGCCGCTGGCGTGGGGCAGTGCGTGGGGCCATGTGTGGGGCAGTGCATGGGGCCCTGCTCGGGCAGGGCCGCGCACGCGGCCTTGGCGCCACTGCGGAGTCCAGGGCACCGCACACCGGTGCCGGGACACCGGCCTCCGGGATCCATATGTGGACAGATGGGTGCTTCGTAAGGCGTGGATTTTCTTTCTTTCTTTTTCCATCTGCTCTGAGCCATCGGTTTTCTTGAGTGGCCTTGAGACGTCTTATCCTTAGCAGCTAATATGTAATTGAGGTGTTGTTTGTCATTATCTTTCTTTCATAGAAATTGCTCTCTGATGACAGACTCTGTCAGAGTGAAGCACTTTATGCCTTCCTGAGCCCTTCCCCGGAGCACCTCAAAGTTATTGATGTGCAGGGAAAGAAATCCTCCTTTTCACTCTCCTCATTTCTGGAACGACTTCCTGGAGATTTGTTTTCTCATCAAGAGGTAAGCAGTAGAAAAGTAGTTTTCCCAGATTCAATTACTTACCCAAACTAAGCAGGGGGAGCCACTACCTGTTTGGACAGGTAAAAATAATTCTTTCTTAGGAAGCTTCTCGTGACAGGGAACCTGCCAGTTTCTACAGCAAAGCTCATTTTGACAAAATGTCTACAAACAGCACAGTGCCACAGAGGGAATTTGAAAATAAAAGTGGGAGCCCACGTACCTGCACTGCTGGAGCATCTGATATCACATAAAAATACCATCATTTAAGGTGGCAAAGAATAAATTGCTGACTAAAATAGATGATTGACTAAAAATAGCCAAAAATGCCATGGCACTCTGTTTTGTGAGGTTCATGTTGCAGGTATGCAAGCTGCGAAGACCCCTCACCATTTTCTTTCTTTGGTTTACATGTTACGTAACTTGAGAAGGTCAGTGATGAAATAATTTAATTATTAAATGCTCTAGGTGCCTGGAGTAGATAGTCCTTTTGTGAGATAAATGGAGTCTGAGAAATTTGTACAGTTTCACCCTAATAAGCAAAAAGTCTTGCCTCTCTTAGGAATAAACAAATCCCATACATATGGTACGACATATATATATGTAATTTATATATAGGGTTAAATTTGTTTTATAAATTTATGATATATATGTGTGTCTGTGTGTATATATATGTATATTGCACTGTATTTGTAGCTAAATACTGCATGCATGTATTTTGTTTCAGAATTGGCGGTATTTGTTCAGTTCTTCTATTTATTTAGTGTTTTCTACCACTAAAATGACTGTTAGATGGGCATAGTGTAAAGCATGGAAGTATGAAACTATTTTTACTTTGCTACTTAATTGAAAAGCATTCTCACGGAGAAAAGCCAGACTGCATATGTGGATTGCATTATGCAAGTGCGTAGGAGGAGATAGTTAGGAAAAATGGGGAGAGGAAAGGAGAATGTAATGAGAGAGAATAAAGAAATGAAGAAGCAGAAATAAAGCAATTGGTGCTGAAAAAATGAAGTACGGAGCAGAGCAAAAAGAAATCCCTAAGAATGTGGAATAGGGGAGTCGAAAAATAATATTAAATTAAAACTGATCAAGAAGTTATTTCTTACTTCCTATTTATAGGACCAGGAACTTTTTATTGGCCAGATGTTGCTATGCCAAGCAGGATGCAGATGAAGATCGTCCTGTTTCACATCCACCTTCGCTCTCCTCCCTTCTCCCCTCCTCTCCTCTCCCCAGATGGAAATGTAGGATGAGCTGACAGAGTAAAGGTGCAGGGAGCGCAGGGAACTGTTTGACCCTCTGCATCAGTCTGGCAAAAGCTTGTCCTAGGTTAAAAATAGTCATAAAACAAAATGAAGGGAACAGAACTGTGAGTAGATCTGGGATCAGCTTTACCTTTTCTCAGGCACCCCAGCTTTTTAGTGTGAGCTGTAACTAGCTCAGACTTGCCCAGTGGTAGTGTTTGAAATGGTTTACTGAGGCACTTAAACTAGAGTTATTTGTTATAGGATTATTGATGAAATTAGTTGTGTTACATCACCTACCACTATTTGTGTTCTTTATGTAAGTAAGAATTCCTGTTTTATTCTGTATTTGGGACTTCATAGAAGAACATGTTGTCTTGCTCCTTTCTCTTCCAAGTCTCATCTTGCATTCTTCAAATACATGTTAAACCAGCAATATTCCCCCTGGAGCTGCTTTCAGGATTACAGACTGCAGCAATTTCAGGCCTCTCTTATTTATGCAGTTCTTCCAAAAGAACTATAACCTTAGAATATATTCCTTGCCTCTGAAGACCAAAAGCCAAATGAGAGGAAAAATCGAACTGATACTGTGGAGAGAAGGACATTTAAGATTTATGAAATGTCAGTGGATAAGTAGAAAATGCCCTGCGATATAAGAATTTGTACTTCCCATTGCATTTTCTAAGTGCGAGGGAATTCACTGAACTGCAGAAAAATAGAGCAGGGCCTTGGGAGAGGTCATCGAGTTCTCCCTCCTGGCCCGGCCGAGTTCTTGGCACGAGGTTGTCTCGCGTGTGGCCAGAGCTGCAGTGGCTGCTCCTCTGCCCCCTGCCAAGGCAGCTGAGCCAGGGCTCGGGCGCAGACTCCGTTAGGGACCTTTTCTTGCCATCTGTCCCAGGGCTCCCTCCTGTTGCCCGCGAGCTCCTGTCCTCCCTGCAGCAGGCACAGCATGGTCTATTCCCTCTTGTTACAGCAGTGTTTAGTGTTTGGGGTAGGATCATCTGGATTTCATCATAAGAGATTACTATCCTTTGCTCTTTCATTTTTTTGTTCCTTATCTCAAGCAGCCCCAGCTTCTCCTCTTTTTCTACAGTAGACTATGTTTTATTTAGTCCTTACGGTTTTGCTTCAGACTTTTCTAGATCATCCATATATTTTCTTGGAAGTGCGGTGTATAAACTTGATTACACAGTGCTCCCGCTGGGTTTTACTGTCCTGTGGATGATAATTGTTACACATACATCATATGGACCAGTGTTTCTGCTTAAACATCATGGTGTTGTATTTCCCTTTTCTGCAGCAGCATGGTCCTCGGATCCCTTTATGTAGAGTTATCATCATTGATGGATTCATTTTCTGCATTTACACAGTGAATTATTGGTGCTTTGCAACTATCCATAGGAGTCCGTACCATGTGTATTTTTCAGATCATTTCTTCAACTTGGCTAAATCATATAAAAATGTAATCTTGCGATCTGGCAGTTTCTTTGCTCTCTCAAGCCTGCAAATTCAGAAAGCTCATTTTCCCTTCTGTTGCCTATATGCAAATACAAAATAGCATCCATTAGGAAAAAAAGACAAAAAAAATATGAGTAATGAAAATAATGAAGGTGTTGACATGGAGCTTGCTCTAGCCTCTGTCCTTGGAGTAAACTTTTTGTTGTCAGGAGGTTTGTGTGTTTGCGTGGCGAGATTGGCAATGCTTTGTGGTTCCCAAATCAGCTGGAAAACACTTATTTCTTGTCCGTGTGGTACAGCTGCTTCTCCCCGTGCTCCGTCACAGCTTCTCCTGCCATCAGCAAGTTTAAAAGCCGGCTGCCCATCCGGCTGCAGAAGGCAGGGAGCGACGGCGCATTTTGGAACATGCAGAACAGTCTGTTCTGAGCGGCCCTGCTGCCTCCAGCAGCTCTTCAGGTGTCTCCTTCTCTTCCCAGGAGGAAACGGAAGAGGACAGCGACCTGTCGGACTACGGAGACGAGGTGGATGGGAAGAGGGACTCTCTTGCAGAGCCGTGCTTCATGCTCATCGGAGAGATTTTCGAGCTGCGAGGAAGTAAGCTGTGAATCTGCTTGTTTCTACCTGGGGATTTGTTAGCCAAGAAATCTCAGGCATTTTGTGATTTGGAGTTTTTGGCTATTTCAGTGGTGGAAATAGTCCCACTGTTCAAATAGTCAATTGGTTTGAAAAAAGAGCTCTTTCATGGTAGTTTATGGCTTCTGCATTTTTCTTCTAAATTCCAATAAAATATTGCAGTAAAAATGCAACTGGTAGGGGAGAGAGTTTGCATTCAATTTTTTGTTTTGTTTCTTTCATCAAAAAGGTAATTTTTCTTTAAGGGGAGGCAAGTAGCAGTGAATGCTCTCTGAAAATAGGCTGCATATTCAAAAGAGCGAATTATGATGAAAGAAAAAGTAGATTGCTTTATCACAGACATGTCACTGGCAAATCAACGTGATTTTAACGTCCATCTGTTACATAGGTGTTTTAGTACTCTAATTTGTGTTAGAGAAAAGATGTTAGAACGGTGACATCTGGCAGTACCAGATTTCTTTTTTCCTTTACCTACGTGAATCATGGTTGTGAAGACAGCTATTTTTGTGTCTTTTTGAAGGTGCAGCCACACTTAGTGTTGTATAAAATTATTTACAGAGCAAAAATTCTAAAATGTGGCACCTACCCAAAAGTGGCAAATGTATCTCCTAAATAAAGGATTTTCTACTAAGGGTAAAGAGGATGAAAAAAAAGATTAATCAGTAGTAACTAAGATACGCTCAGATTTCTGTTTCCTTTAATTGTAATTACAAGCTGATGCTTAGTTTGTTCGATTAAAAATGTTTTCAGAATTTTAATGCTGCTGTGTATATGACATTATATTAGTACAAAAAAAGAGTTTGTATTTTGAGTGTGGCTTGGGGTTTTTAATTTCCTTTTACCAGTGTGGAACAGGTAGTTGTGCAGTTTACTAAACTTGAAATATTCTGAATCATAAAAGACTCCAGTGTAAACTACAGATAAGTAATATGGCTTTTTCTTTTGGCTGTGATCAGAGGCTCTCTAAAGTAATTAAATACCTGATGTTCATTTGTCATTTCTGTCCTTTTTCATTGTTCTAGTGTTTAAATGGGTTAGAAAAACATTGATTGCACTAGTACAAGTCACTTTTGGAAGAACCATCAACAAGTAAGTAGCCTTAATTCTGTTTACCTTAATTCTGAACCTGAATCACTGTTCTATGAATAGAAGACTGAGAGCAGGATTATTATAACTAATCCGGACGTTCTGTTGTGCATGATCATCTACACTTGTTTTTCACCACTCAGTTTACAAACATTATGCTGATCTGAGGAGATACGACATGAGTTATCTTTCTCCTTCCTTAATCTCTACCACAGCCCTCAAACCAACCTTTTTTTCCCCACAGGGCTTTTCTTTTTGAAAGAACAAATATATTTAATGGGAGACAGAAAATTATGAAAAGAGGGTTTTGATTCTTTTTTTAAGTGAAGCAGCTCTGCATGTTTGATAATTTGCTATCCTCTTTTTCTAAACAAGTTGGCTCTGAATGGCTTTTGTTAGCTTAAGTGCTTTATTTTTCAGTCCCATGAAGTTTTTTCTCAGATCAGAAATTGTATTTCTGTTTTGGATTGTTTCACATTAAAAAGATTTCTCTAAAATGGACAAAAGAATTTAATGGTTCTTATTTTGTAAAAACACTATCACCTAAAACTAGTACGTGTGTAACAGAGTAATGGGTTTTCATAAAACCTTTTCTTTCTGTGTCATTTGAAGATGTGTCTGCCTAATGAGGTGTGGATGAGGCTGGGAAGTAAGTGTTCATGCTTGTACATACCTTTCATGTGCAAAATCTTCTATTTTAATGGTCAGAAGGATTTTTGGATAGAAGCCCTCTGCCAGATGAAAAGACCTGTGGTAAATCCCTTGATCCAGTAGTGCAGATAACTCTTGCAGACGCATCATTTCCCGCGATTCTGCTACCAATACTGATGCCCTCATGCATCATCTGGTGATGTTTTTTCTATGAAATTCTGTGAATCTGTGATTCCTGTACTATATTCACAAAGGAGCACTGAGGATCCGATGAAATGTATCATTTTTGCTTTGGTGTAGCAGTGGGACTATTACTGAGGTAGGCGTCTCGGTGCGGAAATAGACAGCAGAACAGGCTGTTCCTTCAGCCACTCAGTGGCTAAGCTTGGACACGGCAGCGTTGCTTGTAACAACCGCTCGCGGAGGTTGTGAAGTACTAAACTGGACAAGAAGGGCTGGAAGCTCTGGCCGTGGCCTCCTGATGAGCTGATGGTCTCTGACGTGCGCGTTTGCCGATTTTTCAGTGCATGGGGTCATTTGTTTGCACCCTGCAGACAGGTAGGATGGGAGATAGACCGGAGAGAGGCAGACACTGTGTGCAGGCATGGCTGGTGCTGGGGAGCTCTTCTGTGCTGCGTGGACCTTTGCATTTGCACGTAAGGGCTGTGGCCGTCCTGTGGCACAGCTGCACCGGGCTGCTCTTCCTGGAGCTGTCTGAGGCCTCAAGCCCTTGGTGCTGAGGTCTGCGGGGCAGGCAGCCACAGCAGGGGGCTGCAGCCTCCTGTTACTGCCAGGCTGTGGCTGTGAGGGGACTTACTGCACTTCTGTCCAAACTCTAATTTCCCCCCTACACTCCATCCTTCATCTTTCTCTTCCTAGTGGTACTTTTGCGTTGCCACTCCTTGAAATACTAGCGATTTACACATTATCTTGAAATGTAGCCTCCTCCACACCTCAGTCAGGTATGCGGAGTAACCTAGAGCTTGGAGCACCTAGAGCTGAATAAGATTTGCCATGAATTTCCACTGCTTCCAGGAGTAGAAAAAACAAATCTGTATAAAACCTGGCAGATAAGCTCTGATGTGCTCCCTTTTGACACTTTCTTACAGGCAAATCCGTGACACCGTGCACTGGATGTTCAGTGAACCGATGCTTGTTTACTACATTGGTGTGTTCCGAGATGCTTTTTGGCCAAACGGAAAGTTAGCACCACCCTCAACAGCCAAAACCGAAGAGCAAAGTCAAGAGACAAAACAGAGAGCACAGCAAAAACTACTTGAAAACATTCCAGGTGAGAACATTTTCATTTTCTACTTAATCTCAGGCTTTACTAGCAGGGAAACTCATTAGCCAAATATCGTTCTGCTACATTTTAGCTTTTTCCTCTAGAGTTTTAAATTCTGCTTATTTGCATAAATAAGCATAATGTTGGTCATATCTTTGCCTCTCCTGTCTGCAGCTGGTAAAGGTCATGGACTCATGTATAGTAAGAGCTGTCAGTGTACTTCTGTAAGCATTGCTCACCAAGGAGCCTAGGTGAGACTAAAAATCGGCTACTCATCTGCTTAACCAGGCTCGCGTTCCATGGTTGTGGTGAAAGTAGAAGTGTTTTAGGACAAAGCTTTTATGCAGTGAAGCTAACTGCGCCTGAAGTTAATGATGAAGCATTAGATCACTACTACTTCTCCCCTGAAATTTAATCCAAACTGTAAATAATTCATTTAGTCGCTTGTCCACTTAATTGTGACACTGCTTTCTGTGTAGATTGAGAGTAAATTAGAATGCTGAATCTGTACTAACTGTCGTAGGAGATTTATTTTTCTGGCAGAAATTGTGTTTAAGTGACTGGTTTAATAATATATGAGACAATACTAAAACATATGACCTGTTTTTCTGGATATGTGTACATTGTTCTGGTGTTCAGAACACTGGAGAATAAAGATGTCTCTCAATCTGTGTCCTAAATTACCCCTGTGTTATAAATACCTTGCTGTATGGGCACTATGCATCTTCTAACCTTCCACCATTAAGTACACAGGTTTTGTTTCTCCTTCGTATATATTTGTTTGCTGGATATTTTTCCCTGGATGAGTGAATCAATTCCAACCAATGTACCATTTGTTGCAGATACTCTGCAGAGTCTTGTTGGACAACAAAATGCCCGTCATGGTGTAGTCAAAGTGTTCAATGCATTGCAAGAAAGAAAGGCTAACAAGCATCTACTCTACGTAAGTAACTGGAAAGGTACTCTTTAACTTTATAATCCCATTAATTGCTGAGCTCTACTTACTCAGTAGTAAAGCCTGGGTGTGTTTCTGCAGATCTGTATCAGATTATTGTTCTAGGTTTGCAAATAACTTTTATTATAAAAACAAACCAAAAAAGCATGAACTTGGTTTATATTGACAAACTGCATGAGGATAAGATATTTAAAATGTAATATTGCTTTTGTCTAAGAGATCCTTTACCTATGCAACACTACTGACCTCACAGGGTGCATACGAATTTTAGCAGGGTGCCTGCTAATTTTAGGATGAAGGAAAAAAAAAAAAGAAAAAAAAAAAAGCTGTCCCACAAGGGATGAACAGAGTGACTGACTCCATGTGCTTCTGTTAACTGTGATGTTCTAAGCATGCCAGAAAGGAAGAAAATTCTCATTTGGCATCCGTATTCATCTTAATCTTTTCTGCTTTTCAGGTCTTGCTGGAATTGCTGCTAATTGAACTGTGTCCTGAGCTAAGAGCTCATATAGAGCAGCTTAATGCCACTTAGGTTTGAATCTACACACGTGGACCACTAGAGAAATGTCTATATGCAATAATAGACATGAAACTTATTTTCCTCTTTTCCATAGAGGGCTGAGGACTATGATTATTTTTAGTTTTTTTTTCTCTTACTTTTTTTGTGAAGTAAACAGACTTGAAAAGATCTCATGCTGTAGTAGGGTAGATAAAACAATGCTGTATAGTTGCCAATTTTTATTTAAATGGTTCTATTTGACTACTCTTCTGTTTCAACTATAGATTGAAAAATAAATGTTCATATAAGCTGAAAAAATAGCAGAAACTATTTTAAACATTTATGAAAAAAAAAGGTTTTGCTTATAGTGGTAAACTAATGAATGTTGTACAGTTCTAATCTCCTCACTGAGGATCTGAGCATTCCTTTATTCTTGTGTTTTGAAAAAGTCTTGTTGTGCAATACTACATGTAAAGCTATTGTGAAAATTTTATCAATTTTGTTTTTACCAAAGATTTCCCATATGTTGAAGCATTTATAAGCAATAAATAACAAAACTGGATTTCTGTACTTGATAATTAGGCTGTACTAACAACTAATGAATGCGTTTGATAGCCCTTGTTTCTTAAAGAATACTTTCATCACTTTCATTACTGCGTCCAAACTGCGTGTTGTGAATGGACATGTTGGAACAGATCGCCTGCATTCAAAGATTAGTACTCGTCAATTGCTTCCATGAACAAATAAGTAGACATTTAATCCAGCCATTCTAACTGCACCCCTGATATTTTTCAGGGCTGTTTTATTCAGATATCCCAACTGGGACCAACCTTCAAATCTTTCCCTTGTTTTATACAAAAGAAGGAAAAAAAAAACTTCAATTTTTTTAAGTTACATAAAAATATGTAAATATGGTCAGAATGCACATCTAAATTGAATAACATCCAAAATCCATAGGTGACATTCATTACTTACCTTTTAAATTGCAGCTGAGACTGGACATAGTTCAAGTTACACAATGCAATCCCCATGCTGTTTTGAAATCCAGAGTATTAGTACCAGCTAGCCTTCTCTTGCAGCAGAGCCATAAGCTTTTCATGTCACAGTACAGTCCTAGGAAGCTAGCCTCATTCTCCTACCCATATGAAGTAAATACAGAGAATGGGCTAAGCCTACCATGGCAGTCAGTAAAATTTATTATTTGTTAGTTGAAGTATCTTATAAAAGATTGAGATGTTGCTCAGACATGTACACTCTTGACCAAAAATCTTTCAATTATTTCTAAAACAGGTACTGTAAGTGCAGTATGAAGGGTTGGGAGAACAGGCCTAGAGCAGAGGCTGAATTCCCTAATGTTTCCATACTGAGTGTTTTTTCTTTCTATAGCTAGTTATTTAAACAGATTTTTTCAGTATTAGAAGTTTGCATGGTTTGAATCTGCAGTATAAAGATTTAAATAAATAAATAAATGTTAGGACACTAGCAGATTAGGAGATGCATTAGAAAAGCATGTGTGAAAAAATGTATGTATTACTAGCAAAGTTGACATTTAAGGATGGCATTTACCATAAAGCCATGATGGAGAATGGGCTGTACATGAAAACCAGGCATGTTAGAGTTCAAGCATTTCAGAAGAAGTATACTTAATATTTAAATGTTTTAAACAGCAGAAAATGAAATAATTATTTGTATTCGATTTCACTTTTATTTATCAAAGCAGTGCTTCATTAAGAAAACCCGGGGACTCAGCTGCAGGTAAGTGTCCTTAGTATACCTGAAGTCTTCAGTATTATTTTTAAAAGTCTGCCTTTGCTGTATCTGAGTTAGACTGTGACCTTTTGCCTTTTTTAAATAAAATACTACAGAATTGTTTTAAATAGTAATTTATAGGAGGTTGAAAAGCAAGCAGTAAATGATGATCAGTCTGTAACTGCTGAAGACTAAAGATTCATTGGTGTAGGAAACTTGTTTATACACCAGCCATAACTAAGGGAAACACTAAATTTTCCCAAGATTAGCTTTCAGTTCAAGGTCAGAAGCGACAGCAGGATCCAGAAGGCATGCCTTGAAAACAAAGA
Source organism: Tinamus guttatus (assembly GCF_000705375.1). The sequence continues at coordinate 139,990 of NW_010588247.1, read as the reverse complement.
ACAGTGAGTTCTGGTTTATAGCTAAACTACAAAATTATGTTGTCAATGCAACACCAACAATTTTAATTTGTAAATTTTGTTGATGTTATCCAAAATCATCAACTTGTTGAAACGTTATAGACTTACTATATTCCGCCTTGAATCTCTGATTCTGATGTCCCATAGGACTCGGTAGAAGTAAAATGAGCATGTTAGGCTTTGCTTTTATTTATTTCTTTAACACTGTCACTGTTTGCTGCTAGGGTAGGTGACACCACAGGCAAAGAGGAATCTGCTTGAGGGATGGGCTTGGCTTCACCCACTGCCATCTGTTCCACGATCCTTTGGGACACCTGGCTTCCCTTCCCTGCCTCTCTGAAAGCTGAGTGGGCCTAAGAGGGGTTGCTTTAAGAAAGCAACATTCTCATTTTACGCCACTGAAATGGGTATAATTGTGCAAACAATGTTGAAGTTATCTTCCAAGAACAAAAAACAAAAGCAACTGAACATCTTTGTACCTCTTGTCTTACACTTGTTCTGGAGTTACCACTTCAGGTAGTTTTCTTGTGTGTTTGGTCTGTCCCTTCTCTAATGTTGCCATCAGCTGACAAGACCACAGTCCCAGCCTATCATCTCTTTTCACAGTTAAGAAGTTACTGACATTCCTAGGTAAGTCCCAAATCTCCTGCCACTGAAGAATTCCTGAAGCTGTAGTTAACTTTTGTTTATTCTAAGGTAGGCAGAAAAAAATGGGGAAGGAGTCGGGGGCACATGGAAGCCGTGCTGTCATGAGCCACCTCCTCCATTCCTTAAAGCATGAACTAAGCCTCATGGCTGCCATGGTCATAAAATCCCAGTTGATTTTGCTTTCCTTCCCTGACCTCCTCTATCAGTCTTTTGTAGTGTTTTAATTTTCTACTGTGAAAAGTGTTAAAGTGTATGTATGCATCCAGATGCTCAACTAGGCCTCTTTCTATTAATGCTTTCCCCAAGTAAGAAGCCACAAAAATTGTTGGTTGATAAATTATTGTTTGCAGAGTTCTCCATTTATTTGTATTTCATCAAGCTGGACACAGAAGTAATTTATTTACAGAAACAAGTGATCTCTACATACAAACAGAGATCAGAGAGTATCTTTATAGCATGAACCCTGTCTTACTGTACTCCCTTCTGTTAGCAGAAGCATCACACCGTGGCTGCCTTTAAAAATCACTGATAGTGTTTAGTATAATTATCCTCTAGAAGACATCATTATCATCTTCCTCAAGAAACAAATTTCACTTTAGTGTGTTAAAAAGTGACCTAATTTTGTGTATTAGTAGCTCCCTAGCTATCAGTGCTAATGTAAACATAAGTGAGAGAGTTATGATCAACTTCAGCATCATTAAAGAAGGTGGTAGTTGCCAGAATAAAAACACGTATTCTGACCTGAAGTGAGATTTGTTGCTTGAGGGAGTGGGGAAAGGGAGGAAAGGGGTGGATGTGTGTGCGTGTGGCGGGGAGGTGGGGTGTGAAATAAAAATAGATAATGATGGCTTCTAGCTTCCTTTTCACAGTGAGAGAATGATAAAGAGCAAACCAACTGGGGGTAACTGTCATCCATGAAGTGACTGGCAAACTTTCAAGAGAATTCACCTCAGCTCTTTGCTACGATAATTGCTATGGCATGTTTCTGGTTTGGCCACATGCTTTGTTTGCTTACATAGGTGAGCAAACATTATCCTTCAAGACTATTTTTAGTCATTTTGGATAGTCTTTTTTTCCACCGTATTCCTGCACCAATTAACATAATGTACAAGCATTTAATGCAACAACAAAATACAAAGACTCCAACCAAAGGCATTACAGTCTCATAAGCTATCTATTAGTTTGTAAGAGCTTCCCAGCTTACCCTAGAATAGTATTTTTTAGCAGCAGCTTCATCTTGTTGTATGCCTAGGCCAAGCTGGAGACATCTAGCAAAGTAGAAAGCAGCCATAGCTGCCCCTTTGGCTACGTACGTGGGAAGACAATCAGTTATCTTTGCTACTACAGCAATGTTAACATTTTCTGGAATCCTGTTACAGAATTTACAGCGTTAGGTTAGGAAAAAAAATTCAAACATCAATTTAAGTCAGATATATAAATAGAGATATTATTAATTTAAATTCCATATCACTTAACAATGTATGGATGATAATATACTTTTCCAAGAAAATATAGGTATCCAAAATAAACTGATAAACCATTTGACAGATTGAAGAGGATTCTTCAGTATTGGATTTTAAATTATTTGATATCACAATATTGAAATCATTAACTTTTACAGTCATTTTCACTACATTTGTACTAGTTACACAGGACAGCATTTTTCACACTAATAGCTTCTATTAAAAGGTATGCATATATCCAAATACATATATATATATACGCATACACGTATGTATGCTGAAGAAAGCAAAGCTTTCGTTTCATAGGCAGTGGCATAATCTGGTTGACAGACTGAATTCTTAACAGTTGCTGGCCAGGTGTGATGAGTTGCAACAGAAATGTGCTGCTTATCGATCTCAGAATTGGCACCAACGTTGCTTTTTCCTCTCCCATATCTAGTTTTAGCTACAGAACTTTGATTTGACGTAGCCCTTTTCCTTCTTTTTTTAAATACTGCAGCTAGCCTGCATGGGTTGCTATTCTGCAATGCAGAGATCACTCCAGAGTATGCAGGTAGGAAGCTCCCAAGAGCCCATGGCCTGGAGCGGGAGTGACTGCCTGTGACCTTTAGGCAGAGCTTGCCTAACAGCGGCGCAAACCAGCACTGCTGCACGAGCAGGTTGTCACCGTAACCCACTCATGTGCAGGTGCCTGTTCTGTGCTCTACCCTTCAAAAACATATGGCTGGCTTGTAGGTAGCAGCTGATGAAATGTTAAAGGGTAGTAATATGGCCTTCTGTGCAGCAGCTGCTCCTCCATCCTTACTGCTGGAGGCCAACCAGCATTAAGGCCTGTGCTTCCTATAAAGGACCCAGGAACATGCCCAAAACAGGGTGAGGCAGAGAGCAAGGAAATGATGGGCTGGGTAGAAATTGAAATTGCATTAGGAGGGAGAGTGGGGAGAGAAGAGCAATCCTTTTTGGGGTTTAGAGTGGGACGGGAAAGACAATAGCCTGGATAAATGGTAGGATGAGGAAATAAGAGACAGGGTAGAGCCTGTGTACTGAACTGGGAATCTAAGAAAGGTCAACTATATTGGAATTCTCATAATCATTAGTCTTAATTTGTCCCTACTTGCTGTTCACTTTTAAAAGACAAGATCATTATTTCAAATGTCTGTTAAGTCCAAGAGACAAAAGCATGAACTTAATTATTTCCATCTAAGTTACAGAGAATTGTAATAAAAATAAAGCCAAATTAACTTCACCTTTTGGCTACTGAAACAGCTGTTGAGTAGAATTTTCTGTTGTAATAATATTCCACAAGATGGCCTTGAGCATAGACGTTTCCACGTTCTGCTGCTTTCTTCAAACACTCCAAGCCTGCCTGAATGTTTTGACGGACACCTTGTCCATAGAGATACATGACACCCAGTGCTCCTTGGGATTCCAGATTTCCATTGAGACATGCCTCCGAGTGCCAGAAAAAGGCCTGAACAGGAGGTACAAAGTTGTTTCCTATGTATCTCAAATAGCATTTTACATTACCCAAGTAGTTCTTTAATGGGAGTTTAAGACTGTTAATCTGAACAGCCTTCAGAACCAAATATATTGCCATAATCTCTCTGTAAAGTTAAATTGGGGGTCATAACACTCTGAAGGTGTAAGTGTGCTTACCTTTTCCACATCTTTTAGAGCTGACAGAGAGTAAAGCAGCCCTAAAGTACTCTGGGCCTTTACACTTGCTTTTGGATTCCCATCATCGGCAGCAATAAGCCACAGTCTAACCAGGACAGAGACAAAGGAAGTTTAAATGGCACTGCAGTTAGAGATATTAAATTTATCAGGAAAATTACTGGCTGTAATTACCTTTCAGCCTCTTCAGTTGACTGCTTAACACCACATCCTTCATAATAAGCTCTACCAAGATTGTAGGCAGCTGCAAACTTCAAGTGTTTTGCATCTAGAGAATCAGAGTTGATTATTTTCTTCATGTATTCCACTCCCTTTTCCTAAAATTTAGAATTTTTCATCATTACCTTCATATTAGGAAAAGGACAAAGAATCTGATAAGTTACATGAGGCAGGCAATTTTTCAGCTCTTAGACCCTTCCATACAGTATGTGTGTATATCAGAGTGCCAGTGAACTCTTAATTTTTGTATTTATTTTTATCTAAACTGTAGCTATGTATCTGATATCTTGTCTAACAGACTACATGTACATTTATTCATTTGATATGACTAAAATTAAACTTTCATGCTCAAGTAAATCTTACATATTTAAAAATATTAATAGCTAACTTTACAGCTGAAGTTGTGAAAAAACATGACTCATCCTCCAGTTCCATTAACATCATTGATCAATGGACTTTAGCATCTAGAAATACAGGGTTATGCATGGCATGCAGGGGCAATACTGCAGCCTCAATGCTTTCCTTCTCAGTGCTGCACACGAAACTTCTGTATTTATCATGCACGTTAACGTCTGTTTGATTAGATATTGAGAGATTCCTGCCTCAAAGCAGAGCAAAACTGTACTAGGCCAACTGTGCAAGTCAGATAGAGCTCATTTTTTAAATGCCTTTTAAACAAAATATTGGTAACACAAAGATGAAAAGATATGGGAGGAGATAATTTAAGAACTGATAGAAGGGTATCTGGCACCAAATGATTGAAAAAATACATATATACTTATTGTACTTAAAAATATAATTTATGCCCATACCTAGTTATAAACCATGACTATAAAAAATAAAACAGAGTTAAAACTGCAAATATATATATTTCAGACTGCTGAGCTGGTCAAACAGTTCCCATTAGGTGACCCTAGATTATTAAGAAATACTTTTCAATGGCTAGAAGGCTTATAATACTGCTGTCCAAATCTTGTATTTTGTTCTAATAGTTAGAGAGAGAGAGAAAAAAAAAAACACCCTCCCCTGTGAATAACTGTGAATGATACATTTAAGCTGTGATCCTGCTTGTTTCACCCCCTTGCCTCTCAAAAACCTCCCCTGAAGTTGTCAGGCCCCTGCATTAATGCTACAATCTACCTTCAGAAACCTAGTAGCAGACTTGGGTCTGTTCCTTTGGTTGTTCAAGTGGCACTACATGATTTACCAGGTGAATTGGTTAAACTGACCTTTTTGCGCTTTCTGAGATGGCAATATCAACGACAAGACTGGGGAGGGGAGCTTATGAAGAGAACATCTCTTGGCAAACCTTTACACTGACTTAACAACTGGAGAATTACATGAACGATGCTACGACAGCTACGTACATTGTCACTGTTGTAAAATTAAAATTAAGAGAAATTAAAGCAAGAATGTGGCACAGAATTCACAACGGTCATTCACGTTTTTACTGCTCTTTGCTTTTCCAAAAGTAAGTACAGTTCTTCAGTTGTCCAATTTAAAAACACTGTTGCCAACCATTGGCAGAAGCAAAATAATCTTTCACGTTTATGTTTAGAATCTGAAAAATGTCTTTAAAACCGTAACAGATTGTTTTGCCAGTTGATGGGGGCGACGGAAAGAACCAGGCACCAATGGAAACAATGGTCTTGTTTTACTATTAATAATAAGGCAATGCAGAATGATACATTCAACAAAGCAATAAGCTTATTATGCACTTGGTTTTAGTGACAGATGAAATAAGCAAGGTAATGCACCTAACCATTACTATATGAGAAAGAGAATAGCGATTAAGAAAATGATACATCACCAATTGCCTAAATATGTTACCATCATCCAGATCCGCAGGGAGCCCCCGTTGCAGCGAGGATTTGGAGAACCTCCCCGGCAACTGGGAAGTCTTACGCAGTGCGTTCACTGGTAACTGAGGTCTCCAAAGTTGCTGCAAGAGGGTCCAGCTTTTGTAGAGCCAAATCAGCAAATCGGGGTAACTTGCATGTCCTTTGTGAGCGGTAACATCTGGTGTGGCATACTCCCCAATCATCCGGGACCAGCACTTGGCCAGAGCCCAGGCCTTGGATGGGAGGCTTCCCTTCAAGGTCAAAAACAGCTGCACAAGAGCCTACAAAAGTTACAGTTTAATAAGCCTCCGTGCAGCCTCCTTAGCATGAACAGTCTGGCAGGCCTACATGCAAGTTGGCACGAGCAGTTCTACAAGGAAGTTTTCTGTACTCCTACAAAGGCAGTGCTCTATTCGTCTGTAAGTCAACCTCAACTCAGGCCTGTTGTTCAGGTCCTAGCAGTTCACAGATGTTTTACACTTTGAAATATTATCATTGTTTGATTTCTATTTTTATAATTTTATTTGTTTACATTGCTTATTAAAAAGCAATACATGAATAGATCCTGTTAACAAATTGACATAGCTACCATGCAATCAAAGTGCAATCAAACCCTTGGACACCATATTTTTAAAACCAACTTACTATAAGTATATATTGAACATATTGAACCTTATTTTATTATGACTAATTTTGAGAACTTTTTCAACCTAGAGCACTCCCTCTTTAATGATGCTTTGTACAAACAGAGGAACCTCTCTACCTTATGAAACTAATCATAAATCAGTAATGACCCATGTGTTTTAAATTAAATTCTTAAGTTTATGAAGAAGCTCTTCAAAATTATCAAATACATACAGCTAGATACATACAGTAAAACATATACAGCTAGATTACTCACCGGGTCTTCTTTCGTGCCTAGTCCATCGTAATGCATCACACCAAGCTGATACATAGCTTGAAAATCCGTATCCTTGATTCTTTCAAATTGTATTAATGCTTCCTCATACCACCCCTGAAAAAGACACAATAAGCAAGGAGATGCACAGAGCGAGCCCAGCACCTCCTGCAGCTACATCTCCAGTAGCGACCCTCAGCCAGTACTTCAAACTGGAACAACTTTAGTGAGGGAAGAGCCAAAGTGTTTGTTCTTATCCTGGGATAGGGTAAGGCAATAACAACAAAAATGTTTAATAGCATGGAAGCACTTAGGGCTTACAAACAAGGTTTATTTCATTCTTTATGAAATCTCTAAACACAAATAATATTTAGTACGCAGACATCAGCCTTGAAGATGTCCTGACAACCTTCTTTGCCTCCACTACGATGCTATGACTGTCGGCTAAGGAGCTGTTTGTCTAACTTAGATACCCCGTCCTGTAGGATATATCTTAATTTAGGTGAGCTTTAAGGATCATTTTTATGGGCAAAGATTAAATTCAGGTGTTTGAAAAGCTTTTGGACCCAGCAGTTGGCCCTCGTGTCTTTATGGGTATAAATTAAAACACAGGAAGTTTCATCTACATATGAGGAAAAACTTTACTGTGAGGGTCATGGTGGATGGCAAGTTGACCATGAGGCAGCAGTGTGCCACTGGAACTCCCCTGGAACTCCCTGGAAGTCCAGTGTGCCCCTGGAACTCCACTGGAACTTAAGGAAAAATTTCTTGACAGTGAGGGTGACAAAGCACTGGAACAGGCTGCTCAGAGAGGCTGTGGAGTCTCCTTCTCTGGAAATCTTGCAGACCTGCCTGGATGCCACCCTGTGCCATGTGCTCTGGGTGTCCCTGCTTGAGCAGGGAGCTCAGACTAGATGATCTGTGGAGATCCCGTCCAACCTCAACCACTCTGTGATTCTGTGTCTTAACAAAGGCACCACCTGCAGCAGAAGTAGCTCTGTCATGTTCCACAGTCCTAGTGGCCTGTAAATGGCAGTGAGTCGGCAGCTGCCTCACATGAAATGCGGCCTTTTTTTTTTTTTTTTTTAATCAGAAGAGAGGGAAGCTGCATGGTTGAGAACAGCTTCTGCTTTCTTTAGTGCTGATCTGCTATATCTGCCTTTGCCATCTTACAACTTTTTGTTGTTGTTGTCTTCAGTGTTTGCTTCTTGGGCAAAAATCTATTTAGGAGACAAATCTGCTGATTGTCATGGGGATAAAACGTGCAATTCTTGATTTTATTTTTCCCCCACTGAAACTGTATTAAAAATTGTCAGCTTTACACTATGAAAAAAGAGAGGAAAAAGAGAAGTACAAAACTACCACCTCTTCGTAGTACATCTGTCCCTTTAGGAAATACGCCATGGGGTCTCCGTCTTCGATTCTCTTCGCCAAGAGCTCCTCCGCTTTGGCGAGCAGAGCAGCATGGCCGCGGCTCTCTGCTTAAGAACAATAGGATCCTCCTTCACTCTCCGCGGGGAGCGAGAGGCGGCGCCGCCATGGCCGGCC
>NW_010588247.1:112305-131474 GCF_000705375.1 Tinamus guttatus | reverse complement strand
GGGAGGGCGCCCGCCGGCGCTGCCCTCTGAGCTGCGGGTCCTCTTGCAAATTAAGCGTGAAAGCCAAAAATACTTTCGCTGAAGGTGGTCATATGCAAAATAACAGAGACTCCAAGCACTCCAGTGCAGCTAAAAGGGTAATAGGCCATGAAATTCTGACCCAGCAAGTTGGGCTATATTACTTCAGTTGTCAGAAGGTGTTCGTTTTCATGTACTGCATTTTTTCCCACATTCATATTGCAAAACTTGTGAGGATAACTAAGGAGAAAGCACTGTCGATAGCTTCTGGCCATCTCCCTTTTAATATGTATATACATATATATAGGATATGATACCCAAAAGTGGCAAGGGTGCTTTAAAAATAACCCTCTTTAGCTGCATTCCTCTTTTTTTTTTTTTTTCCCTTCATTTTCTTCCTCCCTAAATGATTATCATCCTTCCATTTTTGGCAGCGCGATCTGTCTCTATAGCAACGGAGGCAGAAGCAGCAGTCAAAATAGAGGAGGAATGCCTGGAGATTTGTGTGGTTAAACCTGCGGGCTGCACATGTTGTTTATCAACAGTCCCAACTGACTCCGGGCACCAAAAAAGCTCCTAAAACTCCTCTTGATTCATTTCCTTAAAATGATAACGCCCAAGAAAACTACAGGAAGATAAACTTTTGAAGAGTACCTGTATGTTGTTTAATATAACGAGAGAGGAGAAGAGCATTCGGTGAAAGTGAGGATACCTCCAGGAAAGGCAATTCAAGCAGCATTGCTGCTTTTGGTGCTGCGGGCTCCCTGTGTGAGATTCAACAGCACGGCCTGATTTGTGCCCTTGCTTGCACACATTTATTAGAACCAGTTTTTCAATTCCATTTTCTCAACACCGATGCAAAATACGTGGTTTGAGATACTAAGCGAACAGGAGATTTTAACAAGGCGCCTTCCTGAACAGCTGCAGCAGGGAGCCTTGCCCTTGGGCAGCCCCGAGTTGGGCTTGGTGGTCTGAAACACTTGGACACCACTGCAGCTGTGTGTTGATTGTAAGTGGTGTGCGTAGCGCGGGCAGGGGAGTTCAGCAAGCCCTACTGAGTGTGCAAAAAGTGGCAGGAAGTTCAGGGACAAATTAACAATGAGAGGAGCAGAGTTTGTGTAGATGGCCGGTCGGGAAAGGTTGGCTTGTTTGTGTTGTTTGTGTGAGGTTCAGCTTGAAGCCTATGAACTGCCGAGGGAGGAAAGGGCTTAACAAAACAATCCGAGGCCAACCAAGACTCTTTAGTCTTCTGTAAGCTTCGTCGAGGTGTATACGTCTCCAGCAGAGTCCTTACCGGTGCTTAAACAATAACTTTGAATTCCTGGCACTGTGCAGAGGTATTTCAGCCCCAACAATGCGTAATTAGAATTGCAGGGATTTGTTCATTTGTTTGTTAGCTAATTTGCTTGGCTAGCTGCTCGGGAAAAAGCAGCAGTTTGGCAATTACAGAGGTGTTTTCTTTTGGTGTGAAAAGAGATAGGAAACCTGTTGCTCCCTGGAACACTTGCATCAAATTGATATTTTGCATGTTTACTTGGAATTCTGCAGCTTTACAAAATGATAGTGTATATTCTGACATTGCAGCGCTTAAACGATTTATATTTTCTATCCTAAAAGAGAAGCAACAGGTAATTATCATAATGGTTGTGCATACATTGCAGAACTACCTACACCCTAAAGGAACACTGTTAAGCCTATTTTTCCTAAATATGTTTATCAAAACCATGCAATGTTATTAAAAAAAAAAGAAGAAGAAGAAAAGGAGGAAAAAACAAATGACTGTTGATTTCCCTTTTTTAAAAATGATGGTGGTGGTTTTGAGTAACTTCCATAACAAGCAAGTAGGCATGTGTCACCAAGGAAAATACTATATTGCTAAGGAAACAGAATTGCATACCTTGGAGACTGGGTTAAAATGCACCTCATTTCTCTCCAGGCTTTTAACTGTGAAGCATGATTAGTTGTAATTGAATCCCCTGCTAAATTGGATTTTATAGCGTGGAAAGGGCAGGCAGTTACACTTTTAAACACAATCTGAACAAAGATAGTGCCCCTGCAAAATGAAGCTACTTGGCTGTTTTGGAACAACTCAAAGCAGCCAGTGGTGAGGAACGGGGTTTCTCCACGTGTGGGCATTAATCCTTTCCACTCCTGCCTTCCCAAACAAGAACAGACCCTGGATGTTAAACCTATGCTGAGGGAAAGCACTTTTCACAGTGAAAGGTCACTGCCACCATGTCTGAAATAATTTTCAGGGGTCTCTCTCTGATGGCAGCTGTTTCTGAGTACGGCTCTGGCTGCCCTTGGCCTTCAGCACAAACAGACCTGTAGGTAGAGTTCTTGTATAGGATACCTGAAGCACCTGGTCCTCCCCAAGGGGCACAAGAAAGTGAAAAAAAATGAAAATTTTATTTGTATCTTGAATAGAGATGTAACAGGGAGCTCTGCTGACCTGCGTGGTCACCAGAGGGCCTCCCACAGGCCTCCACTTGGGCTCTCCACAGGCTGCTGTGCGTTCCACTCCTGCCCCTCTTGGCACGTGTGGCCATTCCCAGCAGAGCCTCCCTGGCCGTGGGAAGTGCACTGCATGGCGCTGCAGGGCCCCGCTGTCGTGCTCGTTGCCACATGGCCAAGCGCAGAGGCGATGCTGGTGCCGGGTGGTGGTTCTGAGGGGAGCTCTGGGGCGTGTGGTTGGTCATCACTGTCTTGCTAAGCTGGAGCTGCTGCCCACCCCGCTGGGGCCGTGCTGGGGGCAGTATTCCCAGTGAGGAGGGTTAAAAGCTACCTATGCTTGTGTATTTTTGTTCGCATTCTCAAGGAAGGTAAAGGCACAACGATTTGCAAGGGAGATGTTGCGTGTTAGGCAGTGTCCAAGTTTCAGACTTGCAGGAACAGGCTGCTGATAATGCTCTTGTTAATCTTGTTTCAGGCTGGCATTTCGAGCAGCCTGCTTGAGGCAGGTGCTGCTGTGAACGCACCTGCAGATGCCTCTGGTCAGTCCCCAGCTCGCTTGGCTGCTTGTGGCGGCGAAGCATTTTTCCTGCTTTGGCAATTACAGACAGGAGCTAATTTGAACCAACAGGTAGAAGTACAGAAGACTGGTTTCTCCTGCTTGTAATCTGGCATGTCATTTAGTTCAATATGCATTATTTACTTACTCATTTTAGGATTTTTATGGATGGCTGTATTGCAGGAAGTATCTGAGATTGCTTCTTTCAGAGTAACTTTATTCTAATATCAACCAGAAATCCTCCTTAAATGTGTGCCCGCGTCCTTAACCAATAACCCTCTGTACTGCCTTCAGCTTATTTTGTATTGCTAAGTGTAACCTGATTTTCACACTTGCTATAATGCTGGCTTATGATTGTTTCTGGCAGATGTCAAAACCAGAACTTTATTCTGCTTTTCCTCTTCAATTTTGACCCTGCTTCCAGTAAATGTTAACAATTTTTTTCCCATTTGCTTGTATGTCTTGAATTTTTGTGGCAGCAAGTTGTCTTGCTCAGCAATCCCTGCACAATGATGAAAGATGTTGTCAGTGTGCAGACTATTCTGTGTAAATGATCTTTTGGAAAGTAACAGACTACACTAAGCATATTTAATTTTAATTACTGAGTGCACTTTTCTAGCTATATCCCTTTATTTGTCTCTTCAACTCAAAATCTTGTATCAGAATAATACTCCATAAGGAGTGATCTTGGAGAACCAGAAAGCTTCATGCTATTCTCCTTCCTTCAAATAATTGCTACATATAAAATATTGTGTTTTTTATTTTTAGGATTGCCTTGGAGAAGCCCCAATTCATAAAGCAGCAAAAATTGGGAGTTTGGAATGTCTTGCTCTCCTTGTAGCTGGTGATGCCAACATTGAGTAAGTTAAGCTCTTTTTAATCATTTCAGAATCAGTTGACAAACCATGATTTTACAGAGTTCTTTCTTTCTTGTGCATGCTAATAAATATGAGTACAGTTGATAGCAGCAGTCCTAAAAGCAATATCAGAAGCGCCATACACATGAAAGCTGGTTATATAGACCCTATGCTGTTGTTTCCTTCCACATTAAAGACCTCTTCACAGTAGCTGCTAAGGGGACTGAACTCATTGTAGATTCTCCTTGATAAATTTCCATTCCGACTAATGCTGCGCTCATATTGCTCATGTCAGATACCCTAAGCCAGGCAGAACCTGGTGACAGGCTTATTTAAAAATAATTATTCCTTAATGCTGTTAGCACTAGTCCTCAGTATCACTAGATCCCCCGCTATCCTCGACAACCCTTCCTGTTGCTGAATCTTCGTGCTTGTTTTTGTACTTCTGTTCAACCTGCCAGCTGATCCATGCATGTTGCTAACATGTTTCCCAATTTAATTTAGTGCTTTCTGGTAATTATGTGTTTTAGTTTGTGCAACAACAGTGGACAAATGGCAGCAGACCTTGCCCTGGCTTACAGCTTTGTGGAATGTGCCAAGTTCCTCACAACATTTCACCACCTGCAAACTATGAAACCAAGGGAGCAGCCTGGCTACACACTGAGGGACAAAGAGGGCTCACTGAGAGGAGATCTAGCTGCCCAAAAGCAAGAACATGAAATTACCGGATCCAGTAGCAGGCAGAGGAGAAGATCAGATGGTGCGTAAGATCACAGGCTTACTGCAGTTCAGAGTATTTTTAATCCAACAGTTTATGATTTTAATGTTTAAGAACATCAATTTGGCAATAGTTAGAGAGCAGTCAGATTTAGTTACCTGCCAGCAAGCCCCATCTTGCATACATATTTAAGGTCAAGTTAAAATACTGTATTGGGTGGGGAATGCCACTGAAAAAAAGCTCTTCTCACATAGAAAAAAAGAAATCCTAAGTACTCTCTGGGGACACAGCTGCTGCCAAACAGCTGTATCCTAATGTTTTGATGACACTCTTTGCTTATATGACAGTTGTTATTGCCTAGCTGACGAAACAAACAGCTTGTAATCCCAAAAGGAAATTAAGGAGAATGTGAAGTCTGCAGCAACATGACTGGACTATGAACAGAGCAGCCTGATTGATGCTGTTACACTGTCTCCTTCTGAGAAGAAGGAAAGCTTCATGCTTACTTCTCAAAAAGGACTGATTTTTCTCTCTAGAATAGTTCTATTTACACAGCTATAAATAAATGAGCCTATAACAACTTACTCTTGTACTTTTTTGTCTACAACTATGAAAACAAAGTAGATAAAATGGAGTGTGTGCAATGATTCTTCTCCTTCCCCCCTCATCCAAAACACTGTTATCTACAATAAAAGCAGTAAACAGTGCCTCTGAATATGGACCACACAGCACAATACAGGTGGCTGTGTGGAATCTGAATGATAGAGTTCATCTTTCTAGTAAGAAAATTTCATAGAATTAAATTGAAAAGCGCAAGTCTTTTAGCATAACAACTTCATATTTATAGAATTTTTATCCTAGTCAAAAGAAAACTGTTTGTTATTTAATGAATCTATTTGTACAGAAATACAGTTCACAGTAGCTCCATTATATTTAAAGGTTTCATTTTTTCCTTAAGTTTATTAATTTAAAGCTATTTAAGTAATATTTCAATTTGACTTAAAGCTTTATCCAAATCTTCTGTATACAACATAAATAACAAGACAGTTATATCCTGATCAGCTAGTATTCTGGTTCAGCATGTTTCAGCATAAGATTAGAATTTAAATAGTTTTTGGTCGCTGTGGTAGACACAGGTTATAATAAGCATCCTTGTTCCAAAACTCTGGGCCCTTCCATCCACACCAACCCTGCACAAGAAAGAGAGATGCAATTAATAATCTACTATGACTTCTGTTTTTCATATCTGCTACTATGGGTTCTATTTAACTAATTTTAATCTGAGTCATATGAATTATTTTCAGATATTTATAGAATGCTGTGTGATGCACCTAATTTTCAGAAAGTACATTCTTAGAAAGACATTAATGGAAAGCACTTTACAGAATCTCAAGTCCTCAAAAGTTCTGCCGAGTTACTCATGAGGTTACTTTTGTCAAATATTTTTAAGTTACTTTTTTTTTTTTTCACATGTTCTTTGATCAATATGAGCAATGGCTTTCAGATTCAATGCTTCTTATGGAAGCTATTCCATAACCAACATGCGCACTGGCAGGCACCTTGTGGTGAGGCATTAGAATACCTAACTGCACAAATAATACAGGAATTGTGTGCCTTAGAACAAGAGCTCAAGACAGCCTGTGTGTTAAATACGCACATGGTCAGTCCTGACCACTAGGAAATGCTGATGACAGCCTTCCTTAAACTCAGGCCCTTGTTTAGTAATAGGCAGAAAGCAAATGTAGTTTCACTAAATAAGGAATTCTGTGTATGTCTCATCCTCTTAAAATGCCGCTGCAAAAGCTGATTACTTCTTTTTGTATCTATTTCCAGCTTGACTATTATGGGGCTACCAAAACATTTCAGCAGCTTTTCAACTGGGTCCTAGTCACAAGGCTACCAAAGACACAGAAGTCACTACTGGCAACTTCAAGAACAGTGAAGAAAAAAATGACAAATTAAAGTCTGAGGTACTTAGCCCCTTTCCTGCTTTTAAGTTTCTGACACTAGGTTTATTGTCAGTAATCTGCAGGACAGGTAATCATATCTAAAGAAAATAATATTAACTCATTAGTTCTTCAGAATTCTCCCTGATTTGCAGAACATCTCAATAACTGCCTTTTAGACTGATTTGACAATGCTGAGTATTGGTATGCTCTTTTTTTAAAAATCTAAACAGTAACAGCAATTTACAAGCTGAGTAGATTTTTCTCTTACAATCAAAATATATTTACTGTACATATTACTGAATACAAGGAGAAAGTAAAGAACTTTTCTTTCTACTGTAAGCAAATTTGTATAGCACAAACTACCTAGAATCAGTTTCTTATTCCTCCCCTACAAGGAACTGAGGAGCTAAAGAAAGGCCAACTCCTACATAAGCTCTTTCCACTCCTCTCTGGCTATATGCATTTATTTAATGTCAAAACGTGCAAGTGTGTGTATATACACATTTATATATTTATATATATATATGCACATATATGCACATGTCTCACCTTTTCCAAAATAACATGCAGATCTTCTCCTCCAGTGTAATGTGGATCTAAAATCAAGTATTTTATGTGCCCTGTAATCTCATTCCAAGCCACTCCTAATATTGTGTGAGCCAAAACACCTCCACCTGAATGGGATGAAAACAAACTGCTCAGAATTTTCACTGAGATAAAATGCAACTATGTAACAATGCCCATGTTTGCTATTAAAAGATTGCCCTAGCTTGGTTATCAAAATGATTCTGAGGCTGTACTATGTAAAATTCTTCCTACTGTTAAACAATATTATTTCTAAATTAATTTACTAATTTTTACTTAACTTTACTTACTGAACCTAGAGAATTTACTTTCCAAATTTCTTTCATGTCAGCATGGCAAGTTAAATTCTCAGCACTTCCACCAGATGAAGTGAAGCATATTTCAAATACCTGGGTAGCTGACTTTTTCTTTACAGAAACTTAAATGTAGAAAATGAGTAAATGAGTAAAATTCCTGGATGTAGAAGAACTAAAATTAGAACATAAAGCAGAATTACTGGATAAGAGAATCTGCTGTTTTCAACTAAATTCCAAAACTGAACATTAGAAGTAAAGAAGTAATTTCCGACTCCACTTCCTACAGACAGGGAAAGGAGACATTTTGAAGAGCAGGTTACAGTTCCACTCTTCCATGTTTTCTTTTCCAACAATTGCTAGCATCGGGAGTGACTTCCTTGGGCTATTGCAGTGAAGACTGCTCGCAACAGATTAGCAAAAAAACAAAACAAAACAAAAAAACAAAGTCACAGGAGAACCTCTTATGGTACTTTTGCAATTCCTGACAGGGGAAGTTGCAGATTAAAATATTTTTAATATAGGATCTAAACTCCTGGAGTTCAGAGAGAGGCTGTTAATAAAATCAAGAACATTTCATACTGAATTTGAACTTTTGGACTTTTGGCATCTCTGTAATTTGAGAAAGCAACACTGTACAGATTTCCAGCTAGGAACTGCTGAAGGAGAGGGAAGTTTCCTGAAAAAATAAAACAAACAAACATCCGGACTATGTATCCAGACAGCATACTTCTCAAAGTACATGAGGTGAGTTGGAGATCCCATAAACCAAACCTATCTGGGAAACATGAGACTAAGACTTTAGCTACTGTGTTAACAAGGAAACTTCAAGTCATTGAAGGATAAAAAGCACTGACTGAAAACTAAGCACAGGAAATTAGAATTTGCCTTGTTCATTTACTCTTACTGATAACCAGCCTATTGTATTTCAGGGACAACTCCTGGTGGGGCAGGGAAAGAAAGCCAAAGGGAAACACAGTTACATACGGAATGATAACAAGAAGCCAAATGATAAAGTACAATAAAAACAAACTGCTAAAGCAAAAGAATGGAAAAAGTCTTTGGATAGCACAGGCACCATATAATTGGTTCTCACCCATTAAAAAAAAAAAGAGACTCCTTTTCTGGGCAGCTGAACAGAAAAATTTAGGTCATTACAGTTTCTTCTACTTCTGGAAACAGCCTGACCTGAATGGCACTGTCAATTCCATACTTGCTTATTATCAAGACCACACTGAATTTAATTAAAATATCAGAGATGAAAATGATACTTTCGCTATTATTCTTCATTTTCTAAACCATGCTTATCCTGGGAACGTGACCATTAAAATTAAGGTATTCTTAAAAACAGTACATTATCAACATTTTTAAGTATTTAAATATGTATCCTGGTCTTAAATAATTTGAATGAGGAACAATACCCACCTCTTCTAAACTAGATTGACACTACCACTCTGTGGTGGAAAGCTAGGTGGGAATTATAGGAACCTCCATTCACTTGACGTTCTGACTTGCAAGGTAATTTTTAAGAATACCATTCAGCCTGACTGCTGTTACCAGGTTTAATACTCGGATCGGCCAAAATACTCGAGAATTTTATTGCATCTGGACTCCTGATTAAATCTTGTAAACCGAATCAATTCTGCTTAAAATGAAATTGTAAACACACGCTGAAAACAGCGGTAAAACACACACTGCCATTCTTCAGGAACCAAACACTTACCAATCATAACTGGAGTTCCTTCTGTACTGAAATGGTTAGCAAGTTCTCTTCCCTGCAAAGCTAGTTCAGAACCCTGGCTAGGGAAGAAATATAGCATTAGAGTTTTCATCTTCATGAGGCTTTACTTCCTAATTATCCAACATGCTAATTAACTAAAAAGGTAGATAGCTGCTTACATAGTGGCTTAGATTATTTTTTTCAGCAGGTTAAAACAACTGAACAAAAAAGAAAACCTCCTGCAATAATTTGCGCAAAAAAAAAAAAAAAAAATCTATGCAAGTCACAGATTCCAGTTGAGCCCATGAAGGTGCTGTGACCTGAGCAGCCACCAAAGCACCTGGAGTCCCCCAGATCCTACCACGTGTCTGCTGCTTGTCAGACAGTTTGTAACCCCTGTATCTCCCTTCAAGTGGCTGGAAAACTGACCATCGCATTTGTCAGCAAGTGAAAGTCTGGAGTAACAGACCTTCATCGTAAACGTAACAAAAATGATGTACTGATAAGGGGGTTAATAATGACGTGGCTTAAGAGGCGCATCCACTTTAACTGCACAAGCAAATGCAGTGCAATCAGTCCATCTAAACTGGCTATAGAACAGCTTTCTCATTTATTGTTAGCAACCTGGTGACAGCAACATGGACCTGAGCTAGGTTTAATTTCCCAGCTTTCCTTTTCAACTGTGGGTCCCAGGCACAGCCAAGGAAGTATGGCTATATGGAAAGGAAAGGCACACGCACACAACACATGCTCATATGCCAGGATTTGGAAGTGAGGACACATGGCAGAGAATTGGTCTCCTTGGAAGACTGACAGCACTCTCAAACAAGGTGACAGAGGCTAGACAAGGAAACAAACACATGCATTTTATTAATTTGCTTCTATATTTCTTCATATAATGGTCAAATCTTTTGGAAACCCTATGAAAGCCAAGGTGACTGCTTCATCTATATGAAATCCCTGGCCAGAGGGATTAAATGCAGATGGAGTACAATACTGACAATACTGAACTCTGGGAATACTGGCTTCAGCACTGCTCCTGCTGGTGCAGCTGTGAAGTACTATTTCCATAATGAGTTTGTGAGGTGCTAGCCGGAATTGTGCCCGAGAGAAAATCCTTTCCACAGACAGCTCAGTGACCAGCTCTAAAAGGTCTATCAGGCTGCATGACATCTCTCCTCTCAGCATGGGAGTGTTTTATAATCCTGAAAAACATCGGGGCTCCCTCACGGCAGCACGCTGAGCAGCTCCCCCCCGTTCACAAAAGCCCCTATATTCTTATACACAGGGATAAAAGCCTTTGCACGAGCTGGTCTGACACAGCTGCTATAAATAGCAGGTGGATCATCTACAAATACAAGCTCTGGAACAAAAAGATGAAAATTGGTTGTATAAAACTTTACAAAATATTGAAGAAAAACTATTTTCCTCATGCTAGGAATCACTATCACTGTGGTTATATCCCCTTTTAGAATATCCACAGCAGAATATAGTCTAAATAATTACAACTCATGAGTAGTATCTTGTTTGACTAGAGTTTTCTTTCAGGCTATATTATTAATATTCTTCTCGATTCCATTATTGCATTTTTCAACACAACACACTGAGATTTTTTGGTCTGCTTATAGCTATCTAGATGACAAAAGAGCAGCAGTCCAGTAATCCCATTTCAGATAAATACTGAACATTATTCTTCTCCTCCCAGAAATAAGTGTAGGGTCTTTACTGTGTATAAAATTTTCCGAGTGAGAACAAATCCCTTATTTTATCTGTCATGCAAAACCAGAATAGACACTACTATTTCCAGGCTGCTCAAAAATTTGCTGAACTAAAGGGCTAGCTCTGTGGATGAACTAACAGTTTACTGCTAATGTGCATTCAATTCGTTATGCCCTGGAGGGTGTCCTGTGTGTGCCTGTTACAAAAATTGTTTCTGATGCAAGGGAAATTGGCCAAATTCCACATTTTGCATGTCATTAAGCAATTCATAGGAACTGCAAACTTGAACCTGAAGCCCAGGAACTCCTTAGCTTCAGGAACACCTTAGCTTGTAAACAGCTTCACTTTCCTCAGCACATCTTAAAGCAAAAATGGGAGTTTATGAACAAGGAAACCTTAAAATGTCCTGTCAGACATAAACGATCCCTTTTATTATCCCTATTATCCCATGTACTACAAAGCTATCTAGCATCCTAAAACATCCAGTCTCTTTAACATTATCGACCTATTAAACTGATACAGATTCTTACCTGACAAACAGTATTTTTGATGTTATTCCAAAAAGTTGGTTCAAAACGAGCTGTACCTCAATAGAGCCAATCCATTGCCGTGAGCCAACAAATGCTGCTGGTTTGTCTCCAGCATCAACCAGTGCCTTTAACATTAAAAAAAAAAAAAAAACTACACCATACAGTAGGCAATCCCAGCATTTTTCATGAACGTACAGGATCAGCTTAACCATACAGAACATGGTTTGAAAAGGACTGGTCAAAAGCAGACAGACAGATACTGAATTTGGACGGTGCATTCCTGTTTTGGAGGCGTCGCTTGAAGACACAACACAGCACAGGCCAGAAAGCCCCCAGTGCAAGTCTGGCTCCACTAATGGACTCAGAACTGGGATGATGATCCCCTATTATTTAAGTGCATCATTTACATCCCAAGAGTCACTGAAAAGGGTTAAGCACCTGGACAGCTATTCAAAGTACCTGGATAACTATTCAAAATATCTTAGATCCCCCCCAAAAAGTATCCTGAAGAAGATGCCACCAAAACAAAATACATGGAGGGTAGGGGTTTATTTTAAATTTCTCTGTTCTTGGAGACTTGCACATTGCATACAGCATTGCAGAGAAGGGCTTTCTCTGCTCCGTCCATACACAGCCCACGAAGGGGCCGAAGGCCAACGAATTCTTCTAGGAGTCTAAAATACTATAAGATGATTTAGGTAAGGACTAAAAAATGTTTATGAAATTGCAAATTTTACTTAAGTGCTTACATTGCTATTGATGCAAGTCCTCTTATGGATTAAACAGGCTTTGCTAAAACTTTAAATAAATTTAATATAATGCACTGAATTTACAAGAAAAAAGAAATGCAGAGCTTTTTCCTAGGTACTCAACACTAACTACCCAACTTCTTCAGTTTTGGCTCAGGAGTGGTAACATAACTAAACATACACAGATGTGCATTTGAATTTGCAGAAGAAAATATGAATTGAAAAATAAGAGCGTTCAAAAAATGCTCTTATTGACAAAGTTGCAAAAGAATGCAGTGAATTAATACACAGCATCTGCGCATTAATCCAGCTGTAACTGGATTAGACAAGTCAGTTTTAAAACTGCTTTTAGTCTGATGGATTGGGTTCTTTGCTCTCTTTCTTGTGGCAAAAACAGTGACAATGTGTTCTAATCTGCGTTTCTAATGCAGTGTTAATCCAAGGAAATAGTTAGAAGACTATTTTAATGAATCTCACCTGTATAGATAAACTGTTGGAAATGCATCTCCTACAATAAAACTTGTCAAAAGTAACAACTCAGAAGTACTACAGTTCACTTCAACAGGTGAGTTAAATATACCAACACAATTCTGAAGTCTCAAAATACATTACTTCTATATTTAAAAATACGGTAACCTACAGAAACTTTTCTAAGCAATTAAATATACATAAATTACAATTAATTTGCAGAATTTTCATTTGTACCTGTTGAATTTCCTTGTGTGTTGGTATAGCTGCATCCATGTAACCTTGGTGCTTGAACCAAGAGCAGATAGTCTGCAAAGAGCGATAGGCACAGCCCCACCCGCTGTCATCAATGCGATCCTGCATATAGTGATGGTAACTGTATATGCCATGTACTAAATAAACCTGCACACAAATAAATAAACAAATAAATAAACTGCACTTAATCCACTTGCATCCATGTTCAGAGAAGCAATTTATCTATGTCACTTGCATAGTGACAGCTTTCAACTGAGGACTATGGATCTTTGAAAAAATTGAAGGTTTGTAAATCACATACAATCACTCCTCCTTTCCTATCTCCTAAATATCACCACATTCACCACTTTAGTTTATTTGTCCTGGTTCTGAAAAACTTTAAAAATACATATTTAAAATGTGAGGTAAGCATTAGAATAGTGTACATTCTTTTGCAGCAAACAAACAAAAATATTCATTAAATTATTTCTTTTAGCAAATCTCAAGTAAAATAAATAAATAAAACTTTCTCACAAATGTTTCAACTGCAACTTACCACACCAGAGTCTGTACCAGGGGGATTAAGGTGTACATGTGGATTTCTGAGATATCCATCTTTATATGGCTCATCTGGAAAATGATAAGCATTCGCTCTCTTGAAATATGGTCTGTCGCATGGCAGATTGAACAACCCATGTAATTCCTACACGCAAGTTAGAATAAAATGAAGAACACAATTCAAATTTTGGATTAAAGTTAACAATACTTTTGAACTAATAATAATGTCATAACAGACTTTTAATATATACGTTAACAACTGTAATTAAACAGTTTTTAATCCACTAATATTCAGCATGTATGTTTACTAGCAGACCTCACCTCTGACGAACGTCACAAGGCTTCCCTCCTATCTGAAAGAGCTCATTCTTTAGCCCTGTTACTTTATGCCCATTTTTCTGGTGCTGCATTCAAGATTTCATGACAAATCGAAAACATGGTAGAATACACCATATTGGAAAAGGTATATATATATCTCCATGTATAGTATATACACTGAATTTAAATCTTTAATAATATTAAAGACATATGAATAAGCATATGCTGAGACAAAGAGAAAGAGCTAGTCTCTGAATGTAAGCAGATTTAATTGCTTCTTAAATGTCTTCAGCACTATTTACAACACAGCAACAATATCAAGAGATATGCTGTCTTACTTCCCAGTGTAAGGACAAAAGGAATGATAAGATCATCTAGGATTGCCTCTGTATCACAGGAAATACATTTCCCTCAGATGACCCAACATGGAAACCAATTACGTTAGTTACAGATTACACTTCAGGAATCACTAGATAAAACTGCACAACCCAGAGACAGAAAGCAGGGAAGATTTATGTGCCACCATTGTCTGGGGCCCAAGGCAAGGAATAGATTAGGCCTGATACACACAGATGAGTGCAGAAGGAAATGAAAAATCCCCAAACCCTCTCTCCATCTAACCAGCTAGAAGATTCTTCCCCTGCTCTTGGTATGTGAAACACTGCGACTGTAGCCGTATCTGCCTGATTACCAGTCATCCATCCAAAATTAATCTTTGTGCCACATCATAACCTCTTCTAGCTGTGCCAACCACTGGTGGTCCAAAGGAAGAAAAAACAAAACAGAACAAGAAAAAAAAAAAAGGAACAACAACATAGCTAAAGTCCCTTATCCATAGAGCACAAGAAAAAATCCTAAACCCCTCAGGCAACCAGCTGAAGATTTTAGGAAATAAAGCACAAGTAACCTTGAACACAACAGTGGAAAGGGAGAATCCAACACACTCACTACCAAAAAAGACCAGAAAGGACTACTGTAGATAAAAGTCTATCTAAAAGAAATCCCATGTGGTTTTAAAGTCTCTGTTGTACCCTTATAAAGAAAAAAATTCTGATATATTTTATAAAATACTCTTCAATAAGTCAAGCTTACATATTCAGTATACTGTTTCAGTTATAATAATAGTTAAAACAAACCTGCATCTGTTAATATTTATACCACAACAGCTAAATGAAAAGCTTTACCTTTCTGTAACTTTCCAGTTGATCATCTGAAATACCTGTAGGATATGAGATTGTTACAAGGTGATTTTTTCCTGGTAACATGAAATGAAATTGTTCTGGTACCACAATTGATGTTCCCTTCCTGTATTTCATGATACATCTTTCCATGTCAGTTAATTGCCTGTGAATTGCATTCACCAGGAGATTCCGTACACTGGAAAGTACAAGGGAGAGTACTTATGAAATAGAACAATGATGCTTAATCTTTTCTCCCAAAGCTCTGTAAGGTCATACTTCCATTCACCAGACTGAAAATATCTCAAATTCTACTGTAAATACAGTCAAATTCCACCTATATAAAATACTATAAGCTACTTTAATGAACGGGTTAAGAATGTAATAGCTTTACTCTATCATTTTCAGGAAAAAAGCACGAATGAAAGTAAATTGAAAAGTCGTGAGTTCGGAATCATACATACTTTCCCCAAGTTTCTTCTGGAGAAATCGATACAACAACATCAACTGGTAAGGTCATATTAACATAGTGGTGTTCTTTGCTTTCCCGTTCAATGACTGGAGCCAAAGGAGCTAATGAAGATGTCATCTCTAACATCAGGTCTATATTGACTATCTGTTGCTGCTGCTGCAAAGAACAAAGACACCAAATTTACACCTCCAACAACACATGCACCAATAAGGCAAAATGAATTATATATGGTGATTATAATCAATTCAACAAAGAAATAATTTGATAAAAAAGTAACAGTGTTAAAAATCAAAATTTCTATACGCTGATCTGTTGTAGATAGATCTTTGCATTAATGCTGAAACTCAGTGATTCTAAAGAGCTTCATCTGTCATGCAAATGTCTACCTGTGCAGAGAAGGTTATGGAAAGCAGATCTAGTGATTTTCAAATCACAGAATGGTTAAGGCTGGAAGAAACCTCTAAAGGTCATCTAGTCCAACCCCCTGCACACGCAGGGTCACCTAGAGCACGTGGCACAGGACTGCGTCCAAGCGGGTTTGGAAGATCTCCAGAGAAGGAGACTCCACAACCTCTCTGGGCAAATGATTTGTTGCTTGTTATAACTTATTAGTGTGGTGGGGCACGTACCGTATCTTGTAACTTTTTATCCTTCTTTTTGCCAAGCTTTCGTCTGGTCTCATCATCATGATCATATCTAAGCATCAATAGAGAAAGAGTTTCTATAACATGAAATTAATGTCTTACAAGTATACACATATATACGTATTTAATATACTTACTGTATAAATCGTATTATCTCCTTACAAGCAGAGGCATCAGTCAGTTCTGATGGCACAGTGTTCATGCCGTTGTTTGGCCACACGTAGACGGAGCTGTGGCAAATCCGTAATACGAGAACATCTGAAGACAGTTTGTTTGCAAGATCACTGAAAATATACTTTAATGCCTCTTTTGTTGATGCCTCTAAAACAGAGTAAGGACATAATTAGCTTAGAAAATTCTCTTGTTTTATGATAGTTGCTAGATATACATTTAAAAGTGGTGTGTTTTGACTTTGCAAGCAAATTAAGCTTTCTTACAATCGGAAAAATGCCTATGTAAACAAAAATCAAGATTTCATCTTTTTCCTAACATGTCTGTTTCAAGCATTCGCATTCACACCTGCATGAATAAAAGTCTAATATTTCTAATAGTACCTTGTAAAATACAAAGAGCTGACAGAAACACAGAAGAATAACCTACATTGTAGCAGATTCTCAAATCAGTAACTAACCATGCCTTCAATTTCAGACAAATTTCTAGGTGTAGACATCTCTGTAGATATCTCTGAACAGACGCTTCTCTGTATGCTTGTATTTTTATTTCTGAGTAAATTTTGTTAAGACTCAGTTTTACTCATATCTTACTGACTCTGTATCACTATCCAAAAATGTAAACTTAAAGCATATTAAGTTTTTGGAAAAACAGGACCTACACTTAAAGAGTAGACCTAATTTTAACCAACATACACCTGTAAGCAAGTCACACACTGGCCAGCCTGTGTTTTTACTTACTGCTATTGATTCTTGTCTTTGAGAACTTCATTTGACTTCATAGCATTTGAACCTATTACTTACAACTTCAACCAATACTGGATACAACTGAGAATTTTTGCACGTTATCAGCATTGTTTTTCTCATTGAGGAGATCAATTACCAATATCCAGAACCGCCCCCCCCTCCAAAAAAAAACACCCCACTTATCTAAGTCTCTTCCAGAAGGAAGACCCGATTGTCTTCCAAGTGATCTGTCATATTCACACACTGCAGTGTTCTCTATTTAGTAGAATATTATGCTGCACTGACTCCATCACTCTGCTTCACTATGGTTAAAATTCCCTACTCAGTAAACAAAGCCAAAGGTGTGGGCATTCCTTGAGGATGCAAAAAAAAACATTACTATGCTTTAGGCTAATTTATTCAACACTTCCCTTCCACATCATCAACTGAGATTAAAGTTGAAATTCCAAGTATCATTAACAATGAATTTAAGAATTTCTAGCGAAGACTTATTCATCTAAACACAGAATGACCACAAAGCTATAGGTGCCCTTGTCTGCCCCAAGGAGTCCTGCACTCCTCCCTACGATAGGGAACCACGGATAGCCTTAAGCAGATTTTCTGAGGTGAAATCCACACTATGGCAAAGATGAAGAACTAGAGAAGCCTCTTAATGACATGTGGTTTTGTTATCACTTTCAACTGCAGTAGCCAACCATGCCTAAATTTAGTAAAGTAACTAGTCAGCTAGTTTATCATCTCTGTTTGTCTAGTGGACTGGTCCACAATGTTTGGATCAAGTCTCAGATCATGTGGAAGTGATTCCAATACTAGAGTTTATAAGCAGTACAAATATGTAAATAAAATGGCCTAAAATGTTAATTTCAGCATTGTTCAAATTAAAAACATAGTGGAAGGAAGGTTGACAGAGGAGAAAAAATAGTACTCTTTGGACTTCATCCTCAGGGGGTTAGGAAGAAGCACTTAATATGTGGGGTGAAATGCCAAAAGAAACCCACCCCACCATTGTAGGTAGTTAATTAAGCTCTATATAAATACCACACTTTAATTAGGAAACCTATGATAGTCTTACAGACATACCATCAGTAGTTGCAAGTTGGAATGCCAGATCCAAGCCTCCTCGTATTCTGAAGAGTATGTCCATAGCTTCCAGAATTACCTAGGGAAAAAGTAATAAAGTTATTACATGTTTTATCTCACGTTACAATTAAAGCACAGTTCTCTGAACACTTCTATCTGTACATAAAAAGCTTTGTTTATATACTTTTCAACACCTAGAAATATTTTGGATAAACTGCAAACTTTTTTTTCAATGTAGAGGTTTTATATCCCATTTTGAGAGCTTACTTTCAATAAGCTGGGGACTGCTCTGACGATTACAGAGCAAAAAGATAACTAACCAGAGTTACAAGGGTACATTCATCTTCACTAGGAGATCACAGCTTTAGGAACAGAAAAAGGAAGAGGGAAAGGAAGAGCCCTCAGACTGATGTTTCACGTTAGACAGCAGCACTGCTCAAGCTGGCACAAATATTTACCAGCTAATCCTTTCCGCTTCCAAGAGCTGTACTGTTACATAGAGGAGCAAAAGCTGACTGACCAAGAGGGGCTGGGTATGACCAAACCTAGCACTCCCCCAAACAACATGATTCACAGTCTTGGCTGTTGTGAAAAGATTGCAAGAGTAGTTACAGGAAGACCATAGGCAAAGATTCAACTATGTCACTGCTTGCTAACCAAGCACGGGAACCTTCCCCATGCAACACTAGATGTATTCATGAAGCAAAACAAAAATAAGACCAATTGCATGCCACAAGCAGCCCTTTCCTAGGAGTCTAACCCCAAGCCCTCCTCAGAGGGCACACTGGAAGGACCACTGCGGTTTTTATGCACCGTTTTTACGCAGAATGATTTTTTACGCAGTTTTCATCCCATCACACACACACACACAAAATAAATAAAAAATCCCGTTTTTTAAATGAAACCCACGAAGAGAGCTCCAGACACCAGGCTGCTGTTAATGGCAGGGTTTGCATTTGAACGACTGCAACTTAGGAACGGAGGTGAGGAAGGGGCTCTGGAAAGGTAGTCACGGAGGGCTTGGCACGCAAGCCAACGCGCTGCCTGGCTAAGGGGCCTGCCGGGGAGGACGCATCCGCCACCGCGGTTCCCCCGCGGGGAGAAATCCGTTAAAAGCTGCTGCTCCCGCGCACGACACGAGCCGCGCGGCCT
>NW_010588247.1:93894-112033 GCF_000705375.1 Tinamus guttatus | reverse complement strand
CCCCCCGGGCAACGGTCGCCGCGGGAGGGCGGGCGATGGCGGCGCCTCCCGCCTTCCGCTCGCGGCGAGTGAGGCGGCTGCTCCGGCAAGTAGGTGCAGCGGGGCGACCCGCCCGCCCGTGGCATCTGCGAGCGCCCGGCGGGCTGGCGAGCACCGGCTGCGGGCTACGTGCGCCGCTTTCCTCGCCCAACGGCTCGGCGGTGCGCGCCGCGCTCGGCTTCGCCTCCCCTCACAAATACCCCAGGGCTCGCCCCGAAAGTGCTCGACCGAGATTGGCCTTGCTGTGCTACCTCTTTCAGAGAGTTCTTCTAGTATCTGTCTAGTATCTAATATCAAAACTGACCAGGGTCTGAGTTGCTTTAACTTTTTGGAAACAAGAATTTTGTGTCCTAACATTTTTTTTTTTTTCCCCCGGGTCATGGTAGTAAGATAATAATACTTATTATCTTTCCGCAAAACCCCAAAATTCTTTGGAAGACTGCACAGGATCTTGCTTATCTGTCTACTGCTGCACAAAACTGTTCACTCAGAGCTTGGCTAGTCGGCCTCACTTCTCTCCAAACTAGGAGGATTACAGCAGAAATCCTTCCCATTTGTCCCTGAGTCAGTAACCTTTATTTTGCACTCCAGAATTTAATTCCTGGTCTGCTTAGATTCAATTGCCTGTTCCTGTCCGCAGTGACGATGCCAGCTCGTTTCGTAACAGCAGACTCCGGGCTTTGCATGGGTGGGCTTTCTCGCATCTTCCAGCCTCACTTGTGTTGCCTGTGCTTTAGCCCAGTTCCTCACCCAGTTTATAATTCTGCCAGGTTTTTAAAAAGTGTACTGATTTTAGTCTAGCATGACTTGTCTGATGAACATACGTTGTGTTTTGCATTGTTTTTGTGTGAACCTGGGCACATTGCAAAAAAAAAAAAGCAATTCTTTAAATTTCTGCGTGCTGTCCATCTTGTTGGGTCCTGTTTGCTGAGTGTAAGGAGAGTGTTTCTGTCCCTTCCATCAGGCACCATGTCCTAGTATCATTATTTTATGTATTTGCAGTGCTCTCCTACTGCTGCTTTTATACTCTGGCACCCCAGATGCAGCTAGTGTCTGTTACTAGTCTCTGTACCTTAGTTATTCCTGCTTTCATCCTCATAACTAATAGTACGTAGGACTTTCCTTACATGGTCTTTAATGTGTAAGTCATTATAGTGGAAAGGTTTCTGGTTCTTGTCAGCTGTATGCACACAAACCTTCAGCTACCTGTTCTATATCATTTGCACATCTATGATATTTTTAGCAATTGTTCATGACTTCCAAGAAGTAGCTTTCCTAGTTGGTTAACCATCTCTTCTATTTTAATTTCAGTTCCTAGTAAATTCACTGCATATTGTTGGCTTCCTTCTTGAGGCAGTTCTTCCAGCTGATTCGAATTCCCATTTCTACTAGTTTTCATTTTGTGACTCAGATTCACAGTAATTTTAGTGGTAGGCCTGCTAGGTATTCAAGTGCTTGATTTCGTTAGTGTTTTTGAGTGTGCATTTCCTTTAGTTGTGTCGGGCCCAGAG
The DNA here is from genome assembly GCF_000705375.1 of Tinamus guttatus. The sequence goes on along the minus strand of NW_010588247.1, from coordinate 110,483 downwards.
GAGGATGAGGAGGCAAAACTGAAGTTTACTGTAAATTATCTGCATTAAAATACATGAGAAATTGGAGGTATTTACCATTGACAAATCTTGGATTGCACTTAAAACCGGAATTAGGAAGCCTTTTATAGTTTACTCCAGACTTGTCCATATACATCCCTCTATTGCCATTATTAGAAAGTGAGTGAAAACCATTGCTAGAGTTCACTTAAAAAGTAAAGAGGGAGTCTGGAAGAGGTATTGATAGCTATTAATACCACAAAAACCTCCAATCTTAATATTCTGAAGATACCTGTTTTAAAATTTTGACCCAAGCTATGTAACTTGAGTGAGAGTTGCAACAATTGTATTACAAACAAACTTAAATTTGAATTTATTTAACAAACATAATGCTGCCTAAATGCCACATAGTGTGTTTGTTCCATGAATACCAATGCTGCCAGTCATTTTCCTCATATTTCATTTGTTAGTAATATTTTAATCAAAACTCTTTTATTTTACTTTAAGTAGTTTTTTGTTTTGTTTTGCAGATGTTGGCTCTTAATAGACGTTTTCAGTCTATTAGCAAGTAAACAAAGAGACTTCTACCTTCTCTAGTGTCGTGCCCTGCCACACAGATCCAACCATGCCTGCAGACGGAAAAAGTGATATGGAGAGGGTTGGCCTCTTCAGTGAAATGGGTTATATTTCCATTGGAGATAAATATGTATCACATTATATGCGTAAGTACATTTAATTTAAATCACTGTTTAACGATAGGAATACCTCTGGTATCTATCTACTTTCAGAAAGACTACATTTTCTTTCAGAGGCAATTGCCTTTTCAAATATGTTCTTTGTTCAGGTCAGTCTATTGAGAGAGATTCTTGATGTGTTGGAATAACATATTTAGTAAAGAAAAAACCCACCACAAAACTGAAAAATATGTGTGCATAATAAATTCCTAAAATTTGTTAGGATATGTATTTCTCTGTAAGACTTGTAAGATTTCTCTGTAAGTCTTACAGATAAGTGTGAGTTCCTCTTTCCCCACTCCATTTTTTGGCAGGGAAGGGAGCACAGGGACGGGAAGCGGGTGTAGATCCTTCATGTCTTGAATTTGTTGTTCAGTAGGATTATCCATTGAGCAAGATAATTTTTGTAAATAGTAAGGTGGCAGAGTTTGACTCTCAGTAGCCCCTTTGAAGTGGTGCCACGGAATAATCCTGGCTTCCCAGTACTGATGTTTCTGCTGTGATGCTCTGTCAGTGGTGAACACGTCCACCAGAACCAGATCACCAGCCCATCACTTTGCCCGCACTGAGCTGCTGCAGATTCAAAACACTTGACTGAAGGCACTTAAGAGCTACTTGGTCTCAGAATTGGTGGGGAAGAGATGCTGCTCTGAGATATTGCTAGTGGGCATCAGCTGCAGCTCTGAACCACCTGGCTGATACAGCCAATCTGTCTTTCTTCTAATGCAAGTTTAGGGATTAGAACTATAACTTAATACTGTGAATACCCTCCTGTAGCATTCTCTTTCGCATATATCTGGTTGCTACATAGGATTCGAATTACGAAACTGTGGTATGTTAGCAGCATGTTGAACCACCTAGATCACCTAGATCCATTAGATTTTTAATGTAGGCTAAAGCAATGGCATCAAACGATTACTTACAGTGCTTACTCTTTTAAAGGCCCTTTTAATGAAGCTGCAAGCAAGAACAGACAGATGTTACCTGGGGGGAGCAAAGCATTGTCAGCTCTTCAGGCAGGTTATTTTGAGCCTCAGTTTGTGAGAATTTTTGATGGTGAAGCCTACTCAAATCCTGTTCAGCTAAGGAGGCGCTATAGATTGGCAGAATCAAAGAAAAATTTGGGCAGAGCTTTCCTTCCCAGTAATGGAGACAAATTGCCGTAAGTTGTCAAAATGTTTAAATAAATCTTTTCCTTTCCTATAAATTATAGATAACTTTTCACTAATAAATAAAAAACCTGTAATGGGAGTACATTCTTTAGGAAAGATAAACGTGATACAGATGATATAGTGCTAATCACAGTGCTGAGTGCAGAATTATGGATATCAGCAAGAAATTAGAGATAAGGGAAGGTTGAATGCTCATAGAAATCAATTTCTGATGTTCAGTTTTATCTACTGTTTTATATAACTGTCTACTGCTGTGAACAGTTTTTTCAACTGTTAGCTTTCTATTTTCAATTAAAATGAAAATGGGTTTGGGAAAGGCGTCTATATAATGAATGAATGCATATTTTATTTTAATTTAGAAGGGAGTCTGTTGGCACTTGTCAGATACAGTTCTGAGCCTCCCAAAATAGATATAGTATATACATTGCAAAAGCATCAGGAAAACAGGCCAGGCTTTCTCCCTCACAGAGTCCAAATAGATTATCTTTTTGCCAGAAAAAATCTGATACTATTACAGGATAATCAGAAGATGTGACAGAGCTTAGGAGTATGTGAAGCAAAATGTTAAAATAAATGTCTTTGCAATTTGCACATTTATTTCACGATAAAATGATGCCAAAGAAAATGATTTCAAATATCTTAATCTTATGTATTAACAGAGTAGTTATTTGTCTAAAACTATACAAGCTGCTGCAAGATAGTTCAGTGTATGTACCCAGCCTATTTTTTATTGTCTTATGTTTAGTCATATCATTCTACAACTTTGCATTTAGGAAGTTTGGTGTGTATCACTTTTATATATTTATATTTTAGGGAGCAAGGATTAGCTATCTTCTGTCATAGATTACAGGAAAAAAACCCCTTTTTTAATGTGAAAGTAAGACTGTGTGTAGGCTGCCTGTGTGAGCTTTCTGTTGGATGTGTGTGCACGCTATTTTTGGTGGGACAGAAAATGGGTGAGCCCAGAGCTGAAAAGTTTTTCAGTTGCAATTACCTTCTATAGCAACCAAATGTACTAACAGGATCTAACTGCCAGAAACACCTAGGCACTAATTTCAAATCCCTGTGAGTTGAACAGTGCTGTTCATTTTCTTTCTGGGTTCTGGGTCCTGCTCCACCAAGTCTTATAAAAAGATCCTGTCAAGGCACCCTCCTCCACACATCGTCTCCACAAACACTCTTGGCTCCGGGTACAGCAGCCCAGACTCTCTTGCTTGTTCTAAGGCTCCCAAGTTCTTCTAGGCATGAACTGTAGGACAGGTTCTTTATCTTCTCCTAAATCTGTGCTGGCAGAGTAGCGCAAAGCAGAGGCTGGAAAGGTGGCTAGGCTGTCTTATTAGTAAAATCTTCAAGTAGTTATGGAGAGTGATAGGTTTCTTATGTCCAAAACTGGCTCCAGTGCAACTCGGGAAATAGAGCAGAGCTGCATCAGCACTGTTATTCCTGTCTGCCTGAATAATAAGCTTTTGGAAATCTTTTGCTTGCATTGGAGCCAGGTTTGTCATTGGCTGAAAATTCCGAGGTTGCAAAGATGCCATGTTCTGAAGATGTGACTGATTTCTAGGCCTTTATTTTCCTCATTTGTCTATATTCTGTCATTATGTTACTTGTATATAGAAAGCTAAAACAACATTTAAAGTTTGCAAAGCGCTTAAATGCTAGGAAATGCAAAGATAAAGTTTGTCTGTGCAGTGTCAGTTTGCCCAGTTTTTGTTGTATATAGGATTTTTCTTGACCACTGTACCTGTGGCTTAGCGGACCAATTGCCATGTCTTGGGCCTTTGTCATTTGGTAGCTGTATGGTTATGTACTTTGAGAAGACATCATATCCTACCAACAGATACTGATTTTTCAGGTTAGTCTTTAAAAAAAAAAACTTTGTGAATTCCTTCAGCTTCATAGGCTGAGATGTTTCTCCTAAATGAGCTGTGCCTCTCTTTGTTCTTCTTTTGTGATAAGACAGAAAGATAGACAGTCATGAGCCACATCCAGGAAAAAAACCCAGGTCCCCCATGTGGCCTGCCTCTCCGTTATCATGAGGACACTGCCATCTAGGCAATGCCACCCTCTTATCATCAAATACCACCACTACTGAACCCAGTCCTCTGGGTGACTGTCAGTCCAGCAGGTTTGTGGTGGACTGTGCCTACATGTTTGTATTTGTGAATCGGTGTTGACCAGTGTTCCTTTGGGTTGTTGAGGCAAAACTGAAGCAAAACCAGAAGTCAGACTTTCTTAAGGCTATCTGTGTTATTAAGTACTCCCATCGTTGCTACCGTTTGCTTCTTTTGTGTCCATAATGCTGTACAGGTTTACTGTAATAATGTAATAATGCACAGTGATGAAGTTTTATATTTATTTTTTGAAACATGTTATTTTACACTAGAGCCGGAAAGTTCAAAAAAGCTCAAAGCATTCATTAACATGTTTATTTTCTATTTTTAGATGTGGACTGGGCAGCTATTATGGAACCATAGGAGGTCCATATGCATACTTCAGCGCGCAACTGAAAGCCAAAGAAAAATACATTCCTCCTGGAAAGAATTTTTATACTAATCCAGGAAAGAAAGGAACTGGATATGGGTAACTTCTCAAGTATTTTATTTTATGTTTCTTGATTTTTTTTTGTTTGTTTTGTTAGCTTCTCATTCATTCATTTTCTTTTTACAGATACGCAAATGTTACCATAGGTGAACAATATCCACATGCACCTGAAGTATATGAAGCAGGAAGAATAGCTGCAAAGGTGTAAAAATATTTGTCTTTATTATGTATTAGTGCAGTGATTATTTATTACAATTACACATGATTGTAATAATGACCAAGTAAAACCAATAGAAAGAACAATACTATTACTTCTACATTATTGTAAGTAGTGATAAAAACAAGATGAGAAGCAGCAGCTTGGATACCTGTAGCTGAGGCAAACTTGGATTCAAAGTTCTGCATCTGGTGCAGATAGTGAGAAGCACTGAGAATAGAGGGATGCAGTATTACTTCTTATGAGCTGGGTAAAGAGTAAATAGGGAATTTGCTCTGAGACATTAGCATGAATCCATCTCAGTGATCTGTATTAGTAAGGATGCATTTCATACCTCTTGTAATTGTTTGCAATGCTAGTTTTTCCCTAGTTCATTTGAAAATGGAATCTGGGAAGAATAATCAACAGCTTTCATGGTTAAATGAACCAATCCTTAGAGGAACTCAACTTAGCAAGGTGCTCAGAATGTAGGACATGCTTCTGGATATCTTATCATTATGCCCACATAAATGTAGTGGCAGTATGGCCAGTGTATTATGCAGTTGATATGCATGAAGGCAGGATTTTCAATCATGTGTGTACATTTTTTTTGCCCAAGATAGAGGTACACAATATGGTCAGTGTTCCAAGCACTCTAGTTGGTGTACCTGCATGTTCCATTATGGACACTGTGAATATAAAATACCTAGATGAAACAATAGCAAAGAAGGTTATAGTGAGCTGAATTTAAATGTTTTTTTTTTTTCTCTTAGGTGAATATGCAGTAAAAATGTTTAAGATTTTTTCTTTCAAAATACTTCTTTTACAGAAAGCACTAGAGGAACATCGACGTCTGGTTAAAGGAGGGCCTTTCAAGTTAAATCTGTATCCCCGGGAGTATTTTGATATTAATCCCTATTTTACTGACCAACCTTTGCCACCAGTTAAGCAACAACCTCCAGGAAAGAAAATTGCGCCACCTTTTAAACCAAGTTCTCCTGCTAAAAAGGTTAGTTTATTTTATAGCTGCTGAATACAAAAGGTAAGCATTCAGGTATTTCCTACTAAAAGCTTTGCTTTGAGTACCTAAAGACAGAACTCAGTGTTTGGTTTTGCTATTGCTTTCTTACAGGGGAAAACAGAAAGGCTATTAATCAATTTACTGTGTTTCCAGTTTCCATGGCAGTGAAATGCTGCTTGACCCAACCTACTCCCAAAGAGCATAGCTAGCCAGTGTTAAGTAGCTTGAGAAGTGTTTCTATTTAAAACCTGCATAGTGTTGTTAACATGGAGTAATTGCCTGCATACTGTCACAAAAAGGTAAACAATGAAAGTCTATGCAATATATGACATTAAAGTTGGATTATTGTTGCAAATTGAAATCTCCTTCTGTTTTGGACTCCTATTAGTTACTTGCATAGAATTTTTGAAGTTGTTGATTAAGCCTATTTAGACAATTCTAAAAGATAGTTCCTAGAAATGTCATGGATGGAAATGCATGGCCAGAAGGAGCAGAAAGGCTCAGTGGAGTATCTCAGAGAAATGCTGCAAAAGGAAACTGTTAGAGAGTTACCTGTTCTGTTTATCTACCAGCTGATAGAGATTTGGAATCAGATTCAGAATTTGTTGAGTAGTTAGGAAAAAGGAGGAAAGGATGGGAATAAATACAGGTGTGAAGCTTGGGAGACATGGGGTTTGGGGACTGGGATTACTATCAGGGTGGGAAAGGAGATATATAGGAATATATGATGCAGAGGAAATCATCGTTCATGAGTTCAGTTACTTAGTACTGTTATTTCCTAAAATATAAGTAGGGATTCTTGCATCTGTAAAACAGTGGAAATGTGCATATTTCATTGCCTTTATGTCTCCTGATGTACTTCTTGAGATGAGATACTAAGATACTTGGGCTAAATCTTAATGTAAGTTTGAAATGGATTTAAGATACAGATACATAAATCACTCTCTTAAATGACTCTAAATACCTGATAGAGTAACACCCCCTCAGTCTGTCACTTTTCTTCATTTTGGAATCATTTAGTACTGTGCTCTGCCAACCACCATTTCTGATTATTCTATCCTTCCCCCTTGACTGATTTCATTCACCTTGATTGTTCTTAGGAAGATGATGCCAGTGATGCAAATACAAATATTCAGAAAGAGGCAGCAAGAACACTTATGCATACATTGTGCTGTATTTAGCCTCACAGATGAGGCATCTGAGATCTTCAGGAATAGTGATCTATTCCTAAAAGTCAGCTGCTGAAAAGTCAGAACGTCCTCTAGATGACAACACTGCTGATCTGCTCTTGCCTTCCCATCCTTCATACTGTCTGTGCTGTCCGTGACTATGTAAACTGCGTGTGCTTCCCAGGCTATTGCATATTCCCCCATATTTTTATGGGAAAACATCTTCATTTGTTTCAGTTGATCCACTGCAACACTTAGTGCTGCACTTTTCAGGAGTGCAGCCTCAACAGACTCTGGTATTTAGCTCTGTTCAGTCCTATAGGTCAAAAAATATAATGATAATAATGCCCTAGCTTTTCCTTTTATAACAATTGTCAACTTTTTCTCAATGTGGAGGTGCGCTAATGAACTAATAATGACTTAATAAGCCCAATTTTATCCACAGCATAATAGTTCTTTTTAGTGGGTTATGTTTTTAAATTTTCTATCACAATTTTAAGATCCTTCATAATTTAGAAGACTTATAAAACAGCATTTTCAATCAAGAATTCATCAACATAATTACTATTTTTTCCTAAGAGCTTCCAATGCAAGTTTAAGCAGCATGTGATTTTTTTTGTATAGTTTGATGCAGCCTGATACGCAGTATTCATACTTGCTTTTGCATGAAAAGTATTTTAATTAACTCAATTACGCTATAGATTGACACTTTGAAAAGTTTCCTCTTTTTTTTTCAGGCAGGGGGCATGAAAGGAGGTACATTTGATCCTTATCCAAGCCATTCTGATGAACCCTATGTAATTAAAAAATCTATGGCAGTCACAACTAATAAAAGGGGACAGATTTTTCATCCTCCTCCTGGACCAAAAAGCAGACCTATTAAAAGCATAATGACTTTAAACGTCACAAGGTAAGCCACTTCAAGTTCATGTTTCATGTATGCTGTCAGCCTAAAGTCATTAGTCCAGCTGCTTATTACCGTCTAGAGTAATTGAACCTTTTAAAACTAACTCATTAAATTTATATAAAAGTAATTAGGTTTTCTTTCTCTTTGAGGAGCTAATTATTGGCAAAAAGATAAGGTAAAGGACCTGGACTTTCAAGATTTATTCCTCTTTTTTGTAAATCCAAGTTACTTTAAAAGGCTGTACCAGTGTTTGTTTTTGTTTTCTCATATGTTTATTGATCGTAATTGGCTCCCTCTGCTGGCAAATGTAATCCTAGGTAACCTAAGTCAGTGACATTTTTGAAACCACAGTATTCAAATTGGTTGTCATAGAATCATAGAATGCTTAAGGTTAGAAATGTCTTTATCGGAGGTTTATTTTACCGACTATATGCACATATAGATGTTCATGAGCACATAGTTTACTACATTTTAATCTTGGTGAAGTATTACTTATATTTAGAATAAACTTATTTTCTGTGTTTGCTTCTATTGTAATTCAAGCAGAGAACCAAGACCATGTTCTTTAGAATTACTTAGAGAAAACACTTCCAAATGCAGACTTCTAAGAATTGCATGTAGAAGAGCTAAGTATAGATGCGTGTGTGGGTTTTCTTGCATTTTGAGTGTGTATTGTTTGTTTTTCATTTGTTTGTTTTTTCTTTTCATGCTCCAGCAGTAACATGAAGCATGTTAGGAGAATTTGATTAGTATTTGAAAAAACCGTCTTGGCAGAATCTGCTTCACATCTGTGATATGCTTTTATATACAATATGTGAAGTCTAAAAAATATATCCTCCTTATCCATCCATTGCTGGGCCATTTAATTTCATTGTTTTGCCATATATCTGAATTTGCATGATTGCTTTTTAAGTTGCAGAGGCGGTTGAAAAGGACAAAATAGAAGATACATATCACTCCACACTGCCTTTTATTACTAATTGAAAATAAGTACTCCAAAAACATCGGCAACTAGCAGTGCTGATGCAAGAAAGTACGACCTTCCATGCACACAAAGGTCCTTTCAAACTATTAAAAATGAAAGAGAATACTGGTTGACTAGCCTTTTATCAGTATAATTGTTCATATTATTATTTCACCAACTGATTAAGAAATCGTGTTTCCAAATGAGCTACTTTATTGGAAAAAAATTCCTTGTATGTGAAGTACATCTTAAAATTGAAAGGCAGCTTACTGTGAAGATTTGCTGTGTTTGTGGACTCATTTGTAAAAGCAGAACCAATTCACAAATTCAAATGAGCTTCCAGAGAGAAATTAAAACAAGCATTTAAAATTCCCCATGACTATTTCCCTCCCAAGAATTAAAAAATGTTTTTTTTATTTCTTATATTTAATGTAATGAGAAATGCATTTATTATAAGTATGAAGCTCATAGGCCCTGCAGTTTAAGAAATGTAGTGGGAAATAATTTTTCAGAGTGTCTGCTTCCTCCTGAATTACAATTCTCTATCTTCTCTCCAATTTAAACCCTAATGTTACAGTTGGATTTGCTAGTGTGAATTCTTGCTCTCAGAGTTTTATTGAAATCAATTGGTTTTCACAATGATTCAAGTCATTAAATCTAATTACAGGATTGAGAGTAGTCCTGGTTTTTATCTTTTGCAAAAAGTGTTTTCTACAAGGATATTCTACACAAATCTAATGTTTATCTTCATATATTTTTCAGATCATTAAATGCAATGAATTACAAGACTGCAAGTTTGGCATCATACTAGGTACAAACAGTGAAATGAAGTATACTTTTTAAGCTCTGTAAACTCTTAATATGTTTGCTAGTCAACATTTAAAGTAAATAATAACAAAAAAAAAGGAAATGTGAATTAAGGCACATAGGTCAATCAAATCTCTTTAATTATTGACAACAGTCTTTGGTTTGTAAATCTCAATCAAAAATAAATATTTAAAAATATGTGTTTATTAATGCCAACGTTATATTTTTATTTAAGTTAAGCTATTTTAAAATCTTACAGCTTAGCATGCTTTCTGAAATGTATTTTGCAAAATCTTATGTATTTTAGGTTTTAAGGTTAATATATATTGCAGTGGAAGAAAGAGATAATCTTCTAAAGTGGCTATCAAAATAAATATATTAACTAGGTCACTTATTACCCATAGTGGAACTAAAGTCACGGTTTCCCTTTGGAAGAAATAAAATTTGAGTTTGTGCCAACCCTATTGAATCTACATTTGTGTGAAAACTGTCCTAGAAAATACCTTAACCTTTAGGTAGGATGAGCTTCTCAAAATGACCAGCACCAAGGGCCGTTCGCAGTCAGAGCACACACAGTCCTTTACAAAGGGAGTCATCTCTACTTACCAGCATCTACTTACGTGTCCTCCTGGCAGCTCCAAGCGCTGCCATATTCCCTACCAGCTGCTTAATTTGTATGTGGAAGGAACCTCAGTCTCAACTGTCTTTCAAACTCGCTACTTTCCAGATGGAACCACAATCCCAGCTGTATAACTTGCCTACATCCTAATAATTTTTGTCAGGATTTCCATGAGATGTAAGATTTTTTTTTTGTTGTTGTTCATCAGAGCTAATTTATTAAAAAAATCAGCATTTATATTTCCAAGTTATTACATGAAGGCAACATGTAATAGGCAACATTCACTTTTATTAAAGATTTATCTCACCATGGTATTCTTGGAATGGTATCCTTTCCTCACTGCTAGCTGAGTGATAGTTTTAAAGGAAAGTCCACACTGGATTTCACAATTCCTGGCATCAGTGAAAATCCTAAAAAAGAAAAATAAAAAAAAGGGGCAAGTTTTCCAGGAGTTATCCAGGCATAAATTCTCTTACTTCAATTGATATTGAAGTATCCCAACAATATTTTAAATATTAATTTATACAGAATTTTTGATGGTTCTCTATCCAAATCCTAGAACATAGGATTATTCCTAGGAAGAGTTCCTTCCTTTTTTGTGGATACCATGTACTAATTGATGGTACTTGTGATGACCCCAGACTCTTTAGTGTTACCTTCATAAGAATATCAGGAAATTGTGCCAGTGTTGTTCTCTGGTGAACTTCCCAGACTCTGCCTTCCTAGGAAGGCTGAAATGCCCTGCACTTCCTCCTGACTGCTGTTCGGAGCTCTGTCTCTCTCAGCGCAGATGTGGCACAGTCTGCACTCAGGTTTTTCCGTACATTCTTTTGCTTCTTCTCTTCTAATTCTTCCTCTTCTACTTTCTTTTGTATTTCAGTAATCATTTCACTCTCTAACAAAGCTGGCATACTGGAAACTAATGAAAATATATAAAGCTTAATTTGGGGAAAACAAATGAACAACAACAACAACAAAAAACAATCCAGCCTGTTACAGAGGTGTGCCTTGTGTTGATTAAAGTCACACCAGCATTGTATGTCACCTAAAAGGTATGCAGACAGAAGTTAAATCAAGTTAGGGCTTCTTGCAGAAGTCACTGGTGAAATGTTTTAAGACAGTGTTCTGAGCCTGAAGCCTTAGGGGCAGAACTCCATCCACTGCAAACTGTCACAGTTAAATTTCTGTAGACTAACTTACATTATGTAGGGATCTACTGGTTTGAAGCTGTAGAACTCAGTCAAATATCAAAAGACAGGAGATTCCTAATTGTGAAGCTTCATAAAAATCAGTAAGCTGCTTTTTAGGGCATAGTAAAAAAAAATGATTTCCAGTTTTATAAAATTGTAAAATGTTCATCACAGTTTTTTTTTTAGAGCAAGAGCCTGTTGTAGATTCACAGGAATTGACTAGGAAATCAGCCAGCAAAAAAAAAGAGCAGACCCAAGAGTCTATCCCTAAATGTCTATCACATTTAGAGATCAGTGGAGAGCTCGCTGCAGTCAAGTTTCCGAACTTTTTGTATGCACTCTCAAGCAAACCCTCATTGTGGTTTTGCTTTATAGCAATACGTACATTCTGTAGAATCTCTTTTTCAAAGCTCTCTTTTTCTGGCATTCTTAACATGGCATGAGACATAACAATAGCAATACCAAATCTGTATTTTTTCTACTTAAAACCTGAAGCAATATACTTCTGAAGTGTTGGTAATAGTCTTACTAAGAAAAAAGGGATGAAAGGAACAAATGGTGAAGTTAGAAACATGAAATTATAAAACAAAAACACTGCTAATGCGGCATTGCAAAAGCTACTGCCTACCTTGTGACTGGCATTCCAGAGCTGCATGCTTTGGATCAGAAATTGCAGGGGAGTATTCAGAGTAACAGTTATCCTGCGTGATGCCAGAACTGCAGCCAGGTTTGCTCTGCCCACGCGCCAGCGCTGTAGCTCGGCCACGGAGATAAGCGTAATCGTTGTGCAGGTGGCGGAATTCAAACTGCAGGACATCCCGCTCATTTTCAACACTCCGCAGATGATTTTCTAATAGCAGGCGTTCTTCAGTCAGCTTTCTAATGTCACTCTCGTATTTGGAAGCTCCTTGTCTGTATTCCTGAAGCTCTTTCTTAAGTAACTGATTTTCCTCGGTGATGTTAGTTATTGCTGTTGATAACCTCTCGCGTTCTCTGTCTGCGTTGGTCAAATTAGATTTTAAAAGATCAATATCTGCTTTTGCATATCTGAGTTCAGTCATGAGTTTCTTTTCTGTATGAGCTTTTTCAAACTGAACTTTCTCAAAGTCTTTCTGCAGCATCTCTTTGGTATTAGAACATTCTTGCAGGGTCATTTCAAGGTTATTTTTTTTGTCCTCTAGTGCCTGTGTTAACTGAAGAAGGGTCTCCAGTTCAGATTTTGTTGCAGTTTCTTTTTCTCGCATTTGCTGTATTTCACTCTGATTTCTTTCAAGCTCTCCCTCTAGGGAATTCTTTTCTTTCATAAGCTGGGATGTGTCTATCTCAAGTTTTTTATTTGCTTCTTGTAACATGGAACGTTCCTTTTGCAAGGACTCTAATGTTGCATTGAGCCTTTCTTTTTCACAGGTAACAACAGTCATCTCTTCCTCTACTTTCTGGTTCTTAATTTGAAAATCCTTTAGTGCTTGTATTGTACGTTGGTTTCCATTATAGAGTTGAGTCCTCTCTTCCTCAAGGATATTTTTCTGATTCTGGAGTTCTTTGCATCTTCTTAACAGCTTCTTTACTTCCTTAATGCTTTCCTTACTGTCATCTTCTGATTTAACTAACTGGCTTTGCATCCGTTTCTTTTCTTCAACTAAATCTCGAATTTGCTTATTGTATATTGATACTTTTTCTTTCAAAGACTGTATTGTAATATTAAGAGGTTTCACTTTGTTCTTGAGAAGCAGATTTTCCGTCTCAAGATCATGTACTCTGTTTTGCAAGTGCTCAGAATTTTTCAGGGACTTCTGTAACCCTTCAGTTTTCTCATCATGTTCACAGGGTACTTGGATTTTAGTGAACTTCTGATTTTCAAGCCTCAGTAATGTTTCATTAAAAATACTCAGGCTTTGTTCTTTTGCTAGATGCTTTTTATGATCAAGCGTTATTAACTCATCTTTCACCATTTGGGAAAAAAAATTAAGCTGGAAACTCTCACCTTCACTGTAATTGCTTCGAAATTCTTTATGTACAGTTTTGCTTTCAGACTCTGCTTGTTCCTTGCATGCTGTTAGAGAAGAACTCCATGCATTGACACATTTGGAGTCTTTATAAAATTCTTGATCAAAATGTAGGTCACTTTCTTTATGTGAAACTGAAACAATAGATTCGTCTAAAGAGCCTGCTGTTTCTGGAATTTCTTTTGATTTTATGTTATTTAATTTTTCTCTGCATAAAAAGCCAGATTTTACTATATCATGTTCTAACAAATCAGAATCATTACTGCCTAACTTCTGAAATTGCTGTTTTGATGACTTGTTAGGATACTTAATATTGTCTGCTACATAAAATTCTTTGCCATATTTGGGAGAAAGTATGGAAAGTTTAGGTTCATTCAAAATTACCTTTTCATGGGCAGCATGTAAGCTTTCTGTCTCCAATTCTGCATCAGGTAGCAAATGGCATTTATATTGATTTTTTAGTGCAAATACCGTTGTGTTTCCCATTAGATCTTCTGTTTTTTTTACCTTTCCAGTTGCTATGGTTTTCAGTGAAATACTATGTATAATTTTTATATCACTGACCATATTTCCAGTACTGGAATTTGCTTCCACATGCTCATCAATACCGGCTTGTTGATCATGATGAACTTTTTTATTAGAAAGTGATGATTCAGGATTTTCTGCAGGCTACCCACAAAAAAACAAACAAACAAAAACTGTTACACTGTAAGAATTGTAAAAAAAAAAAAAAAGAAAGAAAAGAAAAAAAAGAAAAAGAGGAAAAAGGAACTGGAAAAAAAAAGAAAAAGAGGAAAAAGAAATTGGAAGCATAAGAAAACTGTTATTAAAGCCACTTATTAATCAAGACTTGTACAGGTTATCTGCCATTGTCATTTATGTATTTGTCACAAAAAAGGTAAGCAGTTCTGCTGATCGCTGGGACTGGCACCTCTTTCCAAGACGGTCAGGAGGCCACTGCTGGGGATTTGGTGTGACAGTGAAGTCAGGAGAGGGGCAGAAAGTTCAGGCATTACTGAGGCACCCCAGGCAAATGCCTCTCTGTGGTGGTTTACATGAAGGTGTGTGGACTATTGCAAAGGCAAAAGCCTGCACAGATTCACAGTCATGGAGGATTCAAGCTCTCCTATTGCCGCAAATCCTCCGAGCCAGAAATGAGTAAAGAAATAAGAAATTGCATTTAATATGTAGTTTTGAAACAGGCTCAAAATACTAAATAAGCATCTTAAGTTTAGATTTCACAGGGAGGGAGATGACCTCAGAGAGCTAACAGACTACAGTTATTAATGGTTGTTTTATAATCTCATGCCCTATGAAATAAGGGAAACCTGGAGTTCACACTAAGTAGACAGAAAAAGTGGGATTTATGCTACATTTCATAGGACTAGGACAACATTTATTCCATCTTGCCCTTCCTCTTCTTTTCTTGACTCTCAGCTCTATCTCCCTGTATTCTTTGCATGGCATTTCATGTCCATTAAATATAATCCAAATTAACTGATAAAATAAAGTCATGCCTGTGCAGAAAATAAATCGAGCTTCATGTAGGTCTTCCCAAGACTTTCAGGACTCTTTTGGGCAGAATTATATCAAAGTTGTATTACAGAGAAAAGCCTCAGGGAGAAGATACTATTTTATTTGTCCCCACAATATCCTTTGGGTTATTTTCCAGAAAACCTGCAACTCACAACCCACAGTGCAGCATCATCTTTAAAGAGAAACTTGTTTGTAAGTAAAAATTGGTAAACATACCAGACATACATCACTTGGGGTGCTAATCATCAGTATCTTGCCTGAGCTACACTGTGGAGTTTTCATTTCAATTATATTTTTATTTAGTATTTCGCTGATTTCAGACTGTACCTGGAAAAGATTGAGATTGAAAAAAAAATAGTTTTTCGGAAATCCTATTTTTATCAGTAAGTTCTTTTTTAGGAGAGACAGACTAGATGAAAGTGCTGTAGGAATTTGGAATTATGTAAAACCAAGAATGTGCAAAGATAAGTATACTTCCAGTATCAGAGTTCTTGTTCCCACATAAAGAATCAGAAGAAATGGTGGCATAAAAATGCTCCTAGAACTGCGTGAAACAGGGCGGTTTGAAACAGTTGTCTGCTGACAGTGACATGAAGTGGAATCAAGTTATTCAAAAACAACAGAGCTTCCCTGAGTTTATAGTGATGCAAAGGGTATCTAACCCTTTCTTATTTTCCCCCGCTATGTTTCTTTCCCCTTATACATCTCTCTTATTTTTTCTTAGTCTTTCTAAGCCTCCAAATAATACTATGATTAGGTGACAACAAAAACATGCAAACGGATTAGTTTATTAGCTATTTTATGATAAACATAAGGAATGTGCATAATAATCTTAAAATAATTTTAGATTGCTGTTAAAACTCATATGGCAGTATCTAAAAATTCATGAGGATGCAGCTTTTATCTTTATTTTAAGAGTATTTGGGGCCTGCTTTTACCATGTTAACATTCTCCAGAATCTGCTGCCGAAGAGTTTTAAAGGATTCCAGCTGTTGCTGAAGAATCTGCAATGTATAAAATAAATATTAGGAAAATGGTACATTTTGTTAAAATATTGAAATGAGCTAAGATGTCTCCTTTGGTCAAACTTGTTTCTTTTCCAGTTTTAAGCTTGCTTTCAGGCAGCCCGTGAGTGGGAGTTCACTGAGCGGTTCCTCAAGAGACACTTAGTCACCAGCTGCAGTACCAGAGGATTTCAGCGTGGTGCTTCACGGCCAGCTTACTCACATCACTAAAACCCACCGTGGTATCTGGCACTGCTTTGGATCTCAGTCATTGCACTGAAACCAAATTGGGAATGTGCTGATGTCAGAGTTCATCCTTCCAATTCGTCTTTCAGGGTTGGACTGACCGTAGGATTAGAAATTGGGAATCCTGTTATTCTGCATTATCAAAAAATTAGCAAAGCAGTGCAGTCGCTGTATTTATATTCATATTAGCTCATTCACATTCATTGACCACCCTAAGTGCCCAGGCCCGCTGCCCCGTCTGCAGTGGCCGCAGAAGCGCGAGCTCCAGCGCTTGGTGCTGGGAACTTGGAATCCGGTCCTCTTACGTGCAGGGCTGTTGTCGGGGGAATGGGCTCCTCTGCTCCCACTGCGCTGCTGCCTGGAAATTAAAGAACAGCAGCGCTGCAGTTGCCGGGGGCTGGCGCCGGCGGGAAGGGCGCTTCACCAGGCACCAGCACAGCGGCGCCGGGGCGCATCGCGCCGAGCTGCGGGGCGCCC
>NW_010588247.1:66713-93739 GCF_000705375.1 Tinamus guttatus | reverse complement strand
CAGCAGCAGCTCTGTGTTCCCGGCCCCCCGAGCCGCGCAGGAAGGCTGAGAAGTGAGTGCCTGAAGCAAGGCGGCAGGCAGCGCGCCGGCACCGCTGGCTGCAGCTTGGGACGGCGCTTGGCCGCGCAAAACCCACCAGCTGCCGCCCGCGGGTTGCTGCCTTTCTTAGGTGCGGGGCCGGGCCGAGTCAGACGAAGGTGTGTACCTGCTGTGGGGGCATCATGGCCCGTCCCGCTGATATCCCCAGAACTGTGGGGTGCCCAGGCTCAGGCTTTGGCTTGACTTTTGTTCAAAAGCAGCTCTGGGAAATGTGAGGGAAATGTCGCTGTGTGCCAAGTGTTTTTTCTTTTCCCCTCCCTCTTGTATTTTCATTGCACGGATCTCCCTGAGTTGTCTCTCTGAGTGAGCTTGCTTTTTGTACAGCCACATCTGACATTGATTGTCCTTCAAATTTTTATGTAATATTCTGCCATGCATTACTTAAATAAGTTGTGTCAATAAAGTTGCATCCTTTCATGGAAAAGGATTCCCTCCCAAAATAGCTAGAGCCCTAACATGTCATAACATATTCATATAACATAACAATATTCAGTGTTACTCAGTGTTTCCTGTTTTCTGTGGTATCTGATTGAAGTAATAAAAGAGACGTTCATTTTGAGGGGCCTGTACTGATGTGAGTAGACCCACTAAAAGCCCATTCATGCAATTAAATAACCGGTGAACACAGCCTGTAGTTTTAGTTGGAGTTGCTAAGACTGGTAAAAGCCTCAGCCTCCTCATAAATCAACTGTAACACTTTTAGCTGTACATATATGGGAAACGTTTGGTGACAAACACAGCTGCAAACGTAGAACTTCAGTGTTCTTTGGGAAAGCAGTACTACCAGGCATAAAGTTAATTAAATTTTAAGCTTTATCTGGATCAGGGTTTCATAATGGTTTTATAGCAAACCTAGTCAGAGAAAGCTATACATTTTTAAAAGCCAATATTACATAAAAGCTAGACATCTGATTGGTAGAATTTATTGATATAAGGTCAAATTTAACTGGAAAATTTAATTCTATATTCAAATGGCATATGTTTTTTTTAATAGGAATAAAGAAAGTGGATGAATACATAGTATACTTTGCTAACTAGTCTTTGTGGTGGGTGATGCTGAAGAAATTTGAGATTTTCTTTTTTATGCTCTGAAATGGCACTAATCATATAATCTTGATCCTAGAAGACTGCACATGTACTTATAGCATCAGAAGATTATAATTCAACAGACTGAGGAAAACATGTTGATAATGGCAAATATCAATATCCCTGTGGAAGGATGATTTGCAATTACATAGATAAGAGAGTCCAGTTGGGACTGTGGCTGTGAGTCCTTAAAGAGTCCTTAAGAGCTGCAAGAGTCAAGGTTTTCAGACACTCTAAATAGTTCTGATGTGTTTTTAAGGTTAGTGAACCCGTCTCACACCTGTCGATGGACAGCTGAAGTTCAGTGGCTGGAATTAGTCCAGGACTATTACACAACAACAGCTACAAATATGCAAATATTATATTTAGCTACATACTCTTCAACACCCCTCCATCCTCTTTTTTTTTTCTGTTTTAATTTTTGTGGCATAGAGCCTTGATCTGTGCTCATGGTGCACAACATGGTGCACATTGCCACAGTGATTTTTCCTCTGCTTACAGTTTTTGTTTATATTGGATCCTACTCTGACATCAGTGACACTGGACTTCAAAGGTGTTTGTTCAGCACTCCGCTGCAAAAAAAGACTGGACTCAGAAGCTTTTACTGGGAGTAACTGGTGAAGAGATGATTAGTCCTTAATGTTTCAATAGTGGTTTTTGATTTTCTTTTTTTGGTTATGATTTCTATTTGTCCTTAAGATATACAAGCAAATCCAATTTCTCAAAATACTGAATTTTTATTGTCAAAAAACATGGAAATGTTAAGATCAGGGAGCTCTTGCACTGATGTGTGTGTGTGGATTTACATCTACAAGTCTATTTAGTATTACCAGGAAGTCTGTACGTAGCAGCCGATGAAGATACATGTAGCTGTCTTTTCTTCCTTTATGAACCATCTTCTATAATATTTTTAGTTGCTTGTTTTTATGATACAGAATTACCTTAATTGCACAACAGATTTCTCATCCAAAAAACACTCAAAATCTACATAAAAGACATGCTGACAAAAGCAGACAAAAACTTTGCAAAGCAGAGAAACAGAAGAAAGGCAAAAATAGATAAAATAGAGCATTTGCAGCTTAAAAAAAAAACCAGTGCTTCAGAATCTTTCCAGAAATGGAGCAATAATTGGAAACACTAAAAGGTAAAAGTAGAAAATGAGTAGTCAGGATTCTGAAAGATGTGAGATTTGTTTAGCAGCATGCAGTTACATGAGTAAAGGACAAGGCTGTCAGTTATGAGACTGCACTACTGAATTCGAGTATCGTAGTCCAAGAAAGAACAAACCTTTCAAAAGATACTGTTTTTAAGTGACAAAGAGAGAAATTTATGATACATTCTTAACATTTTTATGCTGTTGAGGTAACTTGGAAGAGCTTAAAGAATCCATAATTCAGTATCAAATTTTAATGGCGATCAATATGATAAGTCTGGTAGAAGACGTATGATGTAGTCAACTACATTTTTACAATGTAGTTGTAAAAATGAGGGTGGGAAAGCATGCCAGCCCTCCAGCCCGTATACACAAGAGCAAAAAGATTTTAACTAAGGCAGCAAACAGGGACAATACACAAACAAAGAAATTACAGTATTTTGTGCAATGAAGTATATTTCAGCTGTAGGTTTCAGGACTTCTCAAGTTGCCACTGTTCGGGGTCTCAGGACATGGAGCCTCTTCAGAAAGCTCATCAGAGCAGGGCTTCTGTGGCTACCAAGGCTGGCACATTAGCTGAGCTGGCATTGCAGTCCCAGGTTCTCTGTGTGGGTGGTGGACATGAATGTGTGCAGAGGAGGGACTTGGCCTTTATTTCCACATGGTATTGGGTGGACCACAGTAGGTGTGTGGTACTTTGGGTGGCCTGCTCGCCTTGTCCCCTGCTGTTTTAAGAGCGGAGGGCCAGTGACCCTTTTAAGTGGGGATATGTTGTCACAGGTGAATGTGATGCCTAATGTCTCGTTAAAGATTTTGGTGAGAAAAATGAGTCATATGACACAAATATGTGTCAGACTAGTCAGATAACAGGGAAATCATTTCTGCTGCAGGTGAACTCCACTGGCTGAAAACACTCTTCTTTGTGGGAGGTACAGGGAAGCATTGTGAGTGAACCCTGCGCTCACTTTGTTGTAAGAGTCTTTCTCTTATATCTTACAGGTAGTCATTTTGAGTTGAAAGAGACATTCTCTGAAGATAAAGGTACATCATTATTTCTTCTTGAAGACCTAAGTGGAACTCTGCTTTTCCCTTCTATTCTTCTGATTGATGATTCCAATAAGCAGGTATGATTAGAGGTTAATATTTTGAAAAAAAAAAAAGTGTCCTTTCAAAAACTGATGCTGGACACACTCCCCATCCTTAATGATACTGAAAAATACTTATTTTACAAATTACTCCTTACTCAAATATCATCTCATGAAAAACTTTATATAAACATCAGGTATTACTCTTTTAATAAGAGTGTTCAAGAATTACCGGGGATTACTAATGTTTTCCTTAACTAGAAACTGACATTGATTGCATCTATCTTAAAGAAAGCCTTACAGGAAAAGTCAGCAACGATGTTCACTAATTGCTTTATTAAAAAAAAAATCTTTCTTGAAACAGTGCAGTGTGCTCATCATTGCAATGTTTGAGACTGTCCTACCTTGAGACTGTATGTCCTACAACTTAATAGTGCCATGAGTTTCTTCAGGAAACTGGGTTAAATGTGAACAGCTGATGAAATTTGTCAGAGCCCTTAAATACGATAGAAATATTAGAATCAGCTGCAAGGGCAGCTGTCACCTCTTGATTATTGTCAGATGATGAGTGGACTCATTCCACAAACCTTTGAACAGGTGCAACCTAGGCAGGTTTATTAAAACATTGTAACGGTAAGTGTTCAAGTATGTGAGGCATTGGGCTCTGATGGGCTGACCACAGAGCTAGAATACATTAAAGATCTGAAGATGTTAGTTTGGTCCAGTAACCTGAGAACCAATGTACAAGTCTGAGCTACTCTTGAATGCACTTAAACTGATGTCTTTCAGGGAGGACTCAAGTATCAAGGCCAGGGTTATTTAAGACAAATCCGTTTATCATGATAGCAGTGTAGTGATTTTGGTCGCAAACTTGCTGAATTTTGTGTGTACGAATGAATCCACCACATTGTCCACATTAGGACTTTACTAATTAATTTCTACAATGTGTCCAGTAGCCTTTGCTTTTGGTACAAAGATGGAAGGTCAGACAGTTATGAATGTTGTCTGACTTTAGAGTGGGGAGAATAAAAAAATGGTTGACTGTTTGACTTCTGGATTACTATATTGATTTTTTGTAGTGTGTTGAGGACAGGACTCTGAACCTTTTCAAGCATTTAGGAGGAAGGACTATTTCCATGAAATTGAATTTAGTAAGTTTTTGGCGAACTGTAGCAAGATCCAGTGCAATACTGCAACCTGACTTGACAACTCAGTATTTGTCTGGATGATAGCGCTGTTAAGGATATTTTTTTCAATCCAGACTTTTGCCTGGAGGAATGCAGTAGCTGATACTATTTTATGGTAATAGACATCAAAAATGGCATCTGTGTTTGGGTGTGACTTTTGAAGAACAGCCTTTGTGTCATGAGGGCATTAAAACGCTATACTTAATACAGGGGTTTTACCTCATTACCTTCTGGTGTGTACCTGTAAGGAAAGACGGCACTGTATCTCACGGGTCCTGTGCATCATTTCTGAAATGGTTCTCTTCCATACTGTGTCAGAGAAGAGGTTCATGCTTCAGGAAAGTCACTTATTAGGCAGTGAGTGGGAAGTGCATACACAAAAGGCAGTTTAACAGTCATGTGCTATATGCATGCAAAGAGAAGGATCTTGTAACAAAGCATAGTGAGAATAGGAAAGGGTACATGCATTATGAAGCAGAGAAAAAATAAGTGAATATTTTTATAGTTACAATCCTGTATTATGGTCAAAAAGTCTTTGCTAAATCCCTAAGACTATGATTATGTTGCATTATAGTCAAATTTGTGTCAAATAGAAGTGTAAAGAACTAGTCCTGTTAGCAGAACAAGGGCCGCTGTATAGTCTCTTGTTTTTCCAGTTTATTGGAGTTTAGGGAAAAGAAAAATTGCTAGGAGCTAGCCAGCAGCATGATCAGCTGATGTAAGGACTTTACACGCTGGAGTGTACTACTAGTAACAAGTACTTGGTGTGTTCTTTCTTTGTGCTGAATGCTTTCCATGGTATTTATGGCTTTGTCTCACTTGGTAACTCTTACAGCTCTTTTATTTCAACATCACTTCATCACTTTTTATGAGGAAAAAGCAAAAAAAATAGTGGTTTTAAATGTTCATGTTGTTTATCATTTTATTGTGTGTTTTTCCTTTTGTACTCTAACTGCCTCATCTGCTTAGCCTGGATTTTAAGCTGTGGGGGAGCGATTATTTCTTATTATTATATAATGCCAAGCACAGTGGGTCCATTTTTGAGTATTCTTGTAATACATGCTTTTCTTCTAAATAATGAAGTGATATAAGGTAGACCTTAGGGAAGAATCTGACTTTGAAACAATTAACACTTTCCATCTTATACACCCCAGGTGGGTATAGCTGACTGAATCCTCTTGCTCTAAGAAGAGGCGCAAGGGGCCTAGAGCAGTGATACTTGAACAGAAGCCCCATCTGCAAAAGTGACTATAGGTTGGAAGGTAGGAGTATTCTTGCAGTGAAAATAAACTGGAGTTGAAGGAATTGTTTGAGGCAAACAGCGGAATGAACTTGAAAATAATGGTCAGGCCAAAATAAAATTCTTAGTCAAGTGTCTCATATGTGAAGGTTTTAACATATTCCCCAACAACTTTTAGAAAATGTGTTTAAATGCACATACTTTAAAAGCAGAAATGTACCAATTTTAGTATTAGTTAAAGTATAGTGGTGCTATACTTTACTATACCTAGCTGTATAGTTATTTCCTTTTATATTGTTCATAGAAATTTGAAACAAAAGTCTTGATCAAACATCTCTGCATCTCGGAATGTCTGAAGCTTTCTTCCAACTTCTGCAGACTGGATCTATTTCTAGTTTTAATCATGGTCAATGATTTCATTTCAGTTAGAAATCTTTTAATTTATAAAAGTGACATGAAAACCCTCAGACAGGCAGTGTGTTGCAGTAGGAGCAGATTAGTTAGTACTGAGGACCTGACATCTACATAATAGGCAGGTTATTTAGCTGTTTTAATTCAGTGATCTGAGGTCCCAGTAGTGATTGGTGTGTACTACCTGTGTTCCTTGAGAGCCTGTTCCGGCACAGTTTCATCCTAATGGACACCAGTTTGTGCACTGAGAAACTGTTCTGTAATGTGAACCAGTAAGTATGTAAGAGTGATCAGGGAATTATTCCAAAACGCTTCTGATGTGAACAAAAATGTTAGCATTAAAAAACAAACAAACAAGCAACCCAAAAAACCCTTCCATTTTGTTTACTGTGTGAAGCTAATAATGCTTTTTGAAAAATTACTTAGCATTCCCTATGTATGGTTAGTTGCAGCATATGCTTGCATATGTAACAGAAAAATTAAAAAGTTATGGAGCAAGTGGAACAGCACAGTTTCTTTTAATTGCTTTTAAAACATTTTTAGGTTTCATATTGTTCATAATGCTTCAGTATTACCTAAGAGAGCAAAAGCATTTGCCTTAGAACAATTGATGCAAAAGCAACCTGTCTTTAATCCATATACCTTCAGACACAGTTTTTGGCAGATGTGTTTTGAGAATTACTACTTCATAGAAGTTTTTCAATTCTCCCAAAATAGCACTGCTATTTCACACCTGTTGATCGACATCTGTAGAGTCCAGATAACAAGCATGTGAAGTCATACTTAGTATCTTTCTGTCTAAAAATAAATGCCATAGATCTCTACAGCTTGTATATATATTTATATATATATATGTATGTATATAAGAAATCTGGACATAGCTGTGTGACATTGTAGCATCAGGATTTACTATCAGGATTTACTGGCTATGCCATTCTTAAGCCAGTGGATAAAGTGGACAGTTCTTTAGCTGGACACTTTGTAAAGGAATTGTTCTGGGAACTACTGACACCCTAGTGAGACAAAAATGTGCCCTTGAACATGAGAGTTCCTGTGTCTTTAATTTCCCCAGACTGAAAAGACTGTAGGATGAAATTCTTTGTTTTTCTTCTCTATCAGGATCAAGGATTTTATAATTTGCATGAACTGAAAATCTTTGTTTTCTGCATATTACTGTAAAGGCTTTCACATTGGGTTGATACTTGCAATTAGATACGCTTACCCTCTCGTTCTGTTAATGTCCTCTCCAGCCTCTCAAAATAGCACCATGTCATGATGCAATGCAAACTGAACTTCCTCAAAGATTTGGCATCAGGTCGTGTTCTGTGACTTTGTTTTAACCTGACAGTTTTTGTAGCTGTATTCCTGAGAGTGTATTTGTCCTGTTAGAGGCAATTTCTGGTTTTCAGTTTTTACAGCACATGTTTCTAAAATATTCAGTTTTAGAAAGTTAATTATGACCAGAATATATATTTAAATGCTTAATATTAAAATTGTTCCATTCCTGCCAGAGGTTTTGATACATCTGAGGCATACTCCTCTGTTGAATATGCCAAACTTCTATTATTGTCAAGTCACTTGACACTCACACTTGCTCATTTCTCATAGCAAAGGGGAAAACAAAACAAAACAAAAAAACTCAGAATGTTAATCATATGTAGTAGATTTATTTTAACCTTCAGTCACTCCACAAAGAAATGAACATTAAGCAATTATTTTAAAACGCCAATGACATTTCAGGCAAAACAAAATAGACATTATGTGCATTATGTGCATTCTTACCCTCAAAAAGGATTTTCAGATTTAGTTTATGGACTTTATCAGTAGAAAAATATAAATACTACATATAGCCTCCTTGATGTGTGAGGAACAGAATTATATTAAGGTGTATCAGTATCTGCTTTTGTTACACAAACATGACTGCAGTGATACACGCATTTTAAAAATGTCTTAATTCTGAAATAGTGCTTGAAAACATTGACTATGTAGACGTTGTATTTCAGGCTTTAGGAAACATCTGTTTTTTTAGAATAAATATAAAGTATATACAGCTTCTTATTTTGGTTTCATGTTTTTCTTATGTTTTAAGCTTCTTATATTGTAGAATGGGAAAATAATGTAGGATTGTTTGCCAGTGAAATTGTTCATTACTAATCTATTAATCTTGTACACTTGGTATAAAACTTAGTGGATTTGCCCAAGTTTTAATTTAACATTTCTATTATAAGAATTGAATGATTCAGAGGCAAAAAGTACTATTTTCCACAGAAAAGCTTTTACATTTACTTTCATTCTTAATTTACAGAACAAATTGTTTTCCATGAACAATAAATGAGTGCCTGTGCCTCAACAACTTTCTGCTAAGTGAAGTGAAAGCTGATTTCATTGCATTTTGCAAATCATTAAAACAACATAGAAGTTCTATTTTGCTTTTTACTAGAAGTTTTTATTATACTAGCCCTTTTATTGCATTAATTAATTCCTTATTACATTTCTTGCATCAGAAAATTAAGTAAATAAACTCCACATCCAAAGCAAGGTAAGCACAGTCTATGTTTGGCACATTAATAATGAATAATAAATGGTTGAAGCAGACATAACCAACTTTTTTTCGTTCTCTTCTGGCAAAACAGCTGCTTTCCTAATGATCTGTCAGGTGTCTTAATTTGGTAGGGCCCAGCCTGTAACACAGTGAGGCCTTTAATGACTGTGATGTTTGCACAGATACATAATTTATGTTAAAAATAATGTCTTCATTACTTATGTATGTACCATAGTAACTATTTAAGACCTCAGCTGCTTCAGTGTTTTAATCCAGTACAGCTGTTATCAGGGCTCTTTCTGTTAACATTCCATTGAATTATATTGTCATCTCTAAAGATAATACTTCAGCAGAATCTTACTGGTATAATTATACTACTGCTGGTTAATAGACTTCCATTTCGCTCTGAATGCCGTAAGAAAAGGTTTTAAAGCTATTACTTTGGATTCAGACAGAAGTCCTGACAGTGTATTGCTGTTCTAAGCTGTTAATGACTTTTTGTGTGCATGCATATATTTGTGTGCTAATGTAAGACTAGCATTTGGGGTAAACAGTAACTGCTTCATATCCCTCTGGTGGTCGCATGCGAGCTCGTGCATGAGCTTCGCAGTATAGTTGTCCCTCCACAAAGAAGTAGCCCTTTTGTTTCAGGTTTAGATTGCAGTCAGAGCACACAAAACATTCTGGGTGTCGGTACTTATCACGGGCCTTCACCACCGTCCCTCTATTTGGAAACAATAAAAATTAAAAATAAAAACATTAGAATTTTAAGTGAGAAGAAACGACAATATGACAAAATATAATTTCTAAGTATTTATGTTCAGGCGTTTAGGTAATTCATCTGGTAGTTCTGCCAACTGCTGCAAACATATTTTAAGGCTGAAAATTGATTCTGAATAAGTGAGATATAAAATGCCATAAATATTTTGACATAGACAGCTCAATAGTTCATTGGAAAGCCAAATCTGAGTTATAACACAGAAAGTATAGTCTAAAGAAATCGAAAGGTGACAAAATGAGTTTAAAAAACATTTCCTTATTATGGTCTGAGCTCATCTGTAGGTTCAAAGTAGGCTCAGAAAGCATCCTAGAAACTCTCACTAGATTGTCAGAAGGATACTTTATGCTATAAAGCAATTTTGAGAATCCATAAACTGCATGTTACATGTTTGTTACATATATTACCTATTTAATACAGTTAACTGCTGGTTTCATTCTCTCTGTTAAACTGACTTGCAAAAGGTCCTCAGGCATCTTAACTGAAGCTTTAATAGTACGTCACTGGGACTGGCACATCTGCATTAAAAACATGTAAGGTCCAGGCTTATGAACACATTACATTAGAATTGTCCTAATGCCTCTGTGCTCCAGACTCATTTTTCTACTAGACTGAGATCACACTTGGAAAACATTCGTTCAGTTAGTGGTGGTGTTTTTTTAAAATTTGTGCTTAAACTAGAGATTTTTATAACTAAAAAGGAGCAACTTACAGAATGCCATTTCCACATTTGTCACACAGTGGCACTTTCTGGACACTTGCTGTACCAGTAGGTATCTTCGTTACAGGTGCTTTCACACTTCTTGTACCCATAGGACGTCCCTCTGAGAACCGAAACAGTTTGAAAATATTCTGGTTTTAGTTACAGGCTTTCATTTAATCAACTAACTATAAAGTTACTCTATATAAGTTTAGTAGCACAGATCCCATGCCTTTGAAATTGGGAAACAGATTTTGTAGCTGCAGCAAAAAGAGCAGCAACAGCAGTGACTATTAATAAAAATCTCTCTGTGACCAATCTGCCTTCCTTCTTCAAGGCTGCCTCATGGGCATCTTCTAACCAGCTACCTGTCAGTAGGCCTTTGGTATAGCAAGAGACGTATAGAGAAATACATATAGAGAAATAGATGCATTTACCCCTTCTCTGGTAAAAAGATGCAAAATCTTGTATTTGGATACAAAATTTAAAAAAATAAGTACCTACCTATTAGAATAATTTTATTTATATTTTATTATTTACACTGTTTATAAATGCAACAAACTTGTAGCCTTTAATAATGTTCCTCATTATTTTCAAAAACCTCATAATTTTGAAGAACTGTGACTGTAAATGTTTTTGCTGTCTTCAGTTATTATTTGGAATGAAGAGGGGATATGTGAAACTTATCTCAGGAACTGGTCTAAATTCTGTTTTCCTGGATGTGGGAGATAACTTTTTCTCCTCCTACCCCCAATCATGGGTATATGCAGCTTGTTGCTATCATTCAGTTAAAATCAGCTTTATATTTTAACAGTCCTAAAACTCGAGAAGAGAGTCTGAATTTTTTTTTAACACCCCCATTTCATTCCCACAGCTATGAGAACAAAAGGAGAAAATTAGGATGCTGGTGTATTATCTACCATAGACTTGGGCTTTTAGAATTTTTTACAGCTCTTATCTCCCTTGTTTTCTTCTCAGACTCCCTTTTCCCACACACATGTGGGAATAATGCTTTGAACATAATCACCTTCTTCGGAGACTAAATTCTGGAGCACTTTAAAGGAGCCAGACTGGCGAGGCTGACTGGGCTCCTCCTGGTTGGCATGCAGCATCCTGTACACGTCAGACTGAGGTATTGAGGTGGGAGCCGGGTCACTGCATCATAGGGAGGAACAGCAAATAAAACAGTTATCAAACATAACTTTAAAGCAGTAGCTGTACCAGGCACAGAATATGATTTCAGTTTCTAGAACTACTGAAAGACATTTTTCCCTACCATAGTGTTGCTTGCGTAGTCCTCTTGTGATCAAATTTACTGAAAAAAAGGTAGCTGTGGAATTCTAACAAAGATAAACCTACAAACCCAAGACAGTATTTCTGTAATTGCTATTCTGGCTCTAACGGCTGCTTGAAATATGCCACGACCTGTTGCTAAACCTCAAAGAGGTTGCATTCCTGTGATCAGCTGCTGTACTACCAGTTGGCCTTTTGTGCAGTATTCAAAAATCCATTTTCAAAGCAGTTGGCCTCAGCAACATTGCTAAAGTCACAGCTCATAGCTGTAGATGGGACCAGCCAAAATATAAAGAAACAAGTCTTTTGGAAGAGTATCATGATGTTGAGGTGTTCTCACTTTTGATTCAATCGCCGATTTGGTTCAATCACTAGTTAATACAGTGATTATCTGACTAAGATAGTACTTACTTGGCTTAATGGTTGAGTTTCCATTGACTCTTGAGCTTATTCTTTATAAGCTTTTATGAAGAATATTTCATGGTATATTAAACTGTGTTACATGTGTTAAAATAATCACAATAACTAACATTTTGAGGGGAAGAGCAGGTGACTACATGTACTGGTGGAATTAGCCTGAACACATACCATCTGTAAACATCTTACTGCCACTGGGACTAATTAGAAAGGTAAAAATACACTGGCTTTTGGCTTACATGGCTCTTTTTTTCTTTCTTTTTTTTTTTTCCCAGGGTAGTATCTAGGCTAACATGACACAGTAATAGCATCAGGAGTTTAGCAGCTAGGTTAGGACCCCTAGTTGGTTGTGTTAATTCTTTTAATCTTCATTACTAACCAGATTTCACTGAGTCATTTTGAAACAGGTTAAGGAAACACCATTTTTTTCTATCATTACAAGCTTGTAATCTAAAGAAGTTTTCTCTTTAAAATACCCACCAATATCCTAAAAGTTAAACTAACACGCAATATATAATTATGTACAAAAAGCAAACCACTTACCAGACAGAGTTTGAAATAACCTTTCAAAGTTCATAAGTAATGAAGGAGTCCCAAAACAGAAGAAACACTTCAGAGCTAACAGAGTCAATTGCCAAACTGGGAATATCATAGGCATTTGTGAAATCTGATTACTCTGACCTTAATGCTTTATTTCAGAATAAAGAAAAAGCAAGTTGGCTTTTTTTTTGTCTTTAATTTTTATGATTGAAGCTAAATAATCATGCAGTAGAGTAATATAACCACTCTGCAAGATTTCATGAATTTCAGCACTGTTTTCACGAGATCAGCATAATCTTAACTACTTCAATGTAATGTTGATTTTTATGGCTAGTAACAACCAAATCTGCAAGGTGCCGAAGAAGACTCTCTGGTGCCAGTGATTAATACTTCTTACTTAACGTGCCAATAAGTAATACTTCTTATTTAAACAATTAGTAGTTAGCTTTAGTTTATAACATTTACATTATAAATGATTAACTTAAATACTTTTGTAAAACACAAAAATAAGATGGTGCAAAAGTTAAAATAATGTGAATGGTGCTTTGAAAAAAAAATAAGAAAGGATAGAGTTTTAGAGTTTTCTTTTGTCTGATCTTCATCTTTATCTACACAAGGTTCCTACCTGACTTATTGCGGTGGGTAAAAATTGTAAATCAGCTTTTGACAATTACAGATATCAGCTAGTAGTCCTAGAAAGTCAATTCTGGCTCTTTTTGCCTAAGAACTAGTGGTATGGAATGAGTTGTCCTGCGTGATTTTTAAATAAGTAACTAGGATACTATTAACATCTACAAGATATTCAGAGATTCATAACTTATATTTCAACAGTTCAAATCATTTGGATTTAATGCTATTATTTTTATTATTAATAATAAGTCATTAAATTGTTTTTAAATAATTACTGATTATGATAAGAATAATAAATAGTTGTAAAACTGGGGGGGAATCAGAGTCTTGATTTGGAGTTGTCAGTTAGCAAACAGTCCAGGTAGTACCATCAGTTTCTATAATTAGCTACAAGTACAAGGTTATTGCATATGAAGTATTTATTGGCAATATCAAAAGACTCCTTAAATACTTTGGGTTAAAAAAATTGTGAATTATTTGTATTTCAATGCAAGCAATTTAGTTTCTCTATAATCCTTTCATACATTATCCTAGAATCAGTGTAATATTATTAAAGCTCATGAATTTTTGTATGTTTTAAATTTACATATTCATAACTATGAAACATACTGCTCTAATTACCTCATTATGGGTGTTTCCCCCAGAGCTGTAGAAACTTGGCCTTGCAGTGTTTCCATGATATTGTCATCTGAGTACAACTGCAGAGGTGTGTTAAACTGGGCATGTACAATCTTGACACCGGGAAGTTCCATTTCCAGGGGAATGTTAGGGGCCATCCTAGATACTGCTTTCAGCTCCGTGGGGCAGATGGAGCTAACAGTGCTAATGGAGGAGGGAGTGCTGCGTCCACTGCCGCAGTCAATCCCCGAAGGAGTGCTGCATCCACTGTGTTAATAGCCAGGTTACCGAGCCGGGGGCAGTGCATACCAGATTATACACAGAGAGAGAAGAGTAAAGGAATATGGTGATGTTAACAAAGCTGAAAACATACACACACAATAGAACAGATAAAAAGCAAAAGTGTAGAAAATAGAGAAAAGCAAAAGTATGTTTAGTCACTAAAAGTATTTTCTTGTAAAAAGTATCAGTGTCAATTATAAATTATTTCTTAAAATTCTGGTATATATTTTATGAAGAGACAATTCAGAAGAGAAGATTACTTTGCACTTTTAGTGCTAGACTTTCTTGGAGAGTTGATTAAGTCTCTCCAAAGCTCTTTGTTGTAGATGAGTAATTCTTAACATATCCGGATGGGAAAAATGAGCTTATGCGAGTTGTCTGTATCAGTGACAGAACAAACACATGCATCACTGGAAACTTAAACATATCAGTCCTGTACCTAACAAGCCATCTCAGTCCATAGTTGAAGAGACTTCTAAAGTAGTGCAAAATAATGTGTTTGACTTCTACCTGATTTCTTTAAAGTCCACAATAAAGTATTTCTTAATCTTGTAAAGTTAGCTTAACAATATACTCGCAATTTTTAAATATTTGTTGAATTTGTAAAGGAGAAAAAAATGTTGGAATAAACAGCCATACTTTTGCATTTCTAAATTACAGTGTTTCCAATAGAATGAAAAGTGGCCCTTCACAAGAACAGTGAGTGTAATCAAAGAACTCATTTTGGTCAGACCTTTTTAAGGTCTTCTGAAGGCTTTTGAAGTTGATTTTTCAATATTTTGAAGTATTTTATATATTATAAGGGATGTGCTCTTTTAGAAAAATAGTAATGCTACCCTACACACTGAAGTACAGTTACTACACACCAATTTAATATCTCTGAAAAAGGACTAATAAAGTAATGTTATGACCCTCCATGAAGATTCAAGTATTTTTCAGTGTTAGCATTTTGAACACTTGACTGTTTTCTCCACAGCACCTCAGAGGCTTTTTTCATTCAGACATATTCATTTCCTATAACTATAAAAATGCATAAAGCAGCCTTTAAACAATCCTATTCAGAGCTGCAGGATGATACATGACTTAACCTTTTTGCTCCAACCTGCATACTATGGTTGCAGTTGGTTTTTTCCAAAGTAATCAGTTCTGTGTAAACTAAGCAGAATCCTATATTACACAGTTTGATAGTCCAGTATAGTCATTCCCAATAATCCTTCTGAGTGGAGAAAACCCCAAGTTCTGCCTTTGATTCACTGGGGAATTTGTGTGGAACCACTTTCTCAAAAATGTAGAGGGAAATACATCCTCTACCTTCAAAGGCATATCAAAAGACAGTTAATTCTAGAAAAGACAAGCGGATCATAAACCAAGCATACCATTCTATTTCATCAGCAAGCATAAGCCAGCCAAAAAGATAACACAGAGTAATTTGTAAATTTATAGGTTTCCTTTTTTCTTTTGGAAAATGAAATCCACCAGTAAAATAAGTTTTGTCAGTGCTGATAGTGTTAGTAAGTGGAAAATAGTAGGAAAAAGCTAGAAGAGGCATAACCATTGTGGTGAGCAGCCAAAGCAGCGTTAAAGCAGAGTAAGATATAAATAAGATAAAATAATATATAAAATAACTGCCACATACTTTTGTCAGAATAAAATCTAAAATTGTCGCTAATGCCAAATCTGTTAGCTCAGTCCCAGTGTCCATAATAAGGTCTTCTTTTAGTGAAAGTCCTATTTTCATCTGGCCTCGGCTGTCCTACAGAGACATTTAGTGAAGATGGAGGTTTGTTTTTTACTGTCTTTGACAGAGGATATACAATAAGCCAGGCAGGTGCAAAGACAATTGAGAAGCAGTGACAACTGCTGCTTTGCAAATACAGCATTCTTCATTGGAGATTTGGGAACTCCTAAATACAGATTTTTACAAAGTTAGAGCACCTTGCACATCTTACTTAACTAAGGTGCTGAAAGTTCCTGCATTTGTCAGGTTAATTTTTGCATTTTTTTTCCCATGCTCGAGAATGACCATCTGCTTACATATTTTCACTGAAAATGCTGGGTACCTAAAAGAGATTTCTAAGTTAGGACATTAGGTGCTGACCAACCCATTGGTACCTAATAGTCCAAAAGTCAGGTGAGTACATGTAGCTGCCACTCAAATTTAGAGGTCATGTATCATAACCAGGCTGCAAGGAGATACAGGTGCTCTTTCTCCACTGAGAAACTGGACTGTTGGTTCTTCTCCATGGATAGAGACCCAACCCAGCTGCTATAGTCTCTTCTTTATCACACAGATGCTTGAAACATAATACATTTCACAAAAACTCTGTAAGAGGTTGTCTATTGTACATGAAAATCAATTATCATCATGATTTTTTGGGGGCCAGTTCATCAGACTGAAATTAGTGTAACAACTTCAGACATTTAGAACCTTCAGCATGACATGTGGAGCACTGAATCCCCTAGGAAAAACCGCAACTGCTAGAAAAGATAAAAGATCCCATCTTAGTATAGATATAGGATCACTCAAGCACTGTTGAGCCCGCTTGCCTTTATAACCACAGAGGTTGCATTGTTTCCCCTCTAAGACTGTAAAAAAATACTGTGTTAGGCATTTCACCCCCTAGCACTGTTGAGCCCGCTTGCCTTTATAGCCACAGAGGTTGCATTGTTTCCCCTCTGATTCTAAGACTGTAAAATAATACTGTGTTAGGCATTTCACCCCAGTTATGATAGCAGAAAATTACACTAAAAAGATGGACCTAAGTATGTAAGTTTTTCTTCATTTAAGAACTTTGCAGACATGTGGCATCAGATAGTAGTGCTATTTTAGGTCTGCATCAGCTTGCCTTCTGAACAGGGGAGTCTGCTGAAGAGTAAACTTGGCACCCTCTGCATGGTCAGATGATAACTGATATAACTAGCTATCTTTTATTTTGCATATTTACAAATTACATATATTCCCACTTGGACAGAAGAATGTTTAGTTCCATAGTTTTCTAAATATGTAATATTCAGTGTGGCACTGTACTATAAAATGAATCAAGTACAGTTATTTCAGACTTGTGTCAGTATAAATGAGATTAGAATCTGGACCTGCTTTCTTTTGGAAAGAGAATTTTGAATTTCAAGCCTGATCTCTGCAAGTCAACAATTTTCTTCATTAGGACTTCAGCATTTCTTTACTACAAGCTATTTCAGTACTACAAGCTATTTTCAAATGCATCCATATTTTTTATTAATATGAATTGTGAGTATCCGTTAAAAAATAACACCATGCATCCAAATCCAACACAGCACTCAGAGTTTATAACCTGCTTCGGCCTGAGACTATGAAAGGTTTGGGCCGAATGTTATGCTTGTGTTCAAAGTAGTTCGTATCCTGAAAAGAAAAGAGGGTTAAAGTAACTTCCTTTAGCCTATAAATGCTTATTTCTAGATAAAAAGTAGTTTCCAAATTCAGAAAAGAGTAAACATGAAGTAATCATGTTTATTTTTTACATTCCTGGTCTCCAAATATAATCACTTTTGTATTCAGAGACTCCGAGTGTAAGATGCAAGGATGAAACATAGTGCTGCAGCCTAGTTCAGAGAGCAAATTTTAGCTACCTGCAGAGTTGCTATCACACAGCTGAATGTATCATTTTCAGTGCGGGGGAAAAAAACCAAATCTTCGCTGATCACCAGACTCAGTTAGCTCCTGTTTATCAGCAAACAGCAAGAGCTGGACTTTTTAACTGGAAACAAAACAATGCTATTAGCACAAAAGAGCGTATAGTATAAGTAAACGCCAGTACTCACTTGGGAGATGAGTTAGAAATGAGCCCCCTCAGTTGTCCGTGAAGCGCATCTTGAATATTGCCAGATGAATAGAGCCCAATTGGAGAGTTATAGGAGGAGCTCACTACCTGTCTTTTGTCATCAATATTTGCTGCTGCAACAAAAGGCTGGGCCCTTCTGTTGTGAGCTGTACCAATAGGCTTGAATTCCTGTACATAATAGGCAGACAAAATACACAAAGCTACAATGCACACCAAAGCTGGCAATGAGTAAAACTGACAACATCAGTTAATCTGTTAATCTCTGCATTTTTCTATTTTTGCAACTCTGTTATATTTTAACTGGTGCAAGCATACTATACGTTTTCCATTAATATTCTATATGCTACGTAAGCCATGTGCATTCAGAGATTATTATTTTTCAGCCTCAGGACAAACAAAAGGCCTTCAATGTTTGTGAACAGTGTCAATTTTTAGTAATTTAGCAGGAAATTTAAGAGAGGAATACTATAATAACCTGTCGTAGGAGCACTGTTCATTAGATTTGATAGTTTATTCTTGTAGAAACATTTCATATATAGTTAGCATAATTGCTTCCCTTTATGGTGCTGTTTCTGCTGTTTTGTCCTACATTGGTGGACATTTAGCCGCAGTAGTCTTGAATAGACTTCAGATTGATGCCATCTTTCTGTATGCCTTCCTTAATGAAATGATTCAGTACTTTGAGGTTGATCTGTGCATCAAAAATTGTGATGCTGCATAATTCAAAGATAATATAAAAATCATTGTAGAAAAGATCATACCCAGGAATGGGTAACTGGGAAATCATTCTGCCTATATTTCTGTTTTTTTTTTTCAGTTTTATTCATTTTTGGCTCAGATAATTTCCTCCAGTTGGGGAATGCATAGAGATAAGATCTGGAACCAAAATCTCCCATGTCATTTCAGATAACTTCCTAAATTCTTCGCGGATGACAGGCATGACTTCTGTCTGTATTAGAATATGCTCGTGTTGGGCGTATTTGAGACAGACACCTGACTCCTTGTCAGCTAAGGTCCATCACTAATCCACAACAATACAGCCTTTGGGAGGAACGGTACAGTCATCTACTGAGCAATTTTTTACTCCTCAAAGAATTATTTCCTTTTTCAGACAAGATCAGGTCTCTGTTCAATGTTTTGGTGAACAGTTGAAAAAAAGTTGTGAAATCCTGAATGCGATTCGCGCCTTATGCTTACATTTAAAACAACAGTTTCAGAAATATGTTTACAAAGAGACCAAAAAAAAGTCATGGTTATATAGGATGTGCAACCAGAAAATGCAGACAGCAAAAGCACTTCTACTAAATGGAGATCTTTAGCAGCAGGGCACTAGAACAGAATACAGAAGCAGCAGTTGGATAAATGAGCACAATGATTTCACTTGCAGCCGTTTGTTTCCGTCTGGTAGAACGGGGCTGCAACTGACCAAGTATATTAGTACATGGAGGTGGTTACTATAGTTTAGCATCAGGTCTGCTTTATGAAAAGTATTAACCTCTAAGTATTTTAAGTTAATTTATGTATGTGAGGTAAATGTATGATACAAAACAAAAACAACCGTGAACACTGTCGTTTCATCCCCTTTTTATTTCTTGATGACAAATGAACAGCACAGAAGACATGTGGCAAGTTTACAATTTAAAATTGTGAAATAAGAATTTGCAGTTAGTTAGGCTTAAATTCTCTTTTCTTTTTATTTTGGCTATTTATATAAAATGTCACTGACAGAACATACAGCAGCAAAAATAGTCCAGCTCTTGTGTTTATTGGATGTGATAAAAATCAATGAAAATTCCTCCTTTAGTTCAAAAATTAAGCAAAAAAAATGCAATTCAAATTCTCCATCAGGAATATTCAAGAATTACAGTATTTAATTCCTTATTTTTTTTTATAGCTGACTGGTGTCCTTTAGATAGAGATATCAGAACTAGTATGACTGTACCCCAGAAGTCTGAGGCAGCAGCCACCTGTGTACGAATCCAGCAGGGACCGTACGTTGATCACCATAGGGCTAACTGGCTTGACAGTGCCTGGATGTTTGCAGTCTGGAGGCATCACGTCACTGACAGATTTTATCTCTGCGTGCTGTTATGGAAGAGGGGAAAGGTCCTCAAAGCTAATTAGCACACTCAGTTTTCAGAACTTGATTGGAAGCAGTGCTATAGTATACATTTATTTTCTATAATAGAAATATTTTTATGTATATTTTTGACTGCCCTATGTATATTTATATTTATTTACAGTATAGTTATTTCTCCAAGGAAAGTATAGTGTCTTCCTTGGTCAAAGATTTAATCACACCAAACAAACAAAAAAAATTGAAGACTAAGAAAATGAATTAGGCAGTTATTGTGATCAAAACAAATTCATTCATGTTATGTGAGGTTAAAAGTAGATCGTAAACGAGAAAAAAAATCTACAGATCGAAACATTGTTTTGCACTGACAAAAAGTTATTATGTTGGAGTTATTAAAGTTATAATGCAGGCTCCTTTTAAAAATGAACGTAGAGTTTGTCATTTAGGTATATTTTCTCTTCCTATTTATATTGAGATCCTTACTTTCTAAATCCTTTTGACATAGAATATGATGTATTAGTTAGTTACACTTCAAGCAGTTTATTATTTCCTATTATTTATCCACCACATTGTAGTTTGCTAAAGGCTAACAAAATTAGGTGGCTAATTTTTAATGTGAGAAATTCCAAAAGGAGCTTTTGGGAGTGGTTTTCAGTCTGCATTTACTGCTTTAGGTTGTATACTAGAACTACTGCCTCATGTTCCATGTTGGATTATTACTGGAAGAAAAACGTTTGTGCTTATATAAGGCTATATATTTCCACAGAAATTTGCCTTGTTGCTTATCACAGTGATTTTTAGACTGGGAGGAAAAGATAGATTTGGAGCATTGCACTGCCATATTCATGTTTCAGAGTGAGAACGGATTGGTGTGATTGTTTACTGCACAGAATTTGTTGAAAAAGTATCCTCTCTCAAATTTATTCTAGGTTGGTATGTTAATCTACCACGGAATAAATACTTGAACATTTTTGCTTTGATCCCGGCCTCTCTCTCTGCGCTCTTGAGAATACAGCAAATATTCTTGGAGGTTAAAGAAGGAATGGCAGAGGGGTGAAGCTCTAGTTGCAGTTAAAAAGCTGTTGTCTGCTAATGATATAGAGACTCCTGGTAGCTTTGTGCAAGGCTCTGTGTGTGAGATTGAGGAGGGAGGAGAATTTAAATTGATTGGATTTGCTTAGCTCATGTAAAGCGATCAAGCCTTTGCATACAAAACATGGATACATTTTCAAAACTTGCAGTGTTGTGCTGTAATATCAAAATATATGGATGTAAAGAGAGGCAACAGCGATGGACCTCTCTCTTTAACTAACATCAAGATTTTGGGGATGTCATAGGTGCATAGCTTTGGAATTTGACACTTAACTCCAGTTTGAAAATGTTTCTAATATGACGATTAATTCTCTAAAAGAGATAAAGCAACTTAAATAATATTTGAATGAAAGGAGGTATTTTCTTTTCATAACAAAACTGTGTGATATGTCTTGTTTTAAAGAAAAATGAGAATGTTTGTGATTTGTTAGATTTTCTTTTTTTTTTTTTTCCTCAGAAAAAATAAAAACATCCAATCAGGTAAAACAATGTCTGTACATATGATACGTTTTATGAGTTACATTAGCTTAAACTGGCAGATGGTGGATGAAATGCTATCCAAAGTTTTAATGACTATGAGTGAGATCATTTAAAGTGGGAAAAAAAAACAAATTGAGATGAACAGTTTTGTTATAGGAATTCATACCTGTGGTTCAGCTTCCAAGTTTATCTTGAAGGGGTGTGCTTTGCCATCTTCTGACACTTGTGGAGACCATAATTTAGTTTCTGTCCTATAAAAAAAGGCACGCAGAAATAAAATAACTTTAATTCTTTAATAATTGCAATAATCTATGTAAAATAAAATGCAGTCTGAAAATTGGCAGTTTGTTCTATTGCCTTAAAAATTCTGTAACAAAATATATTGTGTACTATATTTTACTAACAATGGAAAATGCATGTTGTTTTAATGATGTAAAACATCAGGAAATAATATATGAAGTAGGAAATAATATATGAAGTTACTAATTCTCAGTATTTTACAAAAGTAAGTGAATAAATTAATAATAATGAACAACAAGATGATTTTTATAATGATTGTAACATTCATTTGGGGTCTGCTTTTCAAAGTAAGGGGAGTGCAGTTCTACATATGTAAAGTGTATATGTAATAGAAGTTACACGGGTGATTTTTTAAGTTTGAGTAACATCAGTTACAATTTTGGTTTTGTTGTCAGTGGGAAGTTTTGCAATTCATTTTAAAATAACGTAATTATTTTTAAAGTAATGTAAAAAATTAGTACAGTGTGTTCACAGTAGTGCTGTTGGTTATGTAAGTATCAATATTTAATATTTTAAAATATGCACACATTTCATAGGCAGAATTACACTTACCTTACTTTGAAAATTCTTTCCTGAGAGAGTTGCTAAATGACATATATCAACTTGCAATAGAACCTGGAATTAAATATAGAAATTTCTGAACCTACTTCTGGGCTCTAGTAACTAAATAATGCTCCTTTTAAGAAACATACATCCTTAGTTGGAAAGAAATATGGTGGTCAGTTGCAATAAAATGCCATGCCTCCTGAGGGCCTGCCATGGGTAGAGCTGTTTGCTTCTTGGAGCCAGCTGGGAAGCATGTTAGGGGATTCAGATTAAAGGCCAAGCAAACTCACTTAGCAAATGGAGTGATGCAGGTTGTTCTTCTTGGCGGCTTTAGTGGAGAGGAAGAAAGGCCAAAATACCTGGATTCAGGTAAGTAAGGCATTTTATGTATATCGCTTTGCAAATCCTTTATTTGATGAAATGTGTTGTTCCTATAGACATGTGCTTTAAAAAAATCCTGAAAGCCTGATGAGATGTTGTTTTCCTTCACTGGGAAGATAATGCTAGCAGCTTTGCCTGTCCATGTGAGCACCTGAAACTGAGGCAGCTCTGCTCACAGAGAGATAAATGCACTCAGATAGCTGGTTGTGGTTTTTATTTCAGTGGTTTAGCTGACAAGCATTTGAAGAGTTACTTGTTTACATAAAACCAAGGTAGGGTTTATGAAGTCAGTAGGAGCAGTAGGTTGTATGGAACTCGCAGCGTAGGTAGTGAGTAGCCTGAGGGAAGCTGCTCTTGTTGTGCCTGAAGAAACGAGTGGTGTAGGGACTCTTGCCTGATCTGCAGTTGGTGAAGTAAGTATGGGTTTTCTAAACCATTTTGAACAGTTACTTTGCATAATTGCTTAGTTGGGTCATATTTTCTTTCAGTAGTGAGCAGAACTGTGCATGTATACATACCTCTCGATTTTCAAACACAGCTGATGAACGGCTGCTTTAATTTTCTCTTGGGCATCATTATGTGTCATGTTTTCTGTGCTTTGGCCATCAATTGCCACAATAGTGTCACCAGGGCACAGTTTGAACAGTTACTTTGCATAATTGCTTAGTTGGGTCATATTTTCTTTCAGTAGTGAGCAGAACTGTGCATGTATACATACCTCTCGATTTTCAAACACAGCTGATGAACGGCTGCTTTAATTTTCTCTTGGGCATCATTATGTGTCATGTTTTCTGTGCTTTGGCCATCAATTGCCACAATAGTGTCACCAGGGCACAGATTGGCAGCTGAAGCCTTGCCTCCAGGTGTAATCTTGAGGGGGGAGGGGAAAAAAAGAAAGAAAAAAAAATCCATTTTAACTTCTTAAGCACCATGCATTCATAAAAACTGGTAGAGAAAATGAACTTTATGAGGCTTCCCTGTTTTCTATGGGTTTGTGGGGAAAAATGGGACTGTGAACAACTATGACTACTCGCAAGAAAAACTAAATTCCTACTTTTGCTGGTTTCTCTACAGTTCAACTGTCAACTCACCATTTAAATGCTTTACATATCATAGCTTCAAACTAGATTTAAATTACCTTCACGTTTCTGCATTAAATAGTTTATGCTGGTTTTCTGTATTTACTGTAACTTGTCTTTGAATCTCCCTTCCTAGTCTCTATTGTATAATTTACGTAGAAAAAGTGGGTCTCCCTTGTAACTTTGTATGCTAACAGAATAGCAGATCTTGGGCACTTACATTACTGAATGTTCACGTTCATGATGTGCAATTGACTGCACAAAATAGAAAGCCACTTGTGATCTTATGGCACTTAAAGGAAATATAACAACAGTTAGTGTGTTTCATGTTGTTCTGGCCTCTTGTGTTGTATTTTTGAGTAATAGCTATGGTAATACCAAACCTACATTTTGCTCTTTACAAGTGTTTATTCCAGATCCTGAGCTCCTTGAAGTACTGAGTCGCATTGCATTTATGTAACAGAGACTCCGGACCTTCAAGGGACGAAGATAGTAACATTTACAGAAACAGCCCTCAGATTCTCTCTCTGTGCTTTTTATTTTTTATTACCTAGTTGATCATCTACTGTGTCACAGTTAAAATAATTGAAGTGAAACTTTCTTTCTGCTTTAAAATAAGCACTGTGGAGAGGCCACAATCTTGAATGCTAGCTAAGCATTTTCTAGAAATCTTTACTTGGCATCATCTGACTTCTTCTACTGTCTCATTTAAACAAGTCATTGGTCACTGAGTGGGATTCAGGTCCCTTAGCATAGACATGTATTGCCATTCTAGGTGCCCTTGAGTATCCAAGACAAGAACGTGAAATGGGTGGATGTAGCCCAAGAATTTCTGGAACTCAGGGTGACAGGTTGGTGCATCTAAAAATAACACTAACTGCTTATGTTTAAGCAGATGAATCCCAGTGTGAAGTAGCCATGTGTGATTACAGGCTTAAGGGAGCAGCATTTTTTTTTTCTGTGTGTGTGTGTAAAAGCCTGCCATGCGTGAAGTAAAAAAGGTATGGGACAGTTAATTTCACTGTGTGGTCTGTGAAAGTAGAAGCAAGTAGCGTCTGAGTGATTAAAAGCACTCAGGAAGTGTTTCAGAGGACTAAAAAATAGTGGATAGAAATGATTTTTGTTTTCCCTGTATCAAACTGCAGTGCATGTGCTATTATCAAGTCAGGCAAACTTTCTGAGTCGGTACTTATGGCCAGTTGTAGGTTTTTGCCTTCCGTTCACAAAAAAGATACATGAAGCATTAAGGTACCTGAACAATCAGTTTGAGTATGAACCAGTGAAGTTGCTTGTAAATTCTAAATCTGGAGGCTCTGAATTTTCTGTTTCTCAGACTAACAGCTGTGAGTGTAAATGAGCTACACCTTGACCACTTACACAGCTGTAGTAACGAAGGGGCAGAGTTACAATCACGCTTGTCGCTGTAACCTGGTGTGGCTCCTGCCTTTGCCTAGCATGTTGTCATTTTGCATGTGCCTGCGGCAGAAGTCCTGGCTTCTCAGGTCCTGACTACTAATGCTCTCAGAATCAAAATATAGTATGCTAAACTAGCTATGCTTGGGTCCTTCTTAAGCCTAAGCTTGCTTGAATAACCCTTATAATCAGTATATAACACTTTTTACATGACAGAGCAGATGGTTTGTTCTATCTGTGGCGTGCTGCAGCAAGGTACTGAGATAGGACCCTGGCTCACAAAGCAGCATCTGCCCAACAAGGTAAACATCCCTGCAGCTATGCTGTCAGCAGAACCTAACCTGCCCGGAGAAGTAGTATGCAATTTTTTGGATTTTCTTACTGTTGTCACCATCTGCAGGGATACCACTAAATTACTGGTGGCTGTCTGGTGGCAGCAAAGAGGGAAGAGGTCAGAAATCTGCATTTCCCTACTCTTGAGTTGAGTTGTTTATTGTCGGGCTTCTGGGCCTTGTCTGGGGGATCGTAGCCTCTTGATGGAGATGCTGAATCCTACTTGCCCCCGTGTTCTGGGGAGCGGAGCTATCTGCCCTAGTGAGCGCCGTATGGATTGTGTTTGGCCATGGTGCTTGCTCCCTGCTTGCTGAGACAGAGGTCTTGGTGGGGCCTGTGGCAGTTGTAGCCTTGGTCTGCAAGGGCTGTACAGGAAGTCTCTTCTGCTGTACTGTAGGAATCTCAGGTTTGGATAAATACGAGGATGTGTGTTGGGGCAATTCTGTTATGAAACTTTGAAGAATAACCCTTACACATAGAGGGTTTTAACTCTCTATGCATAAAACCTTTTTTTTGAAGAGAATTAAGAACATCTTCAGGGAAAGTACGTAAACATAAAGTTGGATTAGTATAAATATGTTCATTACAATCTGTAAAATTACAATTTATATTGAAAACAGAACTTGCAATTCTAGAGTTTATAACAGATTTTACCATTCCCTCCAACCTCTATAAAATTTAATCATTTCCATATTGCTTTATTCAGCATGACTTAAATTCTAAGTTTGAATTCATCTAAAAATATTTAGATGAAGATTTTAACTAAAACACTATCTTCTGTTCAAAATAGACTGAAATAATTCTATTTCATTAAGGCTAGGTTTTTGATCAGTCTCATTGCTATAACTTCTTTGCAGTTATGTAGGGTTACAGAGATATAAAGAAACATTTTCACTATTTTTAATAAATTTGTTATTTCTGTACTTAGCAGAATATGTCATTTTTAGTCCCCTCCTGTTCTTATCCTCCCAAGAATCATGATCTGTGTTTTTTGCAAATGTTTCATAGAATCATAGAATCGTTAAGGTTGGAAGGGACCTCTAGAGATCATCTAGTCCAACCCCCTTGCCTAGAGCACGTGGCACAGGACTGCGTCCAAGCGGGTTTGGAAGATCTCCAGAAAAGGAGTCTCCACAACCTCTCTGGGCAGCCTGTTCCAGTGCTCTGTCCCCCTCATTGTTAAGAAATTTTTCTTTAAGTTTCCGTGGAACTTCTGGTGCTTCAGTTTCCTGCTGTTTCCTCTAGTTCTGTCAGTGGCCACCACTGAAAAGAGACCAGCACCATCCTCCTCACTGCCTCCCTTGAGGTATTTATATACACTGGTCAGGTCTCCTCTCAGCCTTCTCTTCTCCAGGCTGAACAGGCCCAGCTCCCTCAGCCTCTCCTCATAGGGCAGATGTTCCAGGCCCCTGATCATCCTTGTGGCCCTGCGCTGGACTCTCTCCA
>NW_010588247.1:55603-66514 GCF_000705375.1 Tinamus guttatus | reverse complement strand
CCCTCTGGGGTATCAGCTACTCCTCCCAGTTTGGTATCATCAGCAAACTTGCTGAGGGAGCACTC
Source organism: Tinamus guttatus (assembly GCF_000705375.1). Next base: position 66,449 of record NW_010588247.1, on the reverse strand, counting down.
TGTGCCTTCATCCAGGTCATTGATGAATAAATTGAACAGGACTGGACCAAGGACTGACCCCTGGGGGACCCTGCTAGCTACAGGCCTCCAACTAGACTCGGCACCGCTGATCTCCAGTTGAAGATGGTCAAGATTACTGCTTTGCTTAGAAAGTTACAACTTCTTTTTTTTTTTTTCCCCGTTTTTGTTTTTTTGAGAAGACATCCCTTTTTGAGACAGGTGTATGATGATCCCTTGTTGTACTGTCTATTTCTCAGACAACTCCTAGTAAAGGCTTTTGGTTGTTGAACAAGAGATAGAGATAACCAAACTTGCATCTGTCCCAGTGTTTTATTCAAAAGCTGTTCAAAAACAGCTTCTATATTATGGTTCTAATGCTAAAAATAATTTCTGTCATGACAACAAGTCAAATGTGGATGCACTGCAGATGATGCCTTTGTCAAAAGGAGAGTCTAGGCCCCAAAAAGCGGAGTGTTTGAATCTTGCACCACTTCTTGGGAGCCCCTGCATGAATGCTTACTAGGGCTTCTTATGAGTGTGTAGTGCAGCAACAAAAATGTTGATGTTAAACAACGATTCTATTACATTCCTGCGTTTGAACTAAGGAAACTTAAACCTGCTCCTTTTCATATAAATGTTTTATAATTTCATAATTTTACATGAAATGTGATTTATTTATTAGGCAGTGCTATAATCTATTAGAAGCCAGCTGTTTATGCCCTGTGAGGCATTTGGTAGGTATAAGTCAATTGTAAAATTGCTTATTCTTTAGAAAGTTACATTTATAGTAACATCCTTTGTTAGTACAGTTTTAAACTTCATGGGACTTAATCTAAACACAGAGAAAATACAAACCAGACACTGCTAAAATATTTTTCCTGAGAGATAATGGAAAGTACTTTTCCTTTGGAGGCCCATAAAAGGCAATGAAGGCCCCAAAACATCCAGAGGGATTTTTTTCTTCTGTTTCTCCAAAGGTTTTGTTATGTCCTACTAATATTTGTTATGAAGTTACATAAAGCCAAATAGTATTATTCTCTCTCCCTTTTTTTTTTTTTTTTTTTTTTACATTACAAGTAAGTTCTGTTAGGCTTAAATGAATCTGGAGTAAATAATTGATTGAAATTAATTTGTATCTCTATATTGTGTGAAATGCTGGTGTTTAACCAGCCACAGACTCCTGTTCAGAAGCATACTTGCTGCAAGGCAGCACCCGTGGTATCCATCCTTCAAGCCTCTTGGCGTTTATTTAATACCAGACATAGCGTATATATGGAGTCATAGTGCAGTGCCTTTTTTTTTTTTTGAGGGCAGGGAGAGATCATAAACCCTGTGTCAGTATGCCTGGTGTACTTAAAAGCAGCAAAAATATAAGGAAACTTAATTCTAGTGTCTGTCAAGATTAAACACAATTTTTAAAATACACAAATTATAAAAATATGTATTCCCTTGTTTACCTAGAACTATGTCTGTAGGCATAGATCGACGACATAGATCAATTGCTTTTGCTGGCAATTTGCAGCTCTTGATATAGTTAAGTGGGTGTCACATTAATCTTCTGATGTTGGCACAAAGAGTTCCTGAAGCACAAACCTCCCAACAGGAGGAGCAGCTGCAGTGAGGTCTTTTCTCCTAGTGGTCACCCTGGCTACTGATAGAGAAGATGGAAGTGAGGTCTGGCTTTTGAAAAGCTTAAAGCTTATTTTCTCATCTGAATGCATGGGGAAATGCTACAACATCACCACAGTTTTCCTAGTACTGAGGCACTGGAATTTTATTTTTGAGGCATAAATAGAAATGCAGTTTAAACTCTTTAAGCAATAAAGTAATCTCATAAATACGTTGCTTATTAGAACCTACTAGCTTTACGTTAACTTCTCAGAAGTGGCAACTCCTTGCTTATTAAGTCTTCATCTGCATCATTGAACTCAAAAGTAAAGGGCAAAACCATGAATTAATAAGTGTAATAGAAAATAGAATGGATACATACCCTGGTGATGATTAAGGGCTGGTTAAAATCTATTCCTCCCGAGAGCCTGAAACCCCAGGGCGCGGGTCCAGGGAGAATAACGTTCTGGGGCATGGTGCAGGGCTCTGTGCTGGCCGCCGCGGCCCTTGCTCGCGCGCGCGGAGCGGGGCTGTGGGCGAGGGGGCTGTCAGCAGGCTGCCTGCTGGACAGGGCAGCTGGCCGCTGGCAAGGCGTCACTCGCGGCACGGCCGCGCGCGCGGCGCTTTATCCCTCTCCGCCTGTGACGTCGCCCAGTCCCTCGGCTTCCCCACCCACACGGGGGAGTATCAGGCTCGGACAAATAAAGTCTGAATGCTGGAAAGTTTACAACAAATACATCAGCTTTATCTGCTGCTTCAGCGGCCCCTACTCTCAGTACGCATCGGGTTGCAACGTCCTTCTGGTTTCTTAAAGCAGTGCTGTTACCCGTTTGTGACAGCTGCTTCCATTGCCGGCGCTTGTTTTAACTCAGCAACACACTGCTCTGACTATGTTCCCTTATCTCTTTTGCCTAAACAGAAACGTCGATGGTGATATTTCCTTCTTAAAGTATTGTTTTGCTTTATTACGTAGCAAGTAATTTCTTACAGCCATTCTAGCCCTTCAACTGAGTTTTTAAGCAACAGCCACTTGAGTGCTATGAAGTAATTAGTGGCCTGAAACATTTTCACAGATGTCACACGCGCATCTTGTACTGGGCAAAGAAATGAAATATTAATTGATGGCATCTCTTCCTAGCGTAGTAATCTCAGCTTTCTCTAGTGTAATTGTGTTTGCCTTCTCTTGGTTGTTGGTGTTACTATACTCTGCGATCCTTTTGGCTTCCTTGTGTCAGCTTGTTCTGCTTGATTTTGACTTTATTTTGCTCCAAAAGAGAGGGATATATTTTTTATCTTATCATGCTATTACAGATTTCTCTTTATATTAACGAATTGATGTGTTTGCCCAGAGTTGGGCCTGTTCGTGACAACGTCTATGCTTCTGGTCACGCAAAGGTGTTTTTTTTTTTTTTTTTTTTTCCTTCTCCCTTCTCCCCAAGTGAGTCATAGCAAGTCAGAGCGTGGACAGAACAGCTGAATAAAAACAAATGAGTATACGTATTTTGGCATAGTAACAATCCGCATGTGTATATATATATATATTTTTTTTCCTACCATTGTGAGAAGACTTCTCTGTTCCTTAAGAAAGAAGATTTATCTGCTTTTGCTCACTCCATGACTTATGTAGGAATTGCTGTATCGAGTCAAGCCTGTGATCAAATGTTGACAGTTTCCATTATCAATACATTCTGTACTTGTGCAACAACTTGCTCACTTGAGAAGCTTCTTCCAAATTCTTCTTTTCAAATCCTGCTAAGCACTTTGAATGCTGGTCAAGTAAAGGAAGGGTGGCTATCTAGTCAGTTTGTGATGGCTGTTAAGTGGTTTTAAAAAAAAAAAAGTTTAATTTGCTTTTTTTGTCACTGGCAATATTAAAAGATATGCTTAGAGACTGGGCAGGCTCAACCCTTCTCCAAGTTGGTAGTTGCTCTTAATTTCAGTGGAAGCTCCTGGCTTATATTATTGAGTTCTGTTATAGAAGACTCCAAAATTAATCCTGCCTTTTTTATAGGAAGGATAACCTTCTCGTCAAGGTGCTGTTATTCAAGACAGTATTTGCTAGATCATAGAATCACAGAATGGTTGAGACCTCTAGAGATCATCTATTTCAACCCCCTTGTTCAAGCAAGGACACCTAAAGCACTAGTTGAGTGTTAAGTCTATTTATTCTTTGGTAACTCTCAAAAAAAATGCAGGTTAGGAGGCAGTAATATTTGCTACTTAAGGCTGTCTCCTAGCTTCTTTTTGGTGACTACTTTTAAGAAAGTTTACATTTTTGTTGTTGTTTTTTAATCTCCCTAAAGCATTTCATTTCTTTTAGTGTAAGATTTCTTTTAGTGTAAGACGAAGATGATCAACTGAACCAGATTGAAACTAGAGAGCCTGTTATCCACTTCAGTAGAGGTGCTTTCCTGTCAGTGAAGGAAGGGCTACTTACTTTTACTGTGTATAATTTTAAGAAATCTTGCCTATTGGAGTATGAGTGTGAGACAGGTTTTACTGGAAATGCTGAGTGGCATCATTGCACACCATGCTACCTTGCTAGCTTTGGAAGCAAGTTGCTGTGCCCATGACACGGGGGTATCCTTTACCACCAGGTTATTGACATGCTTGCTTTTGCATTCCTGTCAGAATATTTGGGGTGAGAGGTTCCTTTTTCTTTCCTAGTGCTTCCCTGCCTCAATGGAAGAAAATGTTGTCTCCTTACAAATCAACAGATTTACTTATAAATAGAGATTAACTCAGTACACATTTGCTATTTTTTTTTAATCTCATATGTTATGGCTGCAGAATATAAACATGAAAAAACCCTGGCAGAGGCAGGAAAAAAAAAAAAAAAAAGCTCTTTTCAGAGTATATGTACTTTAAGCCAAAAATATGATAAACCTCCTGTCCTAATTTGGAGCTTAGTCTCTTTCATGATAAACTGTACTGAACTGAGTCTCCGTTTGTGAAATTTAGGCACTAACAACCTAGGATACAATCATTTGCACATGTGGAACAGCATGTTCTTAAACTGGCTCTTGAGAGGTGAAAGGCCAGAATATTCCCTACTACATGGCCTGTTCTCTATTTCAGAGTATGTGAGTATAGAGGAAGTTTCCTTTTATTAAAATTTACTTATTACTGTACTGAACTGAGTCTCCGTTTGTGAAATTTAGGCACTAACAACCTAGGATACAATCATTTGCACATGTGGAACAGCATGTTCTTAAACTCGCTCTTGAGAGGTGAAAGGCCAGAATATTCCCTACTACATGGCCTGTTCTCTATTTCAGAGTATGTGAGTATAGAGGAAGTTTCCTTTTATTAAAATTTGCTTAAAATGCTTTCCCAAAGCAATAGGATAGGACTATTCATATACAGATCTGAGTTATTCCTACTTGCAAGGTCAGGGAGCAGCAGTGGTTAATAACTTGGATCCAGTTGAACATTTCGTATCAGCTTTTGGTTAGTGCATGTCTGATAAGTTAGCAGTGCCCTGAATTTTTCCTGGCAAAGGAGAAATCTTCTCTTTCTCTTTCCTAGCCGGTATGACAAGCACTTCTGGTATTTTTCTCCTGCCCCGACTGAGAGAGGAGGAGAGGGGGTCTGTCCTCCTCTGGGTTTTGTACCCCTCTCTCAGGCATGTAAACACAGCACATATGGTGGGGAAGGTCATTCCCACAACTCTGCTGCTTTCTCTCCCCTCCTCTCAGCTTCCCTCCCCTTGTTTTGAAACAATTTGGCTCAACTGTTCCCTCCTTTGAGACTTTTTTTTCCCCCTCCTTTCCCTCCTTTTCTCCAGGAGATTTCCTGCTTAGCAAGTGGAGGCCTTTTAAAGCCTTTGTTAATAATCTGACATAAATTAACTAGCAAATAAGTGGAAAATAAATGTTCTACTGAAATTGTTTGTTTCAAAAATCTGTTGTATGTGTATTTAATCTGTTGTATATGTCTATTGAAATCTCCTATTTTAAACAGCTTGTTCCACCAGTGTACATATTTTCATCTGAACTTCTGTATTATCTGAAATTCGAGCATGGATTCTCCTGGTTTCTATCTAATTTTGAAAAAAAGGCCACGGAAGAGTTAGAGGCATATATAAAATAACAGGTGCTTTACAGTGTCTAGATGAGTAAAATGCTGAATTTGCATTCAGGCATTGAGGTGCCACTCATTTATTTTGAAAACTTAGGCCTATCACATATTTGCAAGCTAAGATATATGTGTACTGAGCTTCCAGCAATGTTCTTATGGTTCTGATTAATGCATTGATTGCTGAAAGTGTTACCTCCGTTATCAAATTTCTGCTAGGTCTTTGTTTTGCATGGGTTGTGTTGTGATTTTGGAAGAGGTTTCCTGTCCTTTATGGGTTACTCTGAGAGCCTGACGTAACATCAATTCCCATTTTAATTAGAATTCCTATTTTTTTAAAAAAATAAAAGCTGCAATGCTTTTTATTATTTGTATGTTTGTTTAATTACTTTTCTAAGAACCAAAAAAATGATTTCTGATAGGATGTGGTTTTTCTGTGTATTGAAAAGGGTTTCTCTTGCTCTTTTGACAGTCTGTAGCAGTGCTAATGGAGAATCCTAAAGACTAGGACTGCAGTACTGACTGTAAGGAAGGAACTGTTTTTCTTCTCAGCTCATTCAGGCATCAGGGATTCAGCTCCGTTTAATAGCTAGAATCAAACGTCACCTCCGAGTTTGGCGAGCTGATGCCTTATTTGGTTTAAAGTTAAAGCCCATTTTGGCACCGAGAGCTGAATAAACTCATTCCAGAAGAGTAAACTTGGAATGGAGTTAGCAAGGCTTTGTGCCAGTGCAACAGATAAGTCCAGAAAGCTTCATAAATTAACATGCAGACACCTTTTTCTTTAACACAACATAAGGTGCCTGCCTGTTAAACTATTTTCTGATGTGCTTGCGATTCAGCATTACTGGAATGAATAGTACATATAAATTGTTAGACTTAAGAAATCTCTCATAAGACATATTATAGAGCGAGATACATTCAGTAATAGAGTTCAAATACTTCACTAGGTGTGTAATGACATTCGTATTCAAGAGCTGTAACATAACTCTTTGGACACCCAGTACTGCCTGTAATAAAAACAAAGTCTCATTTTGTATTTCTAAAATGATTATTTCTGTTTTTTGATCTAATGTATGATCATATTAGCTAACACATCCTCACTTTTTTTTTTCATGCAATGTGGTAGCTCTAACCTGCTGACCCTTTCTAGAGAAAAGCTTATTGTAATTACTAAAGGAATGGTGAAGAGGTCTGAGGGAATCAAGAGGTTCATTTTTATGTGAGTCTTCTTTCTTCCTGTTCTTTCCAAACCATAATGTTCTGATTTCTTTCCAAACCACAGTGTTCTGATTAGTGAAATAGTTCTCTTAGCCATTACAGGATGATGAGAGAAACCTTGTCCTTCTCTGAGCTAGTGGTGAAACTACCATCAGCCTCCATGGAGCTTGGGAGCTTGAGAGTGTATATCTCGTTTCCAGTAGAAACACCATGTTTTCTGCCTTCTTGGTTGTAAATATTGTATAAACTTTTGCTACCAAAAATAAATATCTGGAAAAAAAAGGTCTTGATTAGTATCCAGAACAGCAATTTTGTTAAAATAATACTGCTGCTTCTACGACTGTCACTGGTGCTTTATTCCTAATCTAAGCTTTAGCCTTTATCTAGATGATCTTTGAGTCAGTTTTGAAATTATAGACAAGAAAAAGAACAAGAAGTAGGGGACCACTTTTAATTTATTCAGAAAGCCCTCCTCTGTAAATAACAGGTGAAAAAAGCCTAGGGATGTAGCATCTACAGAAGACAGAAGGAAGATGGAAGGCGAAGCAGCCTTAGGTGACTGAGGCCCCTGATTTCTTCTGGCCTTTCCCCTGGCTTTCATTTTAATTGGCTGGTTATAGCTTTTGCCTTTACCATGAGCTGCAAAAAAAAATGCACTTTTATATTTACCAGAGCAGAGCAAAGTCCTTATCTACAACTGCCCTCCAACAGCATGAATGCCATTGAAGCTGTGGCCCTGGAGTTTCCTTTGCGCTTGTTCCGGGTATTTGGAGCCCCGTACACAACATGAGACGCTAGCCAGGATGTCACTGCAATTTTGAAGTACTGGGGTATGGTCTGCAGTGGCTCACCCTGTAGCAGTGTATTTGGTGGGAGTTTTTTCCACCGAGTGCTCCATGTGTGTCAGTGCATGTTTGTGTGGGGATCTGCTATGGTTTTGTATTAGTCTAGTGACACAAAGCCTACATCGGAGAAGCTTAGAAATGAAAAGCAGTTTATTTTGCATTAAGTCTAAGTGCAGAGCAGTTCCAGGCTTTTTCCAAGGCACATGTCAAACTTTTAGACTGATACCTTGATTTATTTTGTTGTCTCACATGAGATGAGACTTCATACAGAAATGGTGAGGTCACGTGTAAGGCCACATTCATTTGTGGTCCCTTAGACCACCAAAGATTTGTGCCAAATCTTTGAATCTTTTTCTTTAAGAAGCAGACATGAGATTTTTTTTTTAATATGCAATTGTCATTTTGAGTTCCATAATCTACTGTATTCAGTATCTATTTTTCTTTCACCTTGTGGCTTGGGTTTAAAATTTTAACAGCAGTTGCTATGGAGGAGTTATCCATGTTTATTGGGTCGTAACAAACAGCAACAGCTGAAAGACAAATATGGTACTCTGTTTAGTTAAGTATAAGGATGGGATGGGAGCCAGAGATCGGCAGCTTTAGAATGTAGCTAGCCATGGAGCTGGATCTCAGGGAGTTCTGACGCGCACTGAAGTTATTCCGGCTTAATGTGTATATTTAGCTTATACTTGAGGGATTTCTTCATTGTAATTTTGATTTCTTTTTGTTAAAGGAATACTGTCACTTGTCCATGTCAATAAATTTGCTTAACAGCAAGAGAAAGCACGGAGTGAAAGTAATTAATTAGGCACCTCACACCTTGCTTTTACGGGATTTGTCTGCTTTTTGTTCAGTGAGTGTGAGGTAAGTGGGTAGCTTTGAGAAAAGATTCAAAGAACTTGCTGTATCATGAGGCTATAACCACAATGGGGCAAAACCAGCAGAAATGTTATATGCTACGCTCTTCAGTTTTATCAGTGTCCAGTTACTCTATCCTGAAGAGACAGTGTGGAAGCTGTTGGGCACCCAGACTTAAAAGTAGTATTTTTGTATCTGCTTTTGATATGTTCTAGTACACAGGGAATCTATCTTTAGGTGTGTACTGCCAGTAGTATTAACTGTAAGTTAATATTATTCATTCATACTTTAGTTGGGAACTTTAACTCTTGAAGTTTTTTCGTACTGTAGAAATTCAGGCCAAAATTTGAAGATAATCCCTTATCATGAAGATAATCCCTTCATCCCTTTTCAAAGAAAATCCTGTGTCTACAAAGTGAAGACAGAGGTGAATCATTGTATGTACAGCTAGTGCTTTGAAATACCAGTAAAGCTCCTCTGACAGAAGTTTTTGTAGAATTAAAGATTTGGAAACCATCTTGTTTACAATCTAAAAAGGTTTTTCACTAGCCTGTCAATAGCATTTTAGCAATTACTATAGGTATTATGCTTTCCAGAGCTTAAAAATCACTCGCTAAGGTAGTTTCACATGAGAAAATGTCAAGATGTTTAAGGTGAGGACCTCCTAACTAATGCTGATCATGTGCTGCGGAAGCTGTTGTTCAGCATGTATGGTATGGCTTGATGCAGCAGGCACGTTGCATCTTTGAAAGCTTCTGGAATTCCAGCCATGCAAGCAATGCCCAAGATGTGGCAGGTATGCTCTTGGCAGCTGTCTGGGTAAAGGGCTGCAAGGGGCAGACTCTCAGAGCCTCACCAGGCTACCACAGAATTACAGCATTTCTCATTTGTGAACGCTACTGTACTTGCAGTGGCAGTAGAGTACGGTGATTCCCAGGGTCAGCATGAGGCGTCTGCGGGGCAATGCAGAGGTAAGTTTGCCCTGGAGCTGCTGTTCCTTCACCTCTTGCTCTTCTGTGACTTGCTGCCTTTTCCTCCGTAATCCTCCTGTCTCTGGAGTTGATGGGAAAGGGCGGAGTGGTGGAAGAGCAGAAAAAAGTAGCTAAGGCTGCCTTGAGGAGTGGTGAGGAATGGGGGCCCATGGCGCTTGGAGAGTCTGAGAGATGGCCTATGTGTGCAGGCACATCTTCAGCTGTAGGAGTTCGGATCCTCCCCTGTGGATCTCAGTCCTCGTAGCTCTCATTTAGCAGTTGCTTTTCTGAGGCTTTCTTGAGGCGCTGTCCTTAGAGGAAGAAGTACAAGCTGTGTGTAGTGATGGAAGTGTGTGGTTCCTGAGATGGCTTCCATTAATTCAGTCAAGTATCCCATTTCCAGGGCCTGGAAACAGCTCTCCCTGGTCTGGCCTGCTTCTATTTCCAGCATGGCCTGTGCTTTCTCCCTCAGGAATCACATTGCATCCAGCTCTGATTTTTGTGTTTTGGAGGACTTTAAAGGGAAAGATGTTTGAGAAATACAGGTTATTGGAGGTACAAGATGTGCATGTGAAAGTACATCCGTAAAGTCTAATTTAGTAATTTTTATATGTGTTTAATCAATGGCTAAAACCTTAAAGTAGGGAGTAGGGAGTCCTCTTAAGTGTTGGACAAATACAGCAGGGATCAGCCTCCTACTGCCTGTACAGTTTCTTAGTATTTAATAAAATAAATAAAATAAAAATAAATTTATTTACTTATTTTATTAAACTTATGTCTGCTGCTGAAAAGTCAGGGTTGTGTGTGTTTGTTTGTTTTTTAAACACCTTTTAAAAAAAACCCAAATCTTTCGCAACTTAAAACTGTGTCAGATGTGATTACCTGGTGCTGGCATAGGCCCCCCCTTTTTTTTTTTTTCCTCTGGCCATTGGCAGAAATCTTGCACCCTTACAGTAATTTGCTTACTTCATAACATTGATATATAGGTGTGGCTTGGTAATGAGCGGATAGTTGTCATGTCCTTAATATTTCCTATGCTTTTGGTGGGATATGGCTTTCATACTGGCTGCTGCAGTTTGTGCGTGGTGTTTTGTGCCTTGTACCTCACAGTTGGCTGTGGTAGCAGATGAAGACAGACTATAAATAGTTCATAGTGTTGTTTGGATAAAAGATGCCATATAAATAATTGCTCTTTTCCTCAGATGTTGGGCATTTTAATTTAACCTCTTGTATGGTCTAAGGTGGGAGGGGCTGATTCTCACCTGC